>JAPKLW010000069.1:158918-207065 GCA_026898455.1 Plectranthus barbatus
ATAATAATAATAATAATAATAATAATAATAATAATAATAATAATAATGATGATGATGATGATGATAATTTGTAAATAAATTCGATATTAATGATGTAAAATGTAATAATAGAGCGTTTAGTTTTGAATGGAGGAATTGAATTTTTTTTCCTGAAATGAAGAGCAAAAATAGCGACAGCAACATATTTTAATTCATGTTTGATTGTTATTATTTTTTTTTAGCAATATGTATTTAAATTTTAATATAACTTTCTTAATTTGTATTTTAAATTTGGGCCAACCCAATTAATTTCATTTTCATTCTTGCAGCCCAACTAAGCTTTATTTTATTTTTGTTTTCATGGGATCCGATCGCAAAATTTTAAGGCATTATGCGTATATTTAATTTTAAATATACATATGAAAACTCAAAAAAAAATTACTGTGGGGTTGGCCGCCCCTGGCATTTGGTAGTGGTGAGTGGAAACCCGCATAGGCTTGTGCTTACCAAAGAAAACGAATTCGTTTTGTTAAATTTTGACTCGACGAAGATGTTGTTCGAGATTATTAGAATTCCGCAGGGGAATGGGTATATTGATATTTGTCGACTTGCATGGGAAAATTGGTGCGTTGCATTGATTATTTTTTAGATAAGATCGATGCTCTTGCGCATGTGAATGGAGAATGGATCCATCAATGCAGTATAGATGGCGCGGGAGGACTGATGGCAGCAGTGGCGGACACAGAATTTTAAACTCATGGGGGTTGATTTCAATATACAATACGAACCAAAAAAATTGAAACAATTAAATATAAATTGTCACGCTCTGGCTTCCCGAATAACCAGAGCATGACAATTTCGGTAAACAATAAAAATTGGGAATGAGGCTCAAAGCAGTGCAGCAGATGTAGCGTAGTTGGAATACATATATGATGATATGTACTCCTGGGTATACCTTTACGACTCGAGTGCAAAAGATTGCTCAATACACCACCATTCTCTTTCACTGCTCAACCTGCACATTTAGAAATACATGCAGAGCTGAGTACATTGTACCCAGTGAACACATTGCCAAATCATACATATATAAGACTGACATGCCAACTCACACAACAACACATGAGCTTTTACTTTAATATGGACTCATATGTTCCAAAACATTTCCTCATAATTGCGCAGTTTAACACAACACATACATTCACTATCTGTTTATAGGGTGTGATTAGGAAGCAGGCCTACTTCCATGACCACGGTGTCCAGCCTATTTGGTAAGACATTTCTCTCACCGGGTCTGGCACCAAGTGCACTAATCTCGGCTCTCGTAGAGTCATCGAGATTCGATCGTTTCTATTACCTTGACATTCGAAATGTTTAAGGCTCTGGCCGTATTCCCCGGCTCAGATTTCTACATACTCTCTGACCGCCTTTCCAGTTCAGAGGACAGATAGGAATTGCAGCAAAATATTTTAGGCATGCTCAATAATTTTACAAACAAAACACATTTGCATTTTCATAAACAAACTTGAAAACATACTTTTAGTTGTAAGAAAGCCCACCTTATTTTTGTAGATGACTAAATGCTAACCAATTCTCTTTTATTGTCCTCGTTCCCATCACCTTCAATAATTATAAATATACTAATTAAAATTATTTTAATTAAACAATATCCCCAAACTATATAATTATAATTCATTAAAATTTGGATACATTGCCATGGTAGTAGTTGTTGGGATTATATACTGAAAGCATATATGATTAAGTGTTTCGTACACTGGTCTTCATATATGTCGCAGCAACAATGCTCAATGTCTGATAGAACAATCATACAACGAACTATAATATCCTATTATCTCGCCGATAGGGATGATCATATGGTGTGTTGTAGATCACAGAGGATCATATGAATCGTTTGACCTAGCGAGGTATAAACAGTATCACAGCTGAGACGGTCCCTGGATAGGCTGTCGGTCTAAGCTGCGGCACATCGGTTCATAAGTGGGCTTATCCTAGCTACTTGATGTGTCGGTACATTGTTATGTATTGATGGGATCAACAGTGGGATGTGCCATTCACATTGACATACGAATGAGACAGATCCCTAACATACTTCCTATGATCTTAAACCTAACTGAAGGATAAGGGGCACACATAGATTGACCACACTTTGATTTACTAGAGTGGCGGGTCTTACATGTATCCTAATACTTGTATTTTGGGTTTGGCAATTTGTGTGTGGCCTGCTTAGTCTGGATGTTATGGTAAGCATATCCGTTTCAGGATGGTGACATTCCCTGAGGAGCTCACAAGGTTCATTATGCTAAACCCTGGAGGTTGAATTATTTAATTCAGGCATAAGTGAAAAGGAGTGAGTGGTGTAACTCAGGAAATAAGAGATTAATTAATTGTGGCTAATTGTCATAGTCCAAATTAATTAATGAATGTCGAAAACCTTAAATATGTGGATCATGTTAGTTTGGTGCAACCCGTTCCTAATAACGTGGTAATAAAGGGGCGAGTCAGCATTGTTAACGTGGTGAAGGTTAAAACAATGTTTTATTGATTAATTATGTTCTGGGTTGAACAAGGAAGGATTAATTAATAAAGAGAGTCCACTTTATTATTTGCATCTGATCCCTGGTCTGGCCCACAAACTGCTCAGAGCCCATTAGGGTTAGGGTTTCTCAAAACCCTAGCACTATATAAAACCCTCCTCTCTATCAGATCATTAAGAGTTGAAAAATTAGGGTTTTCAGTAAAATTTGAGAGAGGTGGGCGACGGCTAATCCAGAAGGGAGGGAATTGATTGATTCCTCCAGATCTCGGATTCAACTTGGTAGATAATTCTCACCAGATTTCCAAGGACTGTGCGATCTCCGGCCGCAGCGGTGGCCGGAAGCAGCGGTGGCGGCGGCTGGGTGTGCTGCGGCGGCTAGGGTTGTGGAACTAGGGTTTCCAAACCCTAGTTTGCAGCCCGGGCCAGAAATCGGGCTCCTCGGCCCGGAGGCGGCCCGCTGTCCTGAAATTAGGATTTGACACTCCCTATTGGGCCTGAAACCCTAGTTTGAAGCCCAATTGTTGTTGAAGCATTTCAAATCAGATTTCAAGTCAGACGGAGGCCCAATTTGAAGATCTGTACTGAAAATAAATTATGTAATAGTTAGATTTAATTTATTTCAGTTGTAATCGCATCTGAGGGGCCACGAGAATTTATTTGTTTATTTATTTATTCTCGTATTGATGTGATTTATTATGTGCGCACTAGTAAATAATAGGAAAGCATGTTTACTTGCTTTAATTATTTACTGTTATAAGCATGTTGCAATTTAATTTTCAAGCATGCTTTATGTGATTTATTTTATGTTTTAAATTATGTCTATAAATTCCGGAATCATATTAATTTATGATTTGGGTTGACATAATTTATGGGAACATAAAATAATGTGTGCGCATGAAACCTTTAGAATTTAAAAATACTAAGCTGGATTTTGGTTCTTTTCTAACCAAAATCATTAGACCTCCACAAATACGGCCTCTCATTGGAAGTAATGCTTTTCGAAGCGTAAATGTCTACTTCAGTAGCTTGCGTTAGAAATAAATTACGGGTTCTAATGCGATGAGGTTTCTTAATAATACATTTAGTTTAAGATGAGAAGTGGGAGCCTCTGAGCAAACGTATACTTCAGTAGCTTGCATTGAGACAACTTACACTGGTCTCTAAGATTAAGCTAAATGAGATAACGAAGGATGTAAGGGGCATGCGGTGTAGGGTTTAGCACTATACTAAATAGCTCTGAACATCCGGAGTTAGGATTGTGGTTACTTTGGCTTAGATGTTGCCTGAGCACAACTCATGCATGAGATCCCTGCTCAAGATAGGTGAACATGGTCTAAAGATCTCCAATATTAATTTCCTTTGCTTAAGATACCTGGCATGTTAAGAAATTAAAGGACCTGTTTTGGTCTGGTCGAGCGTTTGCCGTAAACGTCTACTTCAGTAGCTTGCGGTGAATTAGCTTGGGCAATTGGAGGAAGCAAATTGCATTGTTTTATCTAAAGGTTCTATGCATATTTGTTTCAATTGTTCGTGTATGTGCTTACTTTAATTCGCGTATTTGTTCTCAGATATGTCTATTATTGCATCGCTCATTAATTCAATCGTACACAATTCTTTGACTGGTCCGAATTTTCCTAGATGGAAAAGTGACATTGTCAAGCTCTTGGATTCATTTGGACATTTGTTTATTCTGCAAACTCCCTGTCCGAGTTCGCCAACTGATACATCTTCCGATGAGGAGCGTGCACAGTATCACATGTGGATTTGGTCGAATGGCATGGCCAGACAGTATATCTTGGCTGGTATGTCAGATGCACTGCATCCTCGTTATAGTGATGTGTGGTTTGCGTGTGACATTATGCGACGTCTTGACGTGGCATATGGCGGACTCAATGGACATGCTAGATCCAGTCTTATCAAGCGCATTGTAAGATAGAAAATGGATCTGAACTGTTCGGTACGTGAACATGTGGAATCACTCATCCAGCTCATAGATGAGTACACATTAATGAGTGGTCAAATTGACAGTGATGTCAAAATTTACTTGATACTCAACACGTTACCAAAGTCATTTGATGACTTCAGAATTTCTGTTGAGAAAAACAAGAGTGAGTATACTGTTCACAGTCTGCTCAAGGATCTTGTATCAACGGAAGCTTCTTCAGTCTTTTCTGCGAGTCACTCTAATTTGCTTCCGAGTCAGAAGAGTGATGTCATGGAAAAGAGGAATGAAGGAAGCAGTGGGAGCAATCTTGTATTATCGGTTCATTCCAGATCTCTTGCTAAAAGTTCTTCTAAATTGCGTCTTAATGACATGAAGAAGAAGAAGAATGGTAAAGGAGAGAACAAGGGAAAGAAAGATAACAAGAAGGACAAATGTTTCAAGTGTGGCAAGAAGGGACACTGGAAAGTAAATTGTCCAAGTTTGGTAACTAAGGGACAAGGTACGTCATTTTTGCATTGGTTGTTGAAACATGCTTAGCGCCGGTTTTCTACTCCTTAGTGGGTAGTGGTAACTGAGGTCACTAATCGTGTTTGCTACACTTTGCAAAGAATCAAGCTTAAGGCTTGAAAATGACGGGATTACCATCTCCAAGATTGATGCTGGAAGTTGCTACTTCAGCTGATGGAGATTTTACTTTGAGTTTATGTTAAAGACTTTGTCTTTAGTTCAAGTTGTTGGAAGAGATATTATTTTTGTTTTGATAAACAATTTTTCATTTATTGTTATGGATTATCAGTTATTCGATAGAGGTTTTTCTATCATGCATGAATAACAGTGTTTTCCATTATAGATGATTGTCTCTTCATTACTTGATTACATAAACTGTCAGTGTTCTAAGGTATAATTTAAAGAATCTCTATAGAGATAGGTTATATCAATCTAAGTAGTTTTAAGTAATTCGTGGAATTATGGATTCAATCCAGGTATTCCTAAGAATGGTACTTATGGCAATTACTTGGAAGTATAAGATGGTAACCAGGGCCTTTTAATGGACAATCGTATCTCTATAGGTTATTTCGTGTTTGCTCTGGTTTGTGGTTTGAGTCTACTTCCGCAGTTGCCTTAACAGGCATTGATATTGTAATCATTTAAGACTTGGATATGTTTATCTAGTTCACTACAAGTCTTAGTCTCTTGCTTTAATCAAGAGCGTTCAAGACTAAGGTAGAGAATAAGTTAAACAAGACCATAGAAACATTATGATTCATTCATAATGGTGTATCTTAAGTGATGGGTTTTACAGTATCTAGCAGAGCAAAGGGATTGCATCCCAGTTGACTACACCTGTTATCCCTCGATTGGGATGGTGTAAGTAGAACGAAAGAAGATTCTTTAAAAGGTTTATAAGATTATACCAAGTGTTGCCAAACTTTCGTTTTTTTGGAAAGAGCGCCAAAAGTAGTTGTGTATTTGCTAAAGCTAGTGTCTTCTAAATCAGTTCTAAATACCCTAGCAGACCTTGACTCTGTCAAAAAGGCGATGATGGGTTATTCGGCTGTTGAGGTGATATAGGAAACTGATTGGTTAGAAGAAAGGTTTAAGCTAGTACTGCTTTGTGGGCTATTCCAGGTAAACGAAAAAGATGGTTTCTTTATGTATCCTAATTACAAACAAGTTGTATATGATGAAACCATGAATCCAAATATGAGATTGTTCTCTAACGTTTTAGAGAAGACAATTCAAATCCATCAGGAAATACCCCGTGGCAAATTGAGCATACCTTGGAAGGTATGGTACCAATTGCGCAGTCACCCGTGTAAGGTGGTAAACCACAATTTAATCCACCATTAACTGACAACATAAAAAGAGCATCGTTGCAGTGGGAGGTTGCCTTAACAGGCTTAATGGTACTGGTTCGTGGAAACAGTCTTTGGACTTGTTCCCAGTTCAACGAACAACATTGTACCTATCCCTTAAAGCGCAACGAAGCTGTTAAGACAAACGATGTAATTTAATGACGTCAAGTCATGGATTCAGAAATGAATCAGTAAAAGTTATGGTTGTGTATCAGGATCAGCGATTGCCAGATAGCTTATCAGCTATAGGAAACTGATTGATATACAAAGAAAGAATACTTGAATGGTAACCTAGTATTTCGAAAACCTAGGTTAGTGAGTAAGGTGTGTTTCACAACAAGACCTTCTCGCAGGTTGCAACTATTATTCGAATTCTTTTAACCATAACAGCACATATGAATCTAAGTATCTGAAAGATAGATGACGTCATTCGTATTTTATAAACGGGAACTTTGATAAAAGGTGACGACATTTGTATGCAACATCCAGATAAGTTATGTGCAGCATCGTGTCTCGAAGCCAAGGTAGTTCAAGTATGAACTTAAACGAGCTTCAAGGTCATGAAACAGACATTTCGATATTGTCTATCGAGAATGAGAGTCTCATGTACCAGTTATGTGTCAGCGGAAGCGTGGTTTTCCTTGCACATTATGCAGATAGTATTTTCACATTCGGAAACGGTGTGGACATATTGTCAGGCATAAAGGATGGTTATCCAAACAGTTTCAGAAGTAGGACTTATGAGATTATGGAACATCTTTTGAATTAAAAGCTTGTGTTCCCACAAGAAAAGGATGTTCAAGTTTCTCAAGTCGCTTAAATTGATTCTGTAGTGAGTCGTTCATAGCAAGAAAGATTGTTGTCTTTCTATGTTGCAAATGAACGAGCTCAGATATCTGTAATGCGATAAGGATGTTGGACAGATATCAGTTCAACTCTGGATAGGCACATTGGTTTACGAATGAGCCTTGTGAGTTGAATGACATCGGATATCCAGGAGGATCATAAGGAAAGAAAGTCGACCTCTAACTATGTGTTGGCCTTAGAGGAGGAGTTATAGGAATCTAACACAGAGATGTGTTGGGGATTCCAGTATGAAGACTGAGTTTTGTCAGCTTCATTAGCTTCGCAAGAAGCAGTATAGCTCCGATGCCATCCTCTAGAGGTGTGTGTTCTGAGTTTTGTCTAATAAAATCACGAGTAATTGTGATTGTATTGGTGCAATGACAAACTCAAGAGAATCCAAGACTCACAAGGTGGTGAAACACATAGGATTTGTGGTATCACATCATACGAGAAATCGTAACAAGGGGTGACGTGTATGCAGTGGGAGTGATTGACAACATAGACACACTTAATACTTTGGTAAAGCAATGGTATTATGCTTTAAGTATAAGTGGGAGATTGTTGGGATTATATACTTAAAGCATATATGATTAAGTGTTTCGTACACTGGTCTTCATATATGTTGCCGCAACAATGCTCGATGTCTGATTGAACAATCATACAACGAACTATAATATCCTATTATCTCGCTGATAGGGATGATCATATGGTGTGTTGTAGATCACAGAGGATCATATGAATCGTTTGACCTAGCGAGGTATAAACAGTATCACAGCTGAGACGGTCCCTGGATAGGCTGTCGGTCTAAGTTGCGGCACATCGGTTCATAAGTGGGCTTATCCTAGCTGCGGCACATCAGTACATTGTTATGTATTGATGGGATCAACAGTGGGATGTGCCATTCACATTGACATACGAATGAGCCAGATCCCTAACATACTTCCTATGATCTTAAACCTAACTGAAGGATAAGGGGCACACATAGATTGACCACACTTTGATTTACTAGAGTGGCGGGTCTTACATGTACCCTAATACTTGTATTTTGGGTTTGGCAATTTGTGTGTGGCCTGCTTAGTCTGGATGTTATGGTAAGCATATCCGTTTCAGGATGGTGACATTCCCTGAGGAGCTCACAAAGTTCATTATGCTAAACCCTGCAGGTTGAATTATTTAATTCAGGCATAAGTGAAAAGGAGTGAGTGGTGTAACTCAGGAAATAAGAGATTAATTAATTGTGGCTAATTGTCATAGTCCAAATTAATTAATGAATGTCGAAAACCTTAAATATGTGGATCATGTTAGTCTGGTGCAACCCGTTCCTAATAACGTGGTAATAAAGGGGCGAGTCAGCATTGTTACCATGGTGAAGGTTAAAACAATGTTTTATTAATTAATTATGTTCTGGGTTGAACAAGGAAGGATTAATTAATAAAGAGGGCCCACTTTATTATTTGCATCTGATTCCTGGTCTGGCCCACAAACTGCTCAGAGCCCATTAGGGTTAGGGTTTCTCAAAACCCTAGCACTATATAAAGCCCTCCTCTCTATCAGATCATTAAGAGTTGAAAAACTAGGGTTTTCAATAAAATTTGAGAGAGGTGGGCGACGGCTAATCCGGAAGGGAGGGAATTGATCGATTCCTCCAGATCTCGGATTCAACTTGGTAGATAATCCTCACCAGATTTCCAAGGAGCAAGGGAACAGATCAGAAGATCAGATCTGTAGAAACAACAGTTCATACCGGCGTCCATCGATCCATATTCAGATTCAGATCTGAAGTTTATTTCATCGTTATTATACTCCGATATGTCCTGTAGATCAAACGGTGAAATCAGGTATTCTCTAATCCATCCTCTGCAATTAATTTTGTAGGAGCATGCATAGGATTCGCATGGTTTATTTTATTGAAATTTATTCTTGATAACCTAAGAACGATCCTTGGCAATAAATTAATTAATGACAACTCGTGTTGTCCATCGTAGACTCAAACCCTACAGTAGTGGCGATAGTATTATTGATAATAGTTATTATTACGATAGAATGGCATTTATCTCGATAATAACAATAATAATTATAATTGAACTAGAATTTTAAACCCAATTAAATAAATATAATGAGAATTAATCTTATTTGAATAAAGTTCAATCTAAATCAAAATTTTAACTCATAATGAATTAATTAAATATAGTAAAATGAGTTACGTACATTGAGTACTTTATTTAACTTGATCACAATTACAAAAAAATTAAATAAGTAATCAAGAGGATTTGAGGGTTTGTCCTCTGTCAATATACTAAGATTTTACAATTAAAATATAAATTAAATACACTGCATATACTCACAAATTAATAGAGATCTTAAATTTTAATTTGGATGATAAAATATTTAACTTTGACACAGTACATCTAAATTTTATATAAAATCAAAGTCATGAATACTAAAGTTCTTTCCTGCAAAATCTTAAATTTTCTCAATCTCAATTTCTCCCGTCTCTTTTTAATTTTTTTTTTTTTTTTTTTAACTTCTACCTAAAATTTATATATACACATGTTATTACGATAATGAAATACTTAAATAATAGGGTCAAAGGTGAGAAATTAACCTTTCAATTAGTAAATTAAGTATCAATTTACTTCTTCGCTTTCTTCGTCTTCAGTGTTCTTTCTTTTATGTATCTGCCCAGCACAAATTCTTCTCTCTCTCTTCGATTGTAGGTAGTATGGAGGTGTTTGTTTAGGCTTAGATGATTAGGACATTTCATACAATTTCTTTTTTTTATTTTTATTTTATGACAATGCATTGTAAGAATGCATGCGGTGGCATCTCATTTAATCACTTATCCTCATTTATTTGTTAAAATAAAGGGAATATTACTTCACTATTGCCATTATATTATATTCTTTTTTTTTATCTAATCAACGTATAAATATATATGTGTAATAATAAAGCATATATATACATATAATAATTATTATTCGTGTACAATATATATATACATCATAGGAGATTGGATCCGGTGATAAAAATTCATTCCGTGATAAAATGATAAAGCCGCTTGATTACCTTTATAATGTTGCTTGATTGTGTTTTAAGTGTTGCTTGATTACAATGTTGCTTGATTTTATTTCAAGTGTTGCTTGATCATTTATTGCTTTATTACGTATTAAATGTTGCTTGATTAGATATCAGCCATTAATTTAATTAGATCTAATGGATGAGATTCATTCTTATTTTTAATATACTTATTTATTATCATATGATCCCTCATGCATCTACATCATAGTATTTTATTCTTTTTAACTTAATTAATCGATATGAATAAAAATAATGTTCATGAATTATTACATTACCTCACCACAAATATAAAAAAAAAATTCATACAGAATTTTATTAAAACTAGAATATCATTTTTAAGAAATTTCCAAGCGGTTCCAAATGGAGATTAAATAAGCCTTAATTAATTTAGTTTTAAGGTTGATTAACTTTGAGTTATTACATAAATACTCAAAATTAAATGTATTCCATATTAATTACATCATACAATAAATAAATTTTGATATTTACTAAGTTAATTCTTTAGGGAAATAAATAACACTATTAACAATATTCATCATCTTTAAATAAACTATGTACTAGCCAATCTAATTTCTTGAATCAATAATATTGAAACAACATGTAAATCTTACAAAATATAACCGTAAGGTAAGCTTGTTCATATAGTTGACAAGGGTATTTAGCCAAATAATGTCTCTTCAATTCATCTTTAATATTAACTCAATAGCTATTAATTTATTTTGCTATGTCTGATCACCATACAATAACATCATTATATGATCGTTCAGTTTTAGAACTCTAATTCTACTATTGACGGTATTCTCATTATCGTTAGAATTCAAATTATTTGTATTCGAAGTTACAATAATCGATTTGCAACCTTTGTCTATTTTAGGAAAGAATATTTCAAATAATCATTTTCCTGAATAATGACCAAATATTTCGATATAGTGAATTCTATACTCACAATTGATATTGTATTTATAAGTTCATAAGATAAATAAATGTATAATTATAATTTACAGTGAATTCTATACTCACAATTAATATTGTATTTATAAGTTCATAAGATAAATAAATGTATAATTACAATTTACAATGATCAACATTTACAACTTAATTCACAATCTTAATCAAAATTACAAAAAAATCAATTATAATTGATAGGTACAATTCAAATAATCAATAATTAAAATTTACAACTAATATGCAAAATAACCAACAATTGAACTTTACAAAACAAAATAAATTAACGGTAGAAATTTGAAATGATAATAATAATAATTTGTAGATTAATTCGACATTAATGATGTAAGATGTAATGATAGAGTGTTTAGTTTTGAAGGGAGGAATTCAATTTTTTTCCTGAAATGAAGAGCAAAATAGCGACAACAACATATTTTAATTTATGTTTGATTGTTATTATTTTTTTTAGCAATATGTATTTAAATTTTAATATAACTTTCTTAATTTGTATTTTAATTTTGGGCCTATCCAACTAATTTCCTCTTCATTCTTGCAGCACAACTAAGCTTTATTTTATTTTTGTTTTCGTGGGTCTGATCACAAAATTTTAAGGTATTATGCATATATTTAATTTTAAATATACATATAAAAACTTTGAAAAAAAATTACGTGGGGTCGGCCGCCCCCCAGAGTCTTGGGGTGGCACCGCCCCCGGCATTTGGTAGTGGTGAGTGGAAACCCGCATTGACTAAAAACGAATTCGTTTTGTTGCGTTTTGACTCAACAGAAGTTGTTCGAGACTATAAGAATTCTGCAGGGGAATAGGTATACTGACATTTGTGGACTTGCGTGGGAAAATTGGTGCGTTGCATTGCGTTGAGAGAAGCGATTATTTTTTAGATAAGATTGATGCTCTTGCGCATGTGAATGGAGAATGGATCCATCAATGGAATATAGATGGCGCGGGAGGACTGATGGCAGGAGTTGCAGATACAGGATTTTAAACTCGTGGGGGGCTGATTTCAATATACAATACGAGCCAAAAAAAAATTAAAACAATTAAATATAAATACTCAAAATCAAATGTATTCTATATTAATTACAACGTACAATAAATAAATTTTGATATTTACTTAGTTAATTAATTTAGGGCAATAAATAAGACCATAAACAATATTCATCATCTTTAAATAAACTGTGTACTAGCCTATCAAATTTCTTGAATCAATAATATTGAAATAACATTTATATCTTACAAAATATAACCGTAGGGTAAGCATGTTCATATAGTTGACAAGGATATTTAGCTAAATATTGTCTGTTCAATTCATCTTTAATTTTAACTCGATAACAATTAATTGATTTTGCTATGTTAGATCACCATACAATAACATCATTATATGTTCGTTCAATTTTAGAACACTATTTCTACTATTGACGGTATTCTCATTATCATTAGAATTCAAATTATTTGTATTCGAAGTCACAATAATCGATTTGTAACTTTTGTCTATTTTAGGAATGAATATTTCCAATAATCATTTTCCTGAATAATGACCAAATTTATCGATATAGTGAATTCTATACTCACAATTGATATTGTATTTATAAGTTCATAAGATAAATAAATGTATAATTATAATTTACAATGATCATCATTTACAACTTAATTCACAATCTAAATCAAAATTACAAACAATCAATAATAAATGATAGGTACAATTCATATAATCAGTAAATAAAATTTACAACAAATATGCAAAATAACCAACAATTGAACCTAAAAATAAATAAATAAATTAACGATAGAAATTTTAGATGATAATAATAATAATAATAATAATAATAATAATAATAATAATAATAATTTGTAAATTAATTCGACATTAATGATGTAAAAAGTAATGATAGAGTGTTTAGTTTTGAAGGGAGGAATTGATTTTTTTTTTCCTGAAATGAAGAGCAAAATAGCGACAGTACTATATTTTAATTTATGTTTGATTTTTATTAATTTTTTTAGCAATATGAATTTAAATTTTAATATAACTTTCTTAATTTGTACTTTAAACTTAGGCCAACCCAATTAATTTTCTTTTCATTCATGCAGCCCAACTAAGCTTCATTTTATTTTTGTTTTCGTGGGGTCCGATCACAAAATTTTAAGGCATTATGCATATATTTAATTTTAAATATACATTTGAAAACTTAAAAAAAATTACCGTTGTGTCGGCCGCCCTGACATAGTGACATTTGGTTGTGATGAGTGGAAACCTGCATTGGCTTGTGCTTACCAAAGAAAACGAATTCGTTTTGTTGCGTTTTGACTCGACGAAGATGTTGTTCGAGACTATAAGAATTCCGCAGGGGAATGGGTATACTGACATTTGAGGACTTGCGTGGGAAAATTGGTGCGTTGCATCGATTATTTTTTAGATAAGATCGATGCTCTTGCGCATGTGAATGGAGAATGGATCCATCAATAGAGTATAGATGGCGCGGGAGGACTGATGGCAGCAGTGGCGGATACAGGATTTTAAACTCGTGGGGGCTTATTTCAATATTCAATACGAACCAAAAAAATTAAAACATTTAAATATAAATACTCAAAATCAAATGTATTCTATATCAATTACAACGTACAATAAATAAATTTTGATATTTACTTAGTTAATTGATTTAGGACAATAAATAACACCATAAATAATATTCAGCATCTTTAAATAAACTGTGTACTAGCCAATCAAATTTCTTGAATCAATAATATTGAAATAACATGTAAATCTTACAAAATATAACCGTAGGGTGAGCATGTTCATATAGTTGACAATGGTATTTAGCCAAATATTGTCTTTTCAATTCATCTTTAATATTAACTCGATAACTATTAATTGATTTTGCTATGTCAGATCATCATACAATAACATCATTATATGATCGTTCAATTTTATAACTCTATTTCTACTATTCACGGTATTCTCATTATCATTAGAATTTAAATTATTTGTATTCGAAGTCACAATAATTGATTAATTTGCAACCTTTGTCTATTTTAGGAAAGAATATTTCCAATAATCATTTTTTCTAATAATGACCAAATATTTCGATATAGTGAATTCTATACTCACAATTGATATTGTATTTATAAGTTCATAAGATAAATAAATGTATAATTACAATTTATACTAAATTCTATACTCACAATTAATATTGTATTTATAAGTTCATAAGATAAATAAATGTATAATTACAATTTACAATGATCAACATTTACAACTTGATTCACAATCTAAATCAAAATTACATACAATCCATAATAATTAATAGGTACAACTCATATAATCAATAATTAAAATTTACAACTAATATGCAAAATAACCAACAATTGAACCTAACAAAACAAAATAAATTAACGATAGAAATTTGAAATGATAATAATAATAATAATAATAATAATAATAATAATAATAATAATTTGTAAATTAATTCGACATTAATGATGTAAAATGTAATGATAGAGTGATTAGTTTTGAAGGGAGGAATTGAATTGTTTTTCCTGAAATGAAGAGCAAAATTGTGACTCACAGCAACATATTTTAATTTATGTTTGATTGTTATTATTTTTTTTAGCAATATGTATTTAAAATTATAATATAACTTTGTTAATTTGTATTTTAAATTTGGGTCAACCCAACTAATTTCCTTTTCATTCTTGCAGCCCAACTAAGTTTCATTTTATTTTTATTTTCGTGGGGTCCGATCACAAAATTTTAAGGTATTATGCATATATTTAAATTTAAATATACATATGAAAACTTTTAAAAAAAATTACTGTGGGGTCGGCCGCCCCCCCGAGCCTTGGGGTGGCGCCGCCCTAGATGGCAGTGGAACGATGTGAGGCATATAGTTGGAGGAAGGGCCGGGTTACTGTGTGTCGGTTCATGTCAACTACAACGAGTATGTCTGAATATGATTTGGAAGAGAGATATCTGAGATGGCTTGGGATGGAGAGAGGTAAGACTGGTTGCGTTCAATTGATTGAGTTTGAAGAGAGCCCGGCGCATGTGAGAGGAATGGCGGCCATGGACTTGGCGACGCCGGTGGCCGAAGGAGACGACGAACTGAAGAAGTGCATTGCAGAGGGATTCTTTACGTGGGTCATTCCCCATGAGGCTGGAGAAGTTTAGGTCTACTACCCCTTGCCATCTTGATCATTCCATCATTCATCATTTGCTTCTTTCAATTCCTTTATTTTTTTCCTGTGTTCTATTCTCTTACGTCCAAGAATCCCTATTTTTCCACTTTTTTGAGTATTGCTTGAGTATGTAGTACTATGATGTGAAAAATGGGTTGGATTTAATGGTTCCATTCTTTGAGAACTTTTCACAAACACCTGCTGGGCTGTTTTGTTTTCTCGTAATTACTTGATCATATCTTTCTTATTTGCTTGCCCAATCTTGAGAAATTATTACTAGTTATTTCTATTTAATATAAATTTTTACATCAGAAAATATAATTTTTAATTTATATAATATAACTGCGATAAAAAATACTAATAAACTAATTTTTTCTTATTATGCCGGACTATTCAGACGGTCAAAATATTTCGATCCAACTTATTTTTTCTAACTCCATTCAATTAAACTAATATACACATTTTCAACTCAATTATTACATCCTTACAAATTACTGCAACAGCTAAATATATATTGAATAATTTGACTACTTCAAAAAGAGTCCCTAATGCATATATTACACATCAACTTCCCAAATAAAAAAATTGCAACTTGCAAATAGTATGGAAGATTTATGGTTCCATTCAACAATAACTTAGGGAAATGAATAAAAATAAATAAGTGAAGATTCTATCTTCATTATTTACTATATATATAAAATAAAAAAAAAAATAAAAAAAAAAAAGAGGATCTTTTGAAACCACAAGTTATCATCATTGAATAATAAGTGAAGATTCTATCTTTCACCCACACATGGATTTGCAAAGATTCCAAGAATCCAAAACCAATTGAAACACATCTTGTTGTCATATTGTCACTCAATTGGGACCCAATTCCAAAATATTAGCAATTTATCATGTGTTGCTAGAATTACATCAATCAATTCAAATAAAATTCTAAAATAACACATTTATATTTTATTCAATCAATCTCATCAGCCAATATAAAGAAGCCCATAACAATGGATTGTCAATTTATTTATTTATTGATTTATTATTTTTATTGATGACTGATGTGATTGTCATTAGTAAGTAATTAATGAAACCCAAAACCTACGGGTTAAGTTGAGGTTTCCAAACGGTAAATTATAGTTTTGCAGAATAGATATTGGACCAAATCAAAAAATTATTAATCAGAGTTTTGGTTTTTTTCATTTATATCGATTTATTTTTTAAAAAAAATAATAATTATGATAGGTTTCAAGTTCTTCAAAACTTGCAAATATCTAATAAATATCAAAAGGTAAAATATAAATAAATTAGGGCATCATCAATTCAATATTTAAAAACAAAATAAAATTAGAAACAGATTTTTTGGTAATATTATTAAAAAAATAAGATTTAAATATACAACTTGGAATTTTGACCTTGTTGGTAAAAATAAAAGTTTTAAATCAAAAAATCAAAATTATCTAACCAAAAACACTTAAAATTGTTGGATTCAATTTTATTTTTTAATTTTTCGAGTTCTTGCTTACCAAAGTGTGAAGTCGTCGTATATTTTCCTCAACGCAACACAATAACTATAAAAATTAAAATTAGGTCAAACTGCTAAGTGCCAAACAATCTAATAACTCTTAATTAACCAATTTTATAAACTTATACCTGTTTAATCCCATTTTTACAACAATGTGTCAATGTCTATGCTTAACACAAATTTAAAAAAAAAAAAAAAAAAAAAAAAAAAAAAAAAAAAACTAAGAAACATCTTTGTAATGGAATCAGAGTCATAGGTCTATTCCATCATGGCATTTGAAAGAGGAATATCATCTCAACTTGGGTCATGCAAAAGTTGATTCTAATTCTTGATACACATGTTCCATTTCCCACCAAACAATAATTTTAACTAAAGCAAAAGATTATGTTCACCATGAAAAGTCACTGGTATTAGGTAAGAAAAAAAGCTTCTTCAATAATGTAATTAATCTTGTGTCACACATAAAAAGTAAAAGATTATATCTCCAACTAGCCTCATATTAAAGAAAGAAAAAAAAATTTGATCTTTACCAATAATTTCATATCAGGCAAGTTGGGGTTGTATGATTAATTACCATTGAGATTAGCAGAGTTGACAAATGACAATGGGTGATTTAATTTTCTCAACTAGTTGTAATCTACTGTACCAGCTATAAACTGTCCTAACTCCATCCATATATATGGACCCCTCTCTCTCTCTTCCTTTCTCTCTCTCTCTCTTTCACAAACTCTGTCTGGTTTTCTTTTCCCAGGAGGGGATGAAAGATTCTTGGGCAATTCTAGTGATGCACTTTGGATTGCCTGTGTTCTTGTTTTCTAGTGATATGCGATGAAATCACAAATTTGGGAAAATCTGTCCATGACTTTGTGTTGGAATCTTGATCATCATCATCTTCTTCATTTTCATCGTATTTATCAATCCCACAAATGTTTAGCGTCATCTTGCTGCTTGCAATCCTATCCTCAGCCGCAGCTTCCGATTGTGATTCTTGCTATGCCCATCAATACCTGAGGCAATCGGAGCAGAAGTTTGAGCAGAAAAGCAAGAGATTCTGGGAGTTCAGCGAGGAATCCAATTCTTGGGTTGAGTTGAAGCTCCCTTACGACCTTGTTTCCTGCATCGACGGCAACTGCACGGTGGTGAGCTCGATTCAAAAAGAAGATGGAGGAGGAGAAGACGAGAGACGCTCATACGCGGCGGCGGCGGCGCTGGGTGTGAGGAAGAGAATATCGTTGACTCTGATGTCGGAGACGTCGGTGTGGGTCAGCGGGGAGAGCGGCTCCATCTACGAGAGATTCTGGAATGGGGTGCAGTGGGTGATTGCCCCCCATGATCTCCCCCTCTCCGCTGGCTACGCAGTCTCTGTTTTCATGGTTAATCAAACCATTCTTGCTCTCTCTCAAGAAGGGCTTCTCTATCAGGTGTTGTTTGCTATACTTTTCCTGTGTTCAACATTCCATCATTTCATGATGAATTGCTTTAGCCTCAAGAATTGGGTTTGCATCTCTTCAGATGCAGCTGACAGAAGATTCACAGCCGATATGGGTCGGAGTCTCGCCGGAATTCGACGGCAAAGAAACTTCCCAAGTCCGAGTTTCTGCCGGAGTTGTCTCCACAGACAGAGAGTGAGTGAAGTTGCAAGAAATTTTCAAGAAAATGCAAAACTTTCACTAACTCCAGTTTTTCAGGAGGATATATTTCTGCACTACCACTGGACTGCTGTTCCAGCTTCATGGGACTGACCCTCCAAGGTATCGGACTTAACGAATCGACTCGATAAAGATTCATGGTTTATTGACATTGTTAGTGTGGCTAGGTGGGAGAATCACGGCCGGCCGCCGGGGGCGAATGTTTCAACGATAAGCGACGGAGCTACAATTAGACCAGGGCTGCTCCTCATTGTTAGGTAAGCATAAAACTGATTTGATCATACTATTTTTGGAGTGAAAATTGAACTAATGTGTGTCACAGTGCTGCAGGAGATCTGTACGAGTATGATCGGACGTCGAAGCCACCGTGGAAGAAGCATGTGGGATCGAGAAAGGAGGCGGCGCTGGCAGCCTTCGGCGGCTGCAGTTTACATGGACTCATGGGGCCTCATTCCATCTCCCTCTTCCTCTTAACCAAGGTAGGAACTAACAACAAACTAAGGGTTGTTCATTGTTGAATTTTTTATAGATTATGGATATGGATGCAGATCGGAGAGTTGATCGAGCGGCGGCTCGACCACCGGAAGTGGAAGTGGGTGGTCCATGGGAGCCCCAAAGGCCATCAACTCACCTCCATCACTTGTGTCTCTCAAGAGAAGCTGCTTCTCACTACAGCTGCTGGCTTTGTATTTGAGTATCAAGTAGCAAACAATCAAGGTAGGCATCAATATCTGAGCTTTGGAATATGGCATATGCATCAACCACTCATTCCAAAAAATGGGTGTTGATTCTTTTTTTTTTTTTTTTTTTTTTTTTTTGTTGACGAATCCAACAAGGTGGAGAGAAGTGGGTGAGCCACGAGCATCCCCCAAATGCAAGAGTTGCAAGAGGGATTGCAGGAGTGCAGTTGCAGGCAGGGCGAACGCTGTTCGTGTTGGACGACGGTAGGCTCGGAGAGCTCCATCTCTCGGGGTTGGGAGGCGAGGGTTTAGGCCCCAACACTGGAATCAGCAGCCGGAGAAAATCTGTGCTCAAGTATGTATGGTCAGTGCTGGATGCTCCGGAGAGCGAAGGATGGAACGCCGAGTACTGCACCGAAGAGCGCGGGCCGTACAACTGCATCGCGGGGACGAAGGAGGAGACGAGCGAGTCATCGGTCTCGAGATGGAGAAAGGATCAACAGAGCTACTTGACACCAGATGGTAGTAGTAGTAGCTCAGCCAAAGATTACGGCCTCCCGGATAAACTCAACTCCGATTTCTTTCGCCTCCGCCTCATGCAGGGAGGGAAGTCGTTCTTCCTGATAACAGACAGCTACATGACGTTTGAGTATCTGAATACTGAGAACGCCTGGTTCTGGTTGAGACACGAACACGCGGTTGGAATCCACGGGGCGCTCGGGAACTACAACGGGAGCTTGTTCGTGGTGGACGAGCAGGGGAGTTTGCTGATTAGAGAGAGGAGCAGCAGTGATCTAGCATGGATCAACTGCACCGCCATGAGGAAGGGCAGGCAGGTGATCGGAGGTCCGCCGTGGGACGGGATACCGGGACACCCCGTGAGAGCCAAGCCTGAAGATGCTATCTTCTTTGTCAGCACATCCGGGAAGCTCCTGCAGTTGACAGTAAGTCAAAACAAAGAAAGATCAAGATTTGAAGCATATGTCTCAAAGCTTTAGACACCATGTGTTTCCACCTCTGTTGCAGGTAGCACTGAGAAAGTTCAAATGGAAAGACTGCAAGAATCCTGCAGGGATGAAGATAGCAAGCATAGTAGACCAGGAAGGATTCAGGGAAAACGTGGTGTTCGTGGTAGGGAAGAATGGTCGACTTTACCAGTACAACAAAGTCACTCAAGTGTGGCACCAGCACTACCAATCGCAGCACCTGGTGTTATCAGGGTCACCGGGAAGTGCGATGAGGCCGTCGGCTGGATCACTGAGGGGGTCCCTGTTCATGCTGTCGGAGGATGGCAGACTAGTCGAATACCGATGGAATCCGAGGGATGGGTGGAACTGGATAGAGCATGGAACGCCACATACCAGCGTGGCTCTAGTCGGAGCACCGGGGCCGTGCTTCGGAGGAACGCAGGTCTTCCTGGTGGGATCAAATGGGAATGTGTATCTAAGGCATTTGGACCAAGAAGATTGGAAATGGAAGCACTGTGGTTTCCCTTTCATGGGAAACAAACACCAGCAGAATACTGGTAATGTTGAGTGTGTCGACAACAACGATTTTACCCACGACCTTGAAGACGTGCTGCAAGCTGCTGACAAACATTGTGACCCCAAGGTATTACTATTACTATTACTATTACTATTACATACAGTCTGTCAACAACTCTTCATGTGTGTTCCTTTTTTCATGATCATCGATGCTTTTTTTTTTTTTGTGGGCAGGTGTCGTCGACGAGACCAATCCCATTTTCTGAAGATACAGTCATTTTCGAGTTGCAAGACGGTCGGGTAAGATGTTTGAAATAGAAACAAATAATTATAGCTAGGGGATGGGATGCTAATGGTGAGAATACTTGATTGATGACAGTTGGGAGAAATGAGACGCATGGATGATAAAAACTGGATGTGGACGCGAACAATTGGGACTCCAACCAGCTTATGCATGGCCAATTTCTGGACCTCATGGGCTACATGAATGCTAGCTAAATTCGACTAGGAAAGAATAATTAGTTAGTAGGCCACATATTTCACATGTAAATATCAAATACACCATAAAAAAAAATAGAATAGGGAGGCATACATCACACACATACAAGAACCAATAAATAAAATCCTCAACAGTCAGTACTGTTCATGGACATGTAAAGTTATACAGATGTGTACATTATCTATGACTATGATAGAGAGTTGAACATTTTTATGCAAGGCATGAACTCTTCCCAGTCTCTAGTAACTTAAATGTGAAACACAAAAATAATGTTAGATGTAGAAAGTTACCAGCCAAATGATAATGAGAGCAATGATGGAAATTACCAAAAACACATTGGAACATCTTCAACTAAAGTACAAGACTAGTTAAATAGCAAGCAATCCAAAGACACCTCACAAACAATAATAAAATTGTAAATGAGTGAAAATTAGCAATTGCACATATAAGATTCACATTAGTATCTTCACTCTAAATCAAAGCCTGAAAACTATCACACGCCCCCACAGTCAGAACCTCCTCCTTGGACTCCTTGAACGATGACCCCGAGGTGATCTGCAGAATTAATTGAGAAGCAGACAAATCACGTATTGTTAATTTCCAATTACATGTACTTGAGATAATGTGCTTGTTGTAACTTACATTCCAACAAGACAATTCAAAACTATTAGGACGATAACTTTGTCCTTTTTTATAACTTTTAGTATGTTCATAAAAAAGGTCATAGAGAGTCATTCATAAATGGAACTGGAAATACACGATGAGTGTTATCAAACAGATTACAAATGCAGAAATATTTTTCAAGGTTAGGTATCCTAAAATTGATTTGTCATGTATGAATTATAACATCCCACTAATTGATATTCCATAATTATTCAGTAAGTCCCCTTGACATTCCAACTCTTAAACGGATATCCAATGATTTCTTAGCCCATTTAGGTAACAGATAAAAAATGGAAAGTTTCCAAAAGCAGTTCTTTCTATGTTCGGAAGCACATCATCTCTTGCACAAATAGTATATGGCAACCAGTATAATGTTTGCTACTGATATTTCCAAATTCTATATTCTGGCATGAGCAATGATAATACATATCTAGAATTTGCATATACTCATATTGCCATCATAGGTAAGAACTGAGATTTTAAGAACAAATACCTCCTCCTCACGTTCCTTCTTCTGAATGGTCCTTTACTGAATGCCCAGTCAACATTTACAGCCTGGGTTAGAAGTTCAGTTCCATGCATTTCACTTATAGCTCTCTGTGCCTCCTCAAACTTCTCAAATTCAATTAGAGCATAGCCCTAGAGAACACCATAATAAATTAGTGGGAAAAGGCCGAGTACATCACACCCATATATAGCAACATAGTGTAGGGAAAGATAGCTGAATTATCATCAAGAAAATGCATGTGATGGAAAAAGAAAACATGCCCAATAATCCCTTTGTGACAAAGACTGCTCCATGGAAACAAAAATGCTGTTTAAGGCAACCTAAGAGTGAGTAGATGATCTTTTTTCCATTCAGGCCAAAACCCATGAAGTTCCAAGGCTAAAAATGCCAATATTAGCTCGGTAATAATTGAATTAAACCATTACAGGAGCATTTGAATGAACTGCTGATTTAGAGAAACCATGTTATGGGGTGAGTGACGTCTAGATAAGTTGCAGAAAGGGATAACATATTCTTTGGTAACATTGTGCAGTTGGAGGTTCTGATTTATGACCTTAACCCACAAAAACAAAAGTGAATTGGTAACGGGAGTTTTTGAGTATTTCTTTTAAAAAGCTTTTTACGACAAGGCCAGTGTGCTTGCCACAGATGATAATCATTCCAACATGCTGATTTTTAAAAGGCATGGCTATTTTGAATTCAACAAATCAAAACACCTAATAAAGGGAAAATCAACTTTTGTTTTTTAAATTTGGATAACATGAAAATGAAGCTTGACAGCCACTTTAGAAGAAACAATAATAAAATCAACCAATATATATACCTTGACATATCCTGTACGACGATCAAGATTCAAGTGTAAATTCTTTATCTCTCCAAAGTCACCAAATGCATTTTGTAGATCATCCTCTTGAGCTTCTTCATGAACTCCAGTAACAAGAACAATCCATCCTTCAATAGCTACACAAGTCCGACAACAATCAGAATCCAACTTAAATCCCAATATCCACTTTAAGGTTTTCTACGAAGTGGACTAAAAATTGGTGCCATCCAGTCCTACATACATGTAGCAATTCGATTTTGTAGCAGGCAACAGGGTCAAGCACTTCTACAAACTTCAATTAGTAGTGCCTTTTTTTTTTAGAGCTCACTAATTCCCCATACTACCAAGTGCAAGGGAATGAAAAGACCACCAATAAAGCAACCCAAACGAGTATACATAGCTCAGTTTTACAATACTAAACACTCTCTACCAACTATTCAACACTAATTCACAAAGTTCTGAGCTAAATTTTAGAAATAATAGAAAACATGTCCAAATCCAACTAAAAGGTACTCCTACCTTTTCATATAACAGCCAAAAAAATGAAGAAAAATAAAACATAACTAGGGTTTTAGATACTAACATCGTTCGGGGCCAGGGCCGCCTTCGGAATCGAGCGAATCGAAGCGGGCGGACATGCGAGCATTGCGGTCGGCTTCAGCAGCAGCCTCATCGCGGAATCCACGGCCTTTGGTCTTCTTGGGAAGGGAGGAGGATCCACCGCCGGTGATGGCGGACTTCAGGCGAGGCAGAGCGGCACGGTTGGGGGAGCCGTCACCGACGTCCTCATCCATGAGATCGTCTTCCTCCGGCTCGAAATCGACAGCCTCCGCTTCCGCGTTCGCCATTGACACAGATAATTTGGTAGGTTTAGATTTCGATGCTTAGGAGGGAGCGCAAAGGGATAGCACTGGGCTGCTTGCAACGCTCAAATGCTTCCTTAGATGTAAATTTAGCCCGAAATCCGCGGGTTGGCCCGATTAACTCGAGCCAAAATGTGGGTTAGGGTTAAAATATTTTGACCCGTAAAAAATTTAGACCAATCCGTGATCGAATAACTCGAGGTTCGATAGAGTTGAGCTCAAAACCCGACGGGTTGACCCGATTAACATTCAACTTTATTACAAACAATTATAGTTTTGTTGGGATTTTGCTATGTTATAAATTAAAATTTTATTTCGATAATTTTAATAATTTATCACATAATAAAAATATATCATAATAATGCATATGAATCCTTGTCTATCCAATTTACCCATGTTACTGCGGATTCTAAGATTAAGCAGAGAAAAATGAGATTACTAGAACTCTTAGTATTATCAAAACATATACTTACAAGTAGATATTAAATTCCAATAAAAATTCATGGAGATAGATCAAATCACAATACATTTTTCTTTAAGTTGATTTAGCCCAAGGTTCATGAATTGATCCTATTAAACTAAATTGAAAAGAGAATTAGAGTTGAAATATTTTGGAAAAAAAAAAGTTTAGTCCGAATAGCATGAGGATCAGTATAATGTCAGGGCAAACGCCCTGGTTAACTTGGCCACTACCAGCGCGACTTCAAGTAACCGACTGATTCCTGAAGTGTGGCTGCCATCACCATCTATCGCCACACAGTGTCATATCGCATCCATCAGCCAGAATGGGGATGAGTGGAGGATCCCACCGATTAAACAACTGCCAGGGGAATACGCCTCAGACTACAGGAACGAGGCCATTAGAATCGAGAGGTTGGTTGCCCGGTTCACGTTAATCGAGAATAACTTGTACTAACGATCGTTCGGGTGACCACTCCTCAAATGCATCGCGCCTCCTGAGACCGAGTGCGCCCTACATAAATACATGAAGGCAACTACGACAACCATGTCGGGGCTCGTTCCCTGGCCCATAAAATGATTGCGGTCAAATTCTACTGGCCGACACTAAAGAAAGATGCTGCAGATCACTTCAGGCGATGCGACAGCTGCCAACGTTTCGAAGCATTGACTCACCATAGTGCATAATCGCTCCACGCGTCGATCACCCCCTGGCCGTTCATGGTGTGGGGAATGGATCTAGTGGGACCCTTTCCGAAAGGGATGGTGCAAAAAGACCACATCCTCATGGTGACAAATTACTTCACCAAATGGGTCGAGGGTGAAGCTCTAGGAAAACCCGAGGCCTAGAAGCCATTAAATTCCTGTGGAAGCACGTACTCTGCCGCTTCGGGATACCCAAAGAAAAACTCACATACAACGGCTGACAATTCACCAGCGATAGGATACAAACCTTCTGCAACACTTACGGGATTAAGCTTACATTCTCTGCGCCACGATATCCCGAGGCCAATGGTCTAGTAGAGTCGACAAACAAGACAATAATAAACACTTTGAAGAAGAGACTAAACCCGCACGGTGCAAGGTGGGTAGTAGAACTCCCGGCTGTACTATGGTCCTACGAACCACCCCGAGAACCACCACCAGCGCGACTCTTTTCTCATTAGCATGCGGGATAAAAGCAGTCGCACCCGTAGAGTTTATCGCTCGCAGCCCGAGAGTGGAACACTCCGATGAACAGACTAACATCGAACAACTCCAAGTCAACCTAGAACTCCTGGATGAGCTAAGAAATGACTCGACAACCAAAGCCTCCCAACGACGACGACAAGTCGAAAGATTCTACAACAAGAAACTCAAGCTCAAAAGCTTCCAAGAAGGAGACATGATCCTAAGAAGGGTGTTCCAAAACACTAAAGAATCCGGTGCGGGAATGCTAGCTCCCAACTGGGAAGGTCCTTGCAAAATCGCTAAGGTGGTAAGGCACGAGACTTACAGACTCGAAACTGCGGAAGGAAGATAATTACAAACCAGTTAGAACGTGAAACATTTAAAGAAGTACTATCATTAGTACACAAATACGCTTACTCTATCATATCTTTTTACATTTTTTCCAATTCAGATTATTAATTTTAGTTATTATATAAATACTAGATCTGTACCCGCACGATGCGCAAATCAAATATACAATTTCTTATTTTATAATATTAAGATATAATTAACAAAGTTATACTCCTTCCGTCCCGCCCGAATTATTACATTTATCAAATTGGACGTCCTAACCGAATTGTTACATTTATGAAAATACAAATTTTTCACACTCAACAATAAAATATTAATTTCACTTACAGTCACGTCCTTGATTCTTGTGCTAAAAAGAAATGTTACATTTCGAATGGGACGGATGGAGTATATTTTAACATTTGCTAGCAATTCTTTATATATATTTAATATATTATAATATAACTTAATTTTCATATTATACGTCAAACTATATACATGAATTTAATAAAAATAAAAGTAGTATGTCAAACACAAAGTCTATGTGATTTAATTCAAATATTATCCCATAAACGATATTATATTAGTATTATTTGAAAAAGAATAAATATAATTAAATTAGTGAGATAGAATATTTTATAAAAAAAACGACTACTATATTATTATTATTATTATTATTATTATTATTTATTGTATATCTATATTATAATAGAAAAATAAAAAATTAGTTTATATTTTTATTATTGTTATTTATTGTTAGATTTATACATGTGCACTGCAAGAATAAATATCTAATTATATTAAAATATAAGTATAAGGTTATAAACATATATAGGGAGTGGATCACATACTAAAAATTAGTTTGTGCTAAATAGGAATGAATCTACACCATTGATCTAAAAAATCAATGGTTGAGATTAAAATATTTCCCCAGATTTTATGTTTTTTGCTTTATAAATCATGCTTAATCGATTGAAATCAAATCAACTCATCAAAGATCGACTCCAAACTTCACATATAATGCAAGAGGATTCAATTACTCAAAAAATTTCCTCAACATATTATCTATATTTTTTATCAGGCAAAAATTTAAACAATCCTAAACAAATCAAATTAAAGGAAATAAAAAAATAAAGCAAATAAAGAAAAAGGGATAAATAGTTCAACTTCTTGTCTACGTCCCACCAAACTTATTTCGAACTCGGAGAGTAAGAAAAAAATTGAAAATTAGACAAGAAGAAGAACTATACTTGACTGTTGATCTCAGACATCGATATTTTTTATCCACCTGAGGAATTTCAGCGCTGCGCGACGAAGATGATTGCTGCTGGCACTCTGTGTCGATCGACAGGAGCCTTCTGTTGACTTCTTTAGCTGTCGATCGAAGTGTCCTCCGTGCGCCATGCCTCTGTGTCGATCGACAGGATCCTTGTCGATCGAAACAAAGGCGATTCCTCCAGAATTTTTTTTTGAAATTAAACATCAAAACCAAAAATTATGTAAAAACAGAAAATATAAATAAGCAAATACGAAAATTAAAAACAAAAATTGAAAGGAATTGAAATAAAAACAAATAACAATTGGGTTACCTCCCAATAAGTGCTTTAGTTAACGTCGTAGCTCGATGGTACCTATTTTCAGAACCAGGGCGGGCTAGATCGCACTTGCCTCCCATGAGAATCCACCATGTAAACCCACCGGTCTTGGATGACAGCAGTGAGCTCGGGTTGAGATGGTGTAATTGACAATTTTGTCATCTCGTTCCCTCGCTCCCATCTTTGAGCGGCGCGGTCTTCTTTGATCTCCTCAGCCAGTTCTTCATCTTCCTCCTCATCAGCCTCCTCTCGGGATGTGATCTTGAAGCACTCAGATTGCTGCCGGCTTCTGTCAAGCTGGAATGTGATCTTCTCGTCATTAGCTCGGAGAGTAATCTTCCCTCCGCAGCAGTCAATCAAGGCAGCGCTTGTGTCCAGAAACTCTCTTCCCAGGATCAGTGGTGTGCTTCCATCCTCCTTCATGTCCAGGACTACAAAATCTGCAGAAAAGATTAGATGAGCCACACGAATGAGAACATCCTCGATAATACCTTTTGGGCGAGACACAGATCGGTCCGCCATCTGCAATGTAATTGTAGTCGGCCTTAGTTCTCCAATCTTGAGGCGTTGGAAAATGGAGTAGGGCATAAGGTTGATGCTGGCTCCAGTGTCGCACAGCACCTTCTCGAAGGAAATCCCCCCGATCTCCACTGGAATGGTGAAGCACCCTGGAATGGGCAAGATGACGTACTTCCTAAGATTGCAAGTGGAACAGTCAGTTGAAGGGATTTTCATCAGCCAGAAGAAGTACACTCAGGATTTGATCAACACATACTGTCCTGAGAAGACTAAATCCCTAAGGATTCCGATGAGCACCGGTTCTCAAATCACTCTTGATGAAGAAGGAGAACCAGTCGACCCAACTGCTTATTGAGGGATTATTGGATCCTTGTTATACCTAACTGCCAGCAGGCCCGACATATCTTATGCAGTAGGTGTTTGTGCGAGATTCCAGGCAAATCCTAAGAAATCTCACATGGACGCAGCTAAGAGGATCGTGAGATATCTGAAGAATATTGAATCTTTAGGCATATGGTATCCCAAAACTGATGGAATCATGCTTAATGGATACTTGGATTCAGATTTTGGAGGCTGCAGGATTGATCGGAAGAGCACAAGTGGAACATGTCAGTTTCTAGGTCATACACTGATAAGTTGGTTTAGCAAGAAGCAGCATTCGGTTGCCACCTCAACTACAGAAGCCGAATATGTTGTTGCCGCCAGTTGTTGTGCTCAAGTGCTTTGGATAAAGCAGCAACTTAAGGATTATGGTGTAGAAACAGGATGCGTACCAATATATTGCGACAACAACAGTGTTGTCTGTATATCAAAGAATCATATTCTACACTCCAGGACGAAGCCTATCGATGTTCGTCATCATTTTATTAGAGATCACATCGAGAAAGGGGATGTCTCGGTAGAATACATAAGAACGGAGGACCAGCTAGCGGATATCTTCACTAAACCGCTACCTGAGGCTCAATTTAAGGAGCTATGCATCAAACTAGGTCTTCTAGAGTTTGATGAAATCTCAAAAGAAATAGATGAAAACTGATTGATGCAAATTTATGTGGCTTATTAATTAAGTCCAAAGCTTCAGTTACGTGACAGTTTTTGCTCAACAACATGAAGATAAAATGAAGAAGATTTAAAGTTGTGTTGTGCTGCATTAGAGGAAGCATATAAAAGAAACAGTTTGCGCTATAAAAAAGGCAAAAGGATTCTATTTCATTATATAAAGAAAAGTACAGTACAACTGCAGAAATTAAAAAGGGGATTAGAAGGAAATTCTAGGAAAGAGCTTTAAGTATTAAACTAGCGAATGGAACTACGAGGGGGATAGAAGTCTGAATCATCCAGATTGGATCTCTCTCTAACAAAGGAGTCTGGAATCTGCTGCTCCAGAAGCCAACTCAACTGTATTCCAAAGGGAATAGCGACATTTAGGCGATTCTTAAAAGCATCCTTCACCTGATTAAAGACAAAGGAAGCCCAATCCACTCAGTCCCATCTTGGAAGGCCATCATCGCTTTCCAAACAGGAGGAGAAAAGTGAGTGTCCAAAGGAGAGTTTCCAACAATCATCTGGCTTATGATGTCAAAAGCAGTCTATAGCGAGGAGTTAGAACCTCTGCAGAAACAGTAGGATGGTACTCGACGATCGGAGAACTCCATCGCTTCAAAGCTGACCTCTCTGGAGATGCAACTTCGCTGAGGTAATCCATAACTGGGATTCCCTCATATGGAAGGTTAAAACGTTCAGCGAACCAGTCAGCCGTCCAACAAATCCCCTCAAAATTGAAGGAAGCATGGATTTCATCATCAACAGTCACTGCACTGTTGAGAGCAAAAGCCTTCAGCACGTCTACGTGGAAGGAGAAATTCTCAACAGTAGCAAAAGCGTCCAAGCTATTTGAAATCAAAGAACCTACTACCAAGTTATAAATTCTGGGATTTGCCTAGTAACGACTGAACAAGCAAGTTTTATTCAAGATCCTATTGCGACGAACGAAAATCTCAGAGAAGTTATCAAAAGAAGGCATATTTTTTTATATGTGAAGATACAAGGAAGAAAATGGCTTATGTGGATTTTCAACACCATGAAAAAGAGTATTTATAGATGAAATCGAGCGTCAATTCGAATTGATATCTTTCGACTTAAATGGATCTTACGAATTAATTGGAAGACGAGATGTTTCAAAATGGCACAACGATCCAAGACTCAGATTCAGAATCTGAAAAGGCAGCATAAATGCTTGACAGCTGACGTGAATCAATCCTAAAGGGACACGTGTTCACAAGCTCAGATATATTCGGCGTATGACAGTGAGCAAAATCGATGGAAGTACGGATGCACAGATAAAGAAGATAGGTATGAAAGATATCATAAAGGGGGAACTTTTCATTAATTGGAAAGAGGAGTACACGATGCATATATTACAAAAGCAAAAATTACATCAGTTCATTTTTCTTTTGGGGAGACAGTCAGCAACTGGAGATATTCAGCAGAAGGAGTCAATTGGCAGATGGAGGCAGGTGGAAGAGCTGTCAGCGTAATCTCATGGGATAAAAGTCAGTCGCAACCAGACGCGAACCTGACCTATCCCCACCAAACATTGGGATCCACTTCTTGAGGAGCCAGCTCAGCTGCATGCCATATGGAACAGGAACTTTGAGCAAATTTTGCATGGCACTCTTCAAATGATTGAAGATAAAATCAGCCCAGTCCACATCAGCCTGATCCTCAAAGGCCATCATAGCCTTCCAGATAGGCAGTGTAAAGTTGGTCTAAAGAAGAGGTTTGCAAAGCACCAACTGGATAATAATGTCGAAAGACGCCTGATACCGCAGTTTGAGGAACCCACAAGGTGCAGATGGATCAAAGAGGTCGTCCATAGTTTTCCATTCATGCCAGAAAGACCGCTCAGGAGCTGGTTCTTCAATCCGGTATCGCATAACTGGTATTCCACCACGAGGCAGCTGAAACTCCTCTGTAAAGAAGTTCGCTGATAAGTGGAACTCCACTCAATTAAGATTGAAGAAAATCTCCTTGTCAAAGATTGTAGAATTGTATAAAACCACCTTGAGCAAGTCCTCGTGAAAAGCAACGGGCTCAACAGACAAAAAGTGGTTCAGCCCTTTGAATTCCAGTTTGTTGACGATCTCATAATATGTAGTCAGAAATCTCCAATTCCTCTCATAGAGTCTCCGCTGATTGAAGATTCTGTTCCTCATGATCATGATTTTTGCCACATCTTCTACAATATTCAAATGAGCAGCCATTACTTCTGAGGAGAATATTGGATTTCAAGGAAGGAAAGAGATAGAATGAAATGATGTCAAATACTTCGTTGAAAGGGGTATTTATAGACAAATTCGCGTGTCGATCAAGGAGTGCCAGGTCGTTTCAAGGGACACGACTCTTTTCCAGATCAAAATCAGAGAGAAGGCAAATTAACATTCAATATCCAACCACCGTTTCAAGATAATCATAATTTGGATAGCCAATAGGTCAGAATGCTAAGAATTCAGAGTCAATAAATGATCGAATCAAAGATGTACGGCATCCCAGACTTCATATCAATTTCAAAGGATGGAACTCAAGAACGAAGTATTTTCAACTGGACGAAGAAACTGTTACGAATCTCAATTTTTGATGGAAGACAGTTTTTAACTGAGAAAACAGTTGTCCAGTTCAGCAAGAAACACAGTTGCAAACTGTCCTAAGCAGTTTGTTGAAACTCTGAAGATAGGGAAAATTGTCGATGATGAAAAGGTGCGCACTTTGAATTAATGGAAATCTTCGGCTGAACGACGCATTTAATGGGAGCAGCTCAATAGCGTATTAAGCGGAACCACGTCGCTACTCCCACGCGCTATTCGCACGCCATGACAGAATGGGAACAGACGCTACCTATGTTAGCCGCCACTTCAGCCGTCGATCACATAAAGCGCTGCATCATCTCAGCCATGAATCTACAGAGCCAAAACCTCGATTAAACCCTATGAAAATCTTCATCATCCTCACTTGATTAATCACATCTTTCTTTCTCAAATTCGAAGTGCCCTCATTTTTTTATTTTGATTATCACCTTCATTACTCGCGAGATATCATGGGCAAGAGAAAGAATCCATTCGATGACGGTCCCAGCGCAAACAAGGATATTTCCCATAAGGAGTTAAAGCAAAAATCAAAGGATATAGTCAACGCTGCCGACCTTTCCAACAAAGAACTTCGAGTAAGTCAAGTCTTCAAGGAAAATATCTTGAATCTAAAGGAGATCGATTTCTTGTGTTCTGACGAGGACCTTTACAACAAGTTGAACAAGGAAGAGCTGATACAGTTTCTGGGTTTACACCCCCACATGTTCAAGCCCAAGCGTGTCGCCGAATTCTACGAGAATGCGTTTGTTGACAACGACAAAAAATTCTTCAGAACCAAAGTAAATACAGTTTCGATGGTCATCGATGCTGATACAATAGCCCGAGTATTTCATTTGCCCAAGATTGGTACACATATCGCCAGTTATCTAAAGACTAAGGAAGGGGCTATATAGGCACATTGGAATGAGTGGAAGAAGCCTGAGCACAAAGGCACATTCCATATGGCGACAAAGGTTTCCGAATTGAAGCCTTTTTACAAGAGCTTAAGTTAAATCGCGCTTAAAATGATCTACTGTGGTGCAAGATCATTTTCAGAACCAAGCCAACCTAAATATGCCTTGATGATGGCATTAGATAATGGTCCAGGTGGAAACTGGGCTGAGTATGTTTTTGATAGAATTCTTGAACATGCCAGGAAGAACGAAGCCATTCACACGACCAGCAAATTCAAGTCCAGAGTTGGGTTCGGACTAAAAATCAGTTACCTGATAGAAAAGCTGATAGGTCTTAGGGATGAAGGGGAATTTCTGGTTCCAAAATATTTTCTACCACAAAACATGAAAATTTATCACGATGATGATGAAGATGATAATGGAGATGATGATGAAGGAGAAAACTATGGTGGAGATGGTGATTATAGAGATCAAGATGATGAAGCAGAAGATCAGCAGGAGAATGTTGTTAATCTAGAAGATGATGATGTTGTTGAGACCAGCTCTCAAGCTGAAAAGGGAAGCGGAAACTGGAAGAAATTGCTTCCACAGTAAGCAAGAAGACAAAGATGAGGAAGTTGGTACTTACGAGGATCTTGGAAGAAGAAAGGAGTAAGAAGGGCAGGAGGACTGAAGCACCTGAAGTTAATCTAGGAGATGGACCAGTGAACATTGTGGATCTCCAGAGTTCATCTCACTCATCAAGACACTCTCCCCCTCAGCAGTCCTTCACACCTTCTACATCCATCAACAGTACAAGCAAAGAGGTTTATCAACCCACACCTGAATCGGATGTGCAGATCGTCCAACCTGTCTTACAAATAGGGGGAACAGTTTCCGAGCATCCAGTTCAAGAAACTGCCCATGATCTGCAGATGACACTCGTTGCTCCTCAAGATCTACCTACTCAAGAAACTGTTGTCGCACAAAGAGAACCAGTCCAGCAAGTTGTTAATGTGCCAGTTCAACGACCAATCAGGCGCCAATCATTGCAAGAAATCATTACCCAGAGGTTGCACATTTTCCAACACTACCGCGCAAACAGTTAATGAGACACATCTCGAGTATGTTCTTAGAAGTATCGATGAGAATCATGCTAATCTGGTAAAGATACAACACTTTAAGATATGGCTCAATACGATGACAGATTTGATCCAAATGGATCTTGTAGAGCTTGAAGAAGAAAGAACAAGAGAAATCGAGCGATTGAAGAGAGAAGAAGAATAGAGGCTTAGAAGAGAAGATGAGGCCGCCCTGGCTCAAGCTATTCAGCTCTCTCACCTCATAACCATCGCTACAACAGCTCAGAAAGCCTTGGAGCTTATTTGCAATCGCATTTTGACTCAATTGTTTCAACAAATCCAGTTCTTACATCATTGCCATCATGTGCACACATACTCTGAAGAAGAGAGAAGAAGAGGCACGAATGGAGAGACTGGACGAAGAAGCCGAAAGAAAAAGGCTTGAAGCAGAAGCAGCAGCCGCTGAGAAAGTGAGACTAGAGGCCGAAGCATCAGCCGCTGAGAAAGTAATGCTTGAAGCAGAAGCAGCAACCACTGAGAAAGAGAGACTAGAGGCCGAGGCAGCAGCCGCTGAACGGGCCAGGTTTGAAGCCGAAGCAGCTGAACAGGCCAGGCAGGCAGCAGAGGTCGCTGAAAAGGCCAGACTGGAAGCCGAAGCAGCTGAGAAGGCCAGGCAAGAAACCAAAGCCACTGAAAAGGCTAGACAGGAGGCCGAGGCCACTGAAAGATCAATGGAAGAGACCGAGAAAGCCAACAAAAAGAAACAAGAGGAAGAAAAGGCTGCCGCCGAACAAAGGAGAAAGGAGGAGGAAGAAGCAGCAACAACTACTCATCCACAGGAGATACAAAATGTCCCTGAGGAAGAAGTCAATCGGACTGTTGTTCATTTCACAAATGAACAGTCCATTGCTAACTGAGACGAGATTTGATCTCCCGACCCCATCTCAGTTGGAGTACCCACAGTGGTTCTCAATAATGATATGCTAAATGCTATCAACCAAGCAGCAGAACGAGCAGCGGGCCACAAAATCCAGACGACCATGGATGTTCTGGTTGATATTGTCAAAAAGGGGGAAGAGATGAGAGGCAGCAGATGCATTTTCAGATGCAGAGGGAGGAGATGAAACAGGCCTGGGAAGCACAGCTGAAATGGATGGCAAAAATGGCCAAGAATATTGTTAAGCAGATTGGAACTTCCACATCCAGCTCCACTCCTGAAGAGCCGAAGGACAATCAAGACCAATCTAAAGAGTAATGGCGCTGATTTTTGTCTCGAATCTTTTATTTATTTTTTGTTGCAGTTTTTCGCTTTTCATGTACTATGTAACGATCACATTTAATGAAAGGTTAAAAACTGCTGGTTTGAAGACAATCTCTCATTGTCTCTTACCTTACTTTGTTTAGCTGAACTCACATATTCATGTGTGATGAGCAGCTTATTTTATCGCTCTATTCTGATTCATATTAATCGAGAAATATCTCTCCCATTCAGGGGGAAGATCAGTTAGAGTAGGTCGAATCTAGAGGAAGCACAATTCTGAGTAAGTGTTAGAATTTCATATTTTGTAAACTCAGAGCATCTGCATCCTCTCATTTTGACTTAGATGGTATAGTTTTGACAACATCAAAAGGGGGAAATTGTTAGGTGTCGATGTTGTAGTCCCACCTTTAATTTGTTGTTTTGACGTGTCAAACTAAAATACCAAGGTTTAGCTTTTAGAGTATTACGTCATGTAATCCTTTTATAGGACTATTGAGTTGTAATAGTTTGATAGGAAGCATCAACCAAAAACTGTGGAATATTTTTTCAGGCTAAAACTGTCAAGATAGAAGGACCGCAGTGAACGGTGAAGACAAAGGCAGAGTAAAATGTGCAGACAATTTATAACTGTCAAGGACAAAACCAGATGAAAACTGTGGATATAGTTTTTCATAAAAGAAACCGTTGAAGGAAATCTCACAATTTTTGGACAAGCACAGTCTCTCGACCAGAACAACACGTGATAAACAAGCGAGTCAAGCAGTTATTTAAATCATTGAAGATGCAATGATGCGAAGCAAAGATATCATCAGTTGACTGCAATACAACATTGTTCAAATCAGACACTACAGACAAAATTGTCTCTGCAAAAAGTATGGAGTGCTCAGAAAAAGCAGAGAGCAGGTCTGCAACCACAGAAGAAGAAGGCCTTTGATTGGAAAACGTTCGAATTGTCTCTACTGGCTATATTCAAACTTCCAACTATAAATAGCAGAGACCATAGAGAAACAAAAACACTTAATACTTTACACGCCGTTACTCTGCCGAATTTAAAGCTCAAGCATTCAAAGCCTTCAAGCGAAGAGCATTAACTCCGTGGTTTATTTATCAATCACAAGGCATTATTGCTTAACGAATCCTCTGAGATTCACCGTGCATTCTTCTGTGCACGAGGACTAAAGTCTTTCCGACTTAGTCTACATCTTTGGTGTTCTTACTTTTCAAGTAAGAACACAGCAGCTTGTTCTCTTTCGAGGAACAAGTTCTTACGGGCCAACGCCGAAACTGTATGTTCTGGTAAGAACTCAACCATCCAACCCACCGGTGAAGGAAAAGGGAGGTGTGTGTGTGTCCTCAGTCCATCGCCGATGACTACCAGTTCATAGAGAAGACGCAGAGCCTTCGACTGACTAAAAAGAGGTGAAGAACATCTACCTGGGCGAGTGATCCAGTTTACTGCGAACAGAGGCTTTCGTGGAGATTGGCTATAGATCGTGAGGAGTGTATACTTCATCTTCTTAGTGAATTTCCAGATTTATTTTCGAAGAGTGGACATAGGACTTTAGGCTCCGAACCACTATAATATCCTGTGTTATTTACTGATTGTCATACGCATATCATTACATGGTTAACAATTATGTTTTAAAACCTTCAACACTTCGCAAAGTGTTGAAGCGTATATCTGTAAACTGTCTAACCTAAACTGCTCGGCTAACACTATTTTTTTAATATCTGAACTGGGAAACTTCGCAAAAGATCGCGAACATACTTCTGCTGCTGAAGAAATAACCTATTTGCAGACCGAGATACTTCCACACCAAGAAAATAGTTGACAAAACCAAGAGTCTTGAGAGAGAATTCCGTATTCAGATCAGCAATTAACCGAGTAACTCGTGCAGAATCAGCTCCGGTGATAAGAATATCATCCACGTAAACAAGAATAAAAAGAGTTGGTAATGACTTGTCACCAATGAATAAAGAATGATCGAAGGTGGAACGTACCAGGCCCCAGTTGAGAAGATACTCCTTGAGACGTTCAAACCATGCCCGAGGAGCTTGTCGGAGACCATACAGAGACAGGAGGAGTTTGAGACATGATCAGGTTGATGAGGATCAACAAAACCAGCCGGCTGCGCCATGTAAATGGTCTCTTTAAGATGCCCATTGAGAAAGGCGTTGTTGATGTCAATGTGCTGCACATCCCAACCAAAAGAAACTGCAAGTGAGAACACAAGTCGAACAGTAGTAGGTTTGACTACAGGACTGAAAGTGTCCATGAAATCAATGCCCACATGTTGTTCGAACTCGCGAGCAACAAGTCTCGCCTTATACCGATCCACCGATCCATCAGGTTTCTTCTTAATCTTTTATACCCACTTGTTGGATATAAGATGCATGGAAGGATCAAACAGCACCAAACGCCACGTATTATTTCGAATTAGAGCATCAAACTCCTGTTGCATTGCTTGTTTCCAAGCGGGATGGTTGAGAGCCTGTTCATCACTGCAAGGTTCAGACTCAAGTGTGTGAGCAGCAAGAAACATCTTAGGTTTAAAAATGCCATTCTTCGATCGAGTAACCATGGGATGGCTCGGTGCAGGAATTGGAGAAGGTGGTTCAGGTGAGGTCTGCTCGAGATGTAGGTCCAGTGTAGGATCAGAGAAATCTGGGGATTGCTCAGTATGGGCAGCAGAGGAGGATGGGTGTGTGGAAGATAGTGATGGTGTGGATTCAACCCTAGTGGCAGGAGTGGAGTTATCTGGAGTAGGGAAATTTGTGATGGCTTGGTGGGAAGGATCTGATGGTGTAGTATCACCCCGACTAGGGTTAGGCATTGGAGTTGTGGCAGGAACATGGAAAGTAGGTGAGGCAGTTGGAGTGAGAGGTGTGGAGCTATCAGAGAAGAGCTCCTGATATGGAAACTCAGACTCGTTAAACACAACAGTGGAAGCAATATAGAGACGACCTATGGGGCTGAGACTTTTGTAACCTTTGTGAGAAGAGCTATAACCAAGAAACAAACATTTATCACTACGAAACTGTAGTTTAGATGCATTATAGGGACGAAGATATGGGAAACATGTGCACCCAAAAACCTTGAGGAACTTATAGTCAGGTTTCAATTTATAGAGAGTATGATAAGGTGACAAATTCTGAAGAACAGGAGTGGGTAGACGATTAATGAGATAAGCTGCTGTATGAAAAGCATCCCACCAGAAAATAAACGGAAGATTAGCTTGAGCAAGAAGTGAAATACCCATATCAGCCACATGTCGGTGTTTACGCTCGGCCAAACCATTTTGAGGGTGAGTGTAAGGGCAGTAATTTCTAACAACACCACCTTTAGCTCGAAGAAAATGAAGAAGGGATTTGTATTCCGCACCACAATCAGATTGAAGCGCTTGTATCATGGATTGAAATTGAGTCTGTACAAAAGAACAGAAGTTGACACAGATAGAGTAAACTTCAGATTTATTAGTCATAGGAAAAATCCAGGTGAAACGTGTGTAGTCATCTACAAAATGAATGTAATACCGAAAATCCTCACGGGATGGAACTGAAGCTGGACCCCAAACATCAGTATGCACTAACTGAAAAGGCTTACATGTACGAGACAATAGAGAAGGAAATGGAAATTGATGAAGCTTGCCTAAGCAACAAGAATTACAAAATAGCAGATCAGAATTTTTGACATGGACATTTTCAGAGTGAAGTACAGTTTTGAGTGTAGTTGGATTGGTATGCCCAAGCCTGTGATGCCACACCATTGCGGTAGGGGATGAATTTGTGGTAGCAAGATAACAAGCATTAGTTGGCTTGGGGAGATGTCGAAGGTCTAGCTGATATAATCCACCTCTCAGATGCCCTTTGAGAAGTGTCTGCTTTGTCTTGATGTCCTTGATCATATAGCAGTCATGGTGAAATTCAATAACCACGTCATTATCATGAGTAAACTGAGATATACTTATTAGGTTCTTGGTAATATTTGGGACGTAAAGAATGTGATCGAGGAGAAGATTGTGGTTTAAGGAAATGCTAGGAATAAAGGACGTACCAACATGAGAGATGGAGAGGTTTGAGACATTACCCACAGTTACCGATTCAGAACCAACATATTCCTCCTTCAGCTGAAGTTTATTCAGGTTCGCAGCAACGTGAGAAGTCGCACCGCTATCAATAACCCATTCAGATCCTGCATCATCATTAGCAGATGGAGAAGCTGCAAGAAAAACCTGATTAGCCTTATCAGAAGCAAATTCAGGTCCATGGAATGAAGAATCAAACCGCTTGAAGCACTTATAAGCGACATGGTTTGCTTTGCCACAAATCTAGCAGAAAACCTTTGATCGGTAGTAGCGACCTCCTCCTCTTCCTTGAGATCTACCACCACGATTACCACGATTAGAATATCCACTGTTGTGCATCGCAACATTAGCAGATGGCATAGTAAACTGATTGACGACTGAGCATTCAATAAACGAAGCTCATGATTATGCAGTGCAAATTGCACTTCGGCAATGGAGAACTTTTCAGATCGCGCGGTTAAAGTGACAACCACCGCATCAAATTCACTGCCCAATCCTTCGAGAATGTATAGAATCAATTCATCATCAGTGATTCCTTGACCCGCAACAATCAGATCATCAGCAATTTCACGCTTTCGCCTAATATATTCATCAATAGAGAGCGCACCTTTCTTCACAGAATGTAATTGACTACGTAGTTGAAGTATACGTGCCTTGGAATTGTTCTGAAACAAGCTTTCGAGAACACGCCAGATCTCAGACGCCGTCGAACACCAAGCTATGTGCCCTAGCATCTGTTCAAAAACCGACGCAAATAGCCAACGTACCAGCAGTTGATCACGTTTTACCCACTCAAGATACGCAGTATTGAATTGTTGAGTGGATGAATCTGTTTCAGTTTCATCGCCATCGGAGGTCGACTGAGGAGTGATGAACTTCGCCGGAGCTGGAGCTAGGCCAAGCAGATAATCATCCAAGCTGTATGCTCGTGCTATCGACAAAATCTGAGGACGCCAGTAGTTATAGTTCGCACGCGTGAGCTTGAGAGAAACAACCGGAAGCATGATCGGAGTCGCCATGGCAGAAGAAAAGAAGATCAGAAGAGAGAAGAAGATAACTGTGATGAGAGATCCGACCAGGCTCGTGATACCATGTTAACGTGCATGCATAAGTTCATGCAAAGAGAGAAAATGAAAAATATTTGTATTATTGACTCAACTCATTCATTTACATGATTCAGCTTTATATAGCTGCGAATAGAAGAATCTAGATCAAGTTCTTTAACTAACAAACTTCTAGAAGAACTCTAACAACTTAACAACCTTCTTCTAAATAATTAGGATCTGTTACAACTTCTCAAAATATCTAACTCTAACACACCGCCTCACTTTCTTCCTTCTCTCCTCACAGAAATGAACGAAGATGATGAAGATGAATGAAGATGATAGATGATGAGAATAGGCAGCTAACCCTTGTTTTGCTCTTCCCATCCAAAAACCCACCGACCCACCGCCACACCACTTCTTCCTCCAATCACATTCACCCTCACCACAAAACCCATGCATGATACACGTAGCTTTTCTTCATTTGGAACAAAGGTTTCCCCCTTCTCAATTCGAGCACAATTTTCTCCGTTAACTCGTCTTAACGAGTTCAAGATAAATAATAAATTATATAGAAACACTCCTCTCGACGAGCTCGTCTTGCTCATAAAATTTCATAATTTTCAGAGACAAAAATTATTCCGTTTTCCATTTAATTCAACATTTAATTAAATATTATTCGGACGTCGGAGAAATATTCCGATCGTTTCGTATGCTTACTTATTTTATTTCCAAGCATTTCATAGCTCGGTTTAAGAAACGGACTCCCCGAGTGCAAGTTGTGAATTTAATCGCATTTATTAACATTCCAATTAATTTCTCTATGCGCTCGTCCATCTTTTATCAGTTTGTGACTTCACGATCACTCTCGTTTTCTCAAAACGATTTCAATGATATAATAATATCAAAATTTGGATTCTTAAATCTAGGGATGTCAAACGGGCCAACCCGCCGGTTGCGGGCCAGCCCTATCGGACTGCGGGTTAATCGGTCCGGGCTAAGCGGAAATTCTCAACCCTAACCCTAACCCGTCGGTTTTCGGGCTGACTAAATTATGATTTTTTTATTTTTATTTTTTATTAAGCTTAAATATTTATTATTTTATTAATATAATTAATTATATTTATAAGTAATTATTTTTATAATTGAATAATAACATAAAATATTGTATATTAAGACATTAGATAAATTAAATAATCATATTATTTAATTGTACAACTCCAATAATATTATATTAAATAAATTAATTAAATATATTAATTATAAAATAATATTACAATATATAATAATAATAATAATAATAATAATAATAATAATAATAATAATAATAATAATAATTTATTTATATCATAAAAATTTGATGAGGTCTCACAATTGTGTTAAATAATTTGCTATGACATAAAGTAAACTATAATAAGTATTTATTTAACAAGATAGAATTTTACTAAATAATTTTATAAGTTTGTAAATCTAAACAATTCTAAGAATTTAATTTATTTAAAATAATAATTAATATTTTAGAAATCAATTATTTCTTAAATATTCTTTTAAATTATTTATTTAAAATAATATTTCTTAGTAATAAAAATATAGGTATATCATTTGTGTAGCTTAAAATTTATTTAAATACTTCCATCTAAATATAAAATAAGTATAGTATAAAATAGTTGATATTTATTTTTTCAAGATTTAATAATTTAATTATATTTTAATATTTTTTAAAAAAATGGAGTGGCCCGTCGGGCCAACCCGTAGCCCGGCGGATCCAACCCGTTTAACCCGCAACCCTTTTAGTCCGGACCATTTAGCCCGATTTCTTGTCGGTTAAGAAATTTTCAACCCTAACCCGGTGTTTAGCTCGGGTTATTCAGGCCAACCCATCGATCCCGGGCTAAATTGACATCCCTACTTAAATCTCAATGATCGTTTAATTGTTCTCGAAAACGAATAAATAAATATTCGTAAAATAGAAATAATCATTTATCAAATAAATTAATCATTTAGTTGATGAATGCTTTACAAACTTTCTTTCCCTCCAAAATTTGTAATTTGTACAGTGAAGCATAATCATCTTCTTCCCCATTTTGGGCGTTTCAATTTCGGACATTCATCCACAGCGTATACACGCGTCTCGCTCAAACCCTACCACTGCCAACGACGCCTTCTACCAAGTAATTGCGGATTCTGCTCTGCCCAAACCCTTGAGGTGAATAAACTTCATGCTTTATAAATAAATATATATTTGTTCTATAATAAAACGATTCCGGTTGTCAGACTTTGATTTCGTTTTGTCATTATGTTGATCTTGAGCATGGTTTAATTTTGTTGTATGTGTGGATTTGGGTTCTATTATGGTGTTAACTTAGTGTTTTTTCAGTGGTGTTGTCGTATTCTTTTTACTCGCGCCTCGCTCAAACCCTACCACTGCCAACGACGCCTTCTACCAAGTAATTGCGGATTCTCCTCTGCCCAAACCCTTGAGGTGAATAAACTTCTTGCTTTATAAATAAATATATATTTGTTCTATAATAAAACTTGATTTCGTTATGTCATTATGTTGATCTTGAGCATTTTATGTTTTAATTTTGCTGTATGTGTGGATTTGGGTTCTATTATGGTGTTATATTAAAGTATTTTTTCAGTGGTATTGTAGTATTCTTCTTTTTACTCGCGCCTCGCTCAAACCCTACCACTGCCAACGACGCCTTCTACCAAGTAATTGCGGATTCTCCTCTGCCCAAACCCTTGAGGTGAATAAACTTCTTGCTTTATAAATAAATATATATTTGGTCTATAATAAAACGATTCTGGTTGTCAGAATTTGATTTTGTTCTGCCATTATGTTGATCTTGAGCATTTGATGTTTTATTTTTGCTGTATGTGTGGATTTGGGTTCTATTATGGTGTTATCTTAAAGTGTTTTTTCAGTGGTACTGTCGTATTCTTTTTACTCGCCATTAACAGGTACTCCGCCTCTGCTATTTATCAAATATCTCAGCTTCTGATTTGGATTGCTTTTGTATACTTTGTTGAATCGATGAATGGCCTTATTTTGGATTTCTGAATGCTTTGATGCATTTCTTGGAGTTTTTAAGTGCTTTTGGCTTTGGTTTTCTGTCATCAGCTGTTGACAAAATCGTGATATACTTGTTGGCTCAAATTTGTTACTGATTTTCATTGTTTGATAAAAAAATAGAAGTATTTAGGAAAAAATCATTTGTGAATCCATTAATATTTTGTTCTATAACTGGAAGAATAACAAACTTATAGGAATTATTGGACCAATATTTTGATTCTAGGGGACTACCAAATAGACTTCTCTCCCTGGGGAGGGGGGATTATGTGTTTTCTTGTAGTTAATGAATTGGGGGTAGTAATAGGCCATACTTCAATAAATTGGCATGCATCGGAAATAAAGAGGGTAGGTTTGTGGAGGCACATGCTTCCAATGGTTGCATAGAGTGTGCATATGGTTTTGACTTCATCATCAGAAAACTCGCCATGTTTGATGTTAGGTCTGAGATAGTTAAGCCATCTCAATCTGCAGCTCTTTCCACATCTTTTCAATTATATATAAATATATCTAAACACACTACTTGTATAGGAAATCATATGAAAACTCAACCCAACATAATATGAAAAATCTATCTAAGTATACATTAAAGATGTTTTTTCTTTACCTAGATATGTCAGAGCAGGAGCCTCCCATTCACTAGCAGCAGCCTCCCCACGAGCAGCAGCCTCCTCTTCCCGCGCTGCCCGTGCATCAAGTGGTGGAAAATGCAGCGGAAACCCTAGCCACATTAGCTCTCCAAGAGGCACAACAAGTGGCTTTATTTCAACCTCTAGCGCAGACAGCTCTGGATTTGCTGAATGAGGCGTGGATGATTCTATTCGGGATTGGACAGGTAAATATCGCCATGCTGATATTCTTTCTCCATATGGATTCAGCTATTCACTTTTTTGTCTTTGCAACAACAGCAACAGATAGGTGTTGATCTTGCACAGGCTGGTGCAGGAGATGTCAATCTTGCAGCACCTGCTGGTGACCCTGCAGCTGGTGCAGGAGAGCAATATGTCTTAGATGTCGACCCTGCAGCTGGTGTAGGAGAGTAATATATCTTTGATGTCGACCCTGCAGCTGGTGCAGGAGAGCAATATGTCTGTTGCATACTTCGAGAATCGATCTATCACCACCATGATGGTTTGACATTCCTCGGACTTAGGCAAATTCACGATGAAGTCCATGGAGACACTCTCCCATGGTCTCTCCAGTGTAGGCAAAGGCTCGAGCAACCCAGCGGGAACCTTTTGCTCCATCTTGTCTTGTTGGCATACAAGACAAGTCTTCACGTAATTCTCCACATCATCATAGATATTCGGCCAATAGTACCTCTCCTCCACAAGTGCTTGCGTTCGGTGCATCCCCGGATGTCCCGCCCACTTAGAGTCGTGGCACTCATGTAGGATCTCGCGTCGAAGGTTGTTGTGCGCCGGTACGTACAACCTATGTCCTTTGGTGTAGATCAAGTCGTCTTCGCACTAAAATTGCCTTGTCTTTCCTTCCTTTGCCAACTAGATCAGCGCCTTAGCCCTTGGTTTATGTTGCAACCCTTCACGAATTCGTCCCACCAGCGAGCACTCGGGGCGACTAATAGCCGCCAACTCCATCTTCCGACTCAAGGCATCTGCGATAGAGTTAGTCTTCCCTGGCTTATACTCCAACTCGTAATCGAACTCCGCAAGGTAGTCTTGCCATCGAGCTTGCTTTGGGGTGAGCTTCTTTTGAGTTTGGAAATAACTCGTAGACACATTGTCCATCCTCACCACGAACTTCTTCCCCAACCAGTAATGCCTCCAAGTCCATAGGTAATGTACAACGGTCGTCATCTCCTTCTCTTGCACCGTGTACCTTCGTTCAACATCGTTTAGCTTCCGGTACTCGTAGGCAATGGGGTGGCCCTCTTGCATTAAGACTCCACCAATTGCATAATCCGAGGCATCCGTCTCCACTTCAAACACCTTCTCATAGCTTGGCAGGGCAAGTACCGGCTCCTCGGTCACCGCCTTCTTCAATCTCTCAAACGCCGCTTGACACCTCGGCGTCCATTCCCACTTTTGACCCTTCTTCAGTAAGTCGGTCAAGGGCACCATGATACTTGAATATCCTTGGATGAACCGTCGGTGGTAATTCGCCAACCCAAGGAACAATCGCACCTCTTGTACCTTCGTTGGTGGCTCCCAATCCCTTATGGCTGCCACCTTCTTCGGATCCATCCTTACTTGGCCTCCGCCCACAATATGGCCAATGAAAAGTACCTCCCGTTGTGCAAAGGCACACTTCTGCCGCTTCACGAATAATGAATACGCCCGCAAGGTTTCGAACACCCGTCGGAGGTGCTCAATGTGTTCTTCCAAGCTCCGGCTATAGATCACAATATCATCATGGTAAACAACAATGAATTTATCGAGGAACTCGTGAATTACCTTGTTCATGAGTGTGCAAAAGGTCGCCGGTGCGTTAGTTAAGCCGAACGGCATGACTAGGAACTCGTATGCCCCGTATCGAGTCACGCAAGCCGTCTTCGGTATGTCTTGCTCCGCAATCCTTACTTGGTACTATCCCGACAGTAGGTCCAACTTGGTGAACCATTTCGCTCCTCCGAGTTGATAAAAAAGATCCGCTATCAACGGGATCGGGTACTTGTTCTTCACCGTAAGCTTGTTGAGCGCCCGGTAGTCAATGCACATCCTTAGGCTCCCGTCCTACTTCTTTTGGAACAACACTGGTGCTCCGTATGGTGACTTTGAAGGCCTTATATGTCCTGCATCGAGTAGCCCTCGGAGTTACTTTCGGAGTTCTTCAAGTTCTGGGGGTGCCATGCGGTAAGGTGCCATGGCCGGTGGTCGAGCATCGGGTACCAGCTCTATCTCGTGATCCACTTCTCTCTTGGGTGGGAGTTGCTTAGGAAGCTCTGGTGGCATCACGTCTTTGAAATCCTCCAACACTTGGGTAACTTCTTGTGGGACTTTCTCCTTGTCCGCATCCTCTTCGGTCTTCATCACCGCAAGGTACGTCATTTCCCCCTTTTGGACCCCTCGGTTTAGTTGCATGGCCGATAAGGTCTTCTCGTTGCTCTTTAGTCTCTTCACGGGTACTATGCATTGGCACGCCGTATCGAGTATGCATATGCAATCCGCGTGTGGCACGATCAAGGCACCTACACGATCCAAGAAATCCATCCCAATAACAAAGTCATAATCGTCAAGGGGAATTACCTCAATGGTTGCCTTCCCGTTCCATTGACCCACTCGTAGGTCTACGTCCCTTGCCACGCCACATGTTGGGACTTCTTTTGAGTTCACCATCTTGAGCCTTCCGGGTGTCTTCTCCACTTTAAGGCCAACTTTATCCGCTGGCTCTTTCGATATAAAGAGGTTGGATGCTCCCGTGTCCACCAAGGCATTCATTGTCTTGCCCGCAACTTCCACACTTGTGAACATGAGCCCCTTCGACCTTGGTTTCTTTGTTTGCAACGAACTTAGGATTTTTACGGCTCCCAAGCGCGTTTTCTCCTCTTTTTCTTCCATAGTCTTTACGAGACTTGCCAACTTGCCTTTACTTGGGCAGTCCCGTGCCAAGTGTGGTCCATCACATATGAAACATTTTATCGGCCTCTTCTCCTTATCGGACCTACTCGTACCCGGCTTGTCCTTGTTGAATGTGGGCTTGGGTGGTTTCCGTGCCTCCCCTCGAGATGACTTATCTCGATCTCCCCCACCGTTCGAGGGAACCTTCTTTTTCCCATCCGTCTTCTCCGAACGGTACTCCATGAGTGACTCGGCCGTGGTCACTGCTTGCGCAAGTCTTGGACACCCCGGCGTTCCAATTCTTGCTTTGCCCATGGTTGCAGCCCATCCATGAATTGGAAAAAGGCTTCGTTCTCTGTCAAGGAGGGTATTTGTAGCATTAGCTCCGTGAATACCCGACAATACTCACGTAGCTCACCCTTGTGCTCCAACCAACGCAATCTTGCTCGGGCCTCATTCTCCGCGTAGGCTGGATAGAACTGCTGGCAGAATTCATCATTGAATTCCTCCCAAGTCACGATCGGGTCCCCACTCCGATCGTCACACCTGTATTGCCACCACAACAACGCATTATCGGTTAAGTAAGTAGAGACCGTACCTACTTTAAGACCGTCTTTCTCGACGCCCGTTGCTCGGAAGTAGTTCTCCATGCTCCAAATGAAGTTGTCTACCTCCTTGGCTACCCGCGAGCCATTAAACCCTTTTGGCCTTGGAATATCTGATAAGCTCGTTTTTTTACTCACTTATCGCATTGTTTTTCCTTTTTTTATACATTTTAGTACGTTTTCTTGAATAAACTGAGCATGAGTGTATATTAGAGGGTATTATGCTTGCCATGGTGAGATTTTACAGGTTTTAGGCCAAATCCAATGGAGAAACCGTACCTAAAGCAGCAGATGTTCAAAGAAACAGTCACCAATTCTTCCACCGATGGAATCTAAGCTAATGGAGCATGGTATTTGAAAGATATTTGAGTTAGATTTCCAACGCAACTGGAATCGGATCAATCGGAATTCGGATGCGAAAGTTATGGCCAAAACCGTGAGACTGCGCAGAAGGGTCGGAAGTGGTGGAAACGTCTCTGTTTCGGCCGAAACGAAACCCATCTCGGCCGGGCCGCATTTTTCATCTCGGCCGGGGCAAGAGACATCTCGGCCGAGACAGACATGAATGGCGAGATTTTCATATATTTTGGGCGAGAATTGCTTGGGGAACAAGATATACATCAATATGGAAGCAATCAATCATACCTTTTGAAGATATCCATCCAAGGCCTCAACCCTACTTCTATATAAACTCATAATTAGCTCAGAATTACGGAGCCTCTTTAGTTTTTAACTTCTTTACCCCTTTACAGTTTTTACTTCTCTATTTTATGTTTGCTTTAGAATTCCTCTTTACTTTTTGTTGAACCTT
>JAPKLW010000069.1:207075-226747 GCA_026898455.1 Plectranthus barbatus
AATTTAGGTTTTAATTGCCCGACCAAGGAATTAACTCCACAATAAAATGTTTTCCACCAAACTTGTGTTTTATGGGTTTGAATATTTATTTCTTGCATGTTGATCAGATTGGTAGATTTTCCTGGAATCTGTGCTTTTTAATATTTGTTTTAATCTCTTTAAATTATTTGTTTTGAAAAACCCAAAACCCTGAAATTTGAATTACCCAAACAAAGGTTTCAAAAACTATATTCAGTATATGATTTTCCTTCATTGCACTATCCCTGTGGGTTCGACAACCTTCGGGTACTTATAAATTTATTTGCTCTATGCTATGATTTGTATGCAGATTTAGCATCGATCAATATCCAAATGAGAACCTAAGGTTCCCGTGTTGGCCCCTTCAACACGAGTTCTTCGCAATCGAGCTACCTCCGCCCGTAGCTCTCGCATCTCCGCTTGCATCCCTTCAATGAGACCACGCAAAGTGCCCGACTCATTACCCCAATTCTCAATGGCTCCGTCTATAGATCGTTGCAAGTCATCCTTGAGTTCACTCAACTCTCCACGGACATCGTCGACCGTGGTGCGGACCTCCTCTACCGCTACGGATGCTTCTTGCGTGTCCCCCTGGACTTTCAACAGAACGAGTTCCACCTTAGCAACCCGTCCTTCCAACGTTGCCATAAGATTCCTCGAGGCTTCCCGAGTCTTACGGGTCTTCTTTAGCTCCTCATTGATGTTGAGATCCGTCACGTTGCTCTTGTTAGCCATGGTCGAACTTTCTCCCTCAGACGCCACTCGAACGTGGCTCTGATACCACTTGTCACGGGGTGGGTGTTTTAGTACTCGTAAACTCCGACACTGTGCGGCCTTAGGACCCGGTCCTAAGCAGCCTTGCCCAAACTCGCTAGAGAGAGAAAGACTTAGCGAGAGAAAGAGAGCTCTTGGAGAATGCTTAGCTTGTATTGCTTAGAATGCTTTACAACATGGTTGATTACAAATGAGGGGGAAGGGTCCCTTATATACTAGTTGTTGGACCCTTCCATAGAGTTCTAGAATATTGTTGGGAGAGTTCTAGAATATTACAAGGGTGTAGAGACTTCTACTACCTTCTACAAGACTCCTAGAGCCTTCCACAATCTTCCGTTCCCTTCTAGAATATTCTGCATCCTTCTCGGGACATCAAGACAGCTCTAGAAACTTCTATGAACCTCTTAATTTTCGTTCATCCGTGGCAGATGCGTGAGAAAATTGCTTGATGTTTCAGGTAGCTGCCTGTATCCCTTGTAATTGGTACCATGTACTTTTTAAACTTTTTTTTTGTTAACTCTAATTCACTGCAGATGACACGGAAGGTAAAGAAGATAACAGGGTATATTGAGACTAATGCACAAATACAAATTAATAGCTTTTTTTTTTGAAGGAATATACAAATTAATAGCTACTAATACGATTGCTCACTATTATCATTTCTTACATGTCGGTTCGGTTCATAGTGCATAGATGTTTGCTCTGGCCAAATTGATAAGCATCAAATTGATTTGGTATTTTTTTGAAAACGTTAATAATTTAGGATATTTTTTCCTATTTACTCTTGAAATTAATAATACGGTCTTGTAAGAGACCTATATTTAATTAGTATATATATTTATTTGAAACCTTCAATACTTGGCTAAGCATCGAAGTGTATACTTGAATTGAAACTTAAACTTACTTTCAACCTAAAACCGAGTTTTACAGAAATTGGAAACTGAGTCTGAAAATCTTGAGAAAGTGCAAAATTATTTTAATACTGTGGTGGAGGTCCCACTCGTCCATCTTGGCTTTAAGTTCTTCGACCGTCATGTGGTACAGTTTTAGCCGAGCTTCCTTTACGCCGAATGTCCCGTCTAGTTGGTTGACAATCAGTTGGGAGTCACTTTCCGCGCGTATTTTGCGAGCCCTGAGTTCTTGGGCCAACTTCATCACTTGGATGAGCGCCGCGTATTCTACCTCATTATTAGTCGTAGGGAAGTCGAGTCAAATGGCTCGTTTATAACTTTCCCCTTGTGGATCCGTAAGTGCTATTCCAGCCCCATTTTCGTGTGCGTTGCTGCTGCCATCGATCCTTAAGGACCACAGACTGGAGTCGAAACCGTCCTGCGTCATCGCAGTGACTTCGTTCTCTGCTTTAAGCTGCAGGTTGGTGGAGAAGTCGGCGACAAAATCTGCTAGAACCTACGATTTGACAGTTGTCCTGGGCTCGTATTTGATTCCGTATCCCCCGACTTCCACTGCCCATTTGAGCAGTCGGCCAGAGAGGTCTTGTTTTGATAGTACTGCCCGTATTGGGTAGTTGGTGATCACTTTGATTGGGTGCGCCTCGAAGTACGAGCACAGTTTTCGGGCAGCGTTAACTAGCGTGAGCTTCTCGAGAGTTGTGTATCGAGTTTTAACATCCAGCAACAACTTGCTGGCATAGTGCATCGAGTGTTTTTGTCGTCAACCTCTAGTATTAGGACTGCCCCGAAGGCGTGATCAGACACCGAGATGTAGAGCAGGTGGGTCTCACCGTCGATGGGTTTAGAGAGTAGCGGCGGACTTGCGAGGTAGGCTTTCAATTCTTCAAGTGCTTTTGCACATTCCTCTGTTCATTTGAAGCATTTCCCTTTTCGGAGTGTGTTGAAGAACGAGTGCATGTGCTCAGAGTATCGTGAGATAAAGCGGCTGAGTGCGGCGAGGCGTTCGGTGAGCTTTTGTACTTTCTTGGGTGTTCTCGGGTGCTCTATGCCCTGAATGGCATTGATTTTTGTTGGATCTACTTCAATCCCTTTTTTGGTTACTATGTGACCCATGAATTTGCCTGAGGATACTCCGAATAAGCATTTGGTCGAGTTCAACTTTTTGTTGTATTGCTCGAGCATCTGAAAGGCTTCTTTGAGGTGGGTCACGTGGTCTTGAGATCTTAGGGACTTGATGAGCATGTCGTCGATATAAACCTCCATGGTCTTGCCGATCTTCTCCTTGAACATGGAGTTGACTAGGCGTTGATAGGTAGAGCCTGCGTTCTTCAGTCTGAATGGCATCACCTTGTAGCAGTAGATGCCTTGACTAGTGATGAAAGCAGTCTTTTCTTGATCGTCGGGATGCATTTGTATCTGGTTATATCCCGAGAATGCATCCATAAAGCTGATGAGCTCGTGGTCTGTCGTCTCGTTGACGATAACGTCGATGTGTGGCAGCGGGTAGGGGTCTTTGGGACAGGCCTTGTCAAGGTCTGTGAAATTGATGTATACACAATTCTTGTCATTTTCTTCTTTACGACGACCACGTTGGACAACCAGGTGGGGTAGTGCACCTCCCACACGGATCCAATGTCGATGAGCTTCTGGAGCTCTTTGTTTATGGCTCGATTCTTCTCCGCAGAGAATTTCCGCCTTTGTTGCTGAACTGGTTTGCAGTTAGGATCGACTTGCAGTTGATGCGTGATGATGGCCGAATCTATTCCCGTCATATTGCGATGTGACCAGACGAACACGTGGGTTTTGCACCGGAGAAAGCTTGTAAGTGCATTCCGGACATCTGGGGCGAGCTTTGATCCGATGAAGGTCGTTCGCGTGGGATCCGATTCGTCAACGATATCCTCTTCTAATTTTTCTAATTCGGGTTGAGCTGCAGGGGTTGCTTGCTTGTCATATTGATGGGTACATACTGCTTTAAAACTGGCATAGCAGCAGTCTCTCGAGGCTTTATGCTCTCCCCGAATTGTCTAAATTCCCCAGGGTGTTGGGAATTTTAGGACCTCGTGGTATGAGGATGGGATTGGCTTGAGCTTGTGGATCCAGGGTCGCCCTAGGATTGCGTTGTGGGCCAAAATTGTATTGACCACTTGGAACTTCACGTCGAGGTTGAGACCTACAAGATATACGGGCAAGGTGATCTCCCCTACCATCTGCTGTTGGTCCCCGTTGAAACCGTACAGGATCATAGTGACCGACTCCAGTTTGCTGATCAGGATCTGCATCTCCTTCAAAGTTTGAAGGAACATAATGTTTGCCGAACTACCGTTGTCGACGAGCAACCTTTTACCTGGCAGTTGGAGATCAATAAGAAGATAACGAGTGCATCGTGATGCGGGGTGGACAAGGTCAAGCGCGTCATCGCAGGTGAACTCGATCGCTTCGTGTTCTTGCTTGAAATTGACATTATTAGCTCCATGGTTCAGGGCTCGCCAGGCTCTCTTTGCTGCTGTGCGCGACTTGCCACTTACTTCTGATCCTCCCACGATAACGTGAATTATGCGTTCGGCCTGTGGCAGCTTAATTTGGGGTTCCGCATTCCCATTCGGATTCCCTTTTAAAATAATTTTCTCACTATTTATAAACTGGTAAATTTACATAATGAGAAGATCACTTGGATTATGCCTATTTTAATCTAATTGAGTCAATTTCCGTCGCATTTGACTCCTTTAATGTTGCTTCCATGATTCTTGCAAGTCTACCTCTTTGGACTTGTTGATTATCCATCTAGCTTGTGCTCTTTAACAATTCGATCGCTACCTCGGTCCGAGATTGGGTCAAACTGCGACACTAGATATTTGTAAGAAATGTCGTATCATTTCATAGGCTCAACAATAAGTATAAGGAGAGTTTCCAAAGACTATACGCGAGACCTTCTTACAAATAAGAAGTAATATACTCTCTCCGTCACGTCTGATTAGATATTTTTCATTTCGGCACATGAATTTCGAAGCTAGTGTTTAGTAGCTAATTATGGTTGGTAATAAAATTGGCCATCGTAATTAACTTCTGTAAACAAGTTAATAACAATTGTCAATTTTATTAACGATCACAATTAGCTGCTAAACACTAGCTCCGAAATTCATGTGTCAAAATGAAAAGTATATAATTAGACGAGATGGAGGGAGTATTACATATATCGACTGATTTTAATTATAAAAAAACACAAATCAGTTTGTTTTTCTTTAAAATTGGTTGATTAAGATATATGAAATGGTCTCATATAATTTTTTTAATAGTTTACCCTTTTTTTTTTTTTAGCTGACTTTTTCAGTAGGAGAATGTCTTAAATGTGGATTGCTTTCTTAGAGTTAGAGGTGGTCAAATGAAGCTCGAACCATTCGAACCGGTTCGTTGGTTCATTATTTAGTACTGTTGATCGCTATAATTTTAAATTAAAAAAAATTGAAAATGGTTACGAACTAGTTCGAAATTGTTTGAACTGACAATAAAATTTAAAAGTTTGAAATTTTAAACCGATCAATCAAAATGCACTTTGTCACCTAAGCCGATGATTCTGTACCGAAACCACATGAACTGAAATTGCTAAAATAACGGACTGATTAAAGTTTCAATATTTTGAAACCTGAACCAAAACCAAAAGGATAGCCACCTCTATTAAGAGTTATTGCTTAAATATTTCTAAACAAATGATCTCAACAACTAAATCTTATCCTAAAAAAAAGTTATTTGAGGAATGTAATTCCCAATATTTTTTTTTTGATTCGTTCAAAAAAATAATAAAAATTTAGTAGCGCATCGAGAATGTGGATGAATTCCGTAATGCTTTATTAAAAATTTTTTACTCATAGAATGTTCATCAAAATATTACCAAAAATAAAAATACTATTGCTAATTCAATATCAAATTGATAAATTCACACACTGAATTGAGTTGTTTCTCCAAAAAATAAAAAAAACTCGCATGGAGCCAAGCGGCTTTTTAATTAAAAGTTAAGATATTTATTATTCTTAGAAAAAATAAATCATCTTATTTCAAAATTATTTAAATTTATTTGTATAACTAATAAAAGTAATAGAAAACTTATTATATTTACTATTCATTTAATCACAAAAATATAAAATCAATAATTTAATATTCAAAAAACTTAATTTACAAGTATTCCCATGATTCAAATACTGCAAAATTTAAATTTTTATTTAGTTAATAAATTTTACCGAATGTCTGCAAATTTTATGAAGAAAGCAACGGCCGCAGGCAGGAAACTTGATTTGGGCCGCCGGCGATGGTGGCTCCGCTGTTTAGTTTTTCCCTGTTTCAGAGAGAGAGAGGGGGAGAGTGCCTAATGAGAGAGAGAGAGAGAGAGTGCCTAATTAATATGTTTACAACAGTGATTAGCCATTAATGGCACAGTAAAAAACGAAATTCACGAGTGTAGTGATCTGAGAGAAAGCAGCGTTTTCTGGGTTGGGTTTTTGTCGGAATGGATAAAGACAATCCCAAAAAAATATAATGAAATTAAAAGAAGAAGAAAAAAGCAAGCTTTTCTTTACTACTCCCAATGCTGCTGCAACTTGCACTGCCACCAAAAAAAGTTGTGGTTCCAACTACAAGTTTTTTGCTTGCCTTGACCTTCCTCCGCCCAATCTCCGGCCACCGCCGCCAACCCCAAACTCTGCCCACTCGAGTACTACCGTCATTTGTAGAGAGAGAACTCAAAAAAAAAAAAAAAGATCTTCCTTTTAGTTCATCTCTCTCATATCTGTTTCTCTCTCTCTCTTGGGCTTTTTGATGAAATATAATTATGAGGTATATAAGCCCCAACTCATCGTCTCTTTATAAACGTTGGTTAATCATTCGCCAAATAAGAAACACCCCCTCTCCCATAATTACCCCCCCCCCTCTCTCTCTAGAAGTGTGAAATTATACTCGAAAAGTTAAAAACCCTACCGCTTCACCTTTTCTCTCTCTGGCGACAGCGTTAAAGAAAAGCCCTCTCTGCAGTAGGAATCTTTATGGAACTTCACTTGTCGATATTACTTGGAGAAATATAGTAGAGTAGAAGCCATACACAGAGACGCAAAACCGCCACCATGGATGCTTACGAAGCTACAAAAATAGTGATGTCAAGAATCCAGAATTTGGATCCGGAAAATGCTTCGAGAATCATGGGATATATACTGATACAAGATCAAGGTGAGAAGGAAGTGATTAGATTAGCCTCGGGCCCTGACGCCCTTTTGTTATCTTGTCTCAATCAAGCAAAGGCGTGTTTGGGGCTCTCTCCAAATGCTCCTCTTCCAAAACCGGTAAACTATTTGTCTAATTCCGTGAGGCCAAACGCCTTTCTCTCACCCAATTCGCCGAGAATCTTGATTCCGAGCAATGGGTTTCAGAACAGTTACAGCAACCCCTCCTCGCCGGCTCCTCCTCCTGCTCCGTTTTCGAGAAGCAGTCCCGCTCATCCGTTTTCGAGGAGCAGTCCCATTTCGTACGCGGCTGTGCTCAACGGTTGTAGCAGTGGTAATAGTATGAATGGTAATGGTAGTGACTCGGGTTCACCGAGTTTGCGTTTTTATGGCGGGAATGAGATGTTGAATGGCGGAGTGCGGCAGCATGTTCAAGATCAGTCGTCTTTTCTGGATGGGCCGGCGGCTGATGCGAGTGACCCTCTGATTTTTCCTTTTGGTGAGGACGCTACCTCTCCTCACCCTCACCCGCACCCGTTTCACCGGCGGAGTAGTTCGGTTAACGATGCGGTGTTTCTCTCTCATATGGAAGAAGGAGGTGTTGGATATAGGCCTTGTATGTATCATGCAAAAGGCTTCTGCAAGAACGGCAGTTCCTGCAAGTTTGTGCACGGTGATTTTGTTGGTGGTGGTGATGAGGCGGTCGAGTTGGGGTCTCCGAGTGCAAATGCTTCGATTTTCGATGAGTTTTTGCGGACCAAGGTGCTTCAGCAGCAGAGGTTTGCTCTCATGGCTGGCGGAGGGCATCATCCTCCATTTGGTTACAACAAATCCAGCAACTTTGGGAATGACCTGAATGATAATCAGAGGTAATTCTGACTAATCTTTGCCTTTTTTGTTTACATTTATGTTTGTCATTTATTGCGTGAGTTCTATCCTTTCTTGGTATACAAATTTGTTGTTTCCATTTCTGCTCAATTTTGGCTCTTGATTTTGCTATAGGCTGCCTTTATCTTTATGTAAATGTGTGAATGCCTCAACATAGTTAAGATATAGTTCTAAACAGAACCAGTATTGATGTGTTAGAAATCTACTTGTGGCTATAGTTGAGCATATTGAGATGTTAGATAAGCTGATGCTACATTGATTTTGGTGTTTGAATTCCTGAAATTTACTAGGTGTGGTCCTAGAAATGAATTTTCATCAATGGGAATGAGTGCTGCTATGGCTTCAAGCTCACGGCAAATTTACTTGACGTTTCCATCCGACAGTACATTTAAGGAAGAAGATGTTTCCGGTTACTTTAGGTAAGGGCCAGAAATGGGAAATTTAGTTCTTGGATAAAAATGTGCAGGAAAGTAATGATGTTTCTTTAATCTCCCTGGTTTTTGAAGCATGTTTGGACCAGTGCAAGATGTTAGGATCCCTTACCAACAAAAGCGAATGTTCGGGTTCGTTACGTTTGTGCACTCGGAGACTGTGAAACTCATTCTGGCTAAAGGGAACCCTCATTTTGTGTGTGATTCTCGTGTGCTTGTGAAACCATACAAAGAGAAAGGAAAAGCCTCCGAAAAGTAGGATTCTCGCTCGATATTTTCCTTCATGTTGATCTTAGCCCTATTTAATGACATCCCTCTGTTGAATGGTGATTTGCAGGAGACAATTCCACCAGCAGAATCAACATATGGAGAGGGGAGGGTACGCATCTCCTCGCATACCATCTGCTGCCATTGATTCCCAAGAACACTTTGATATTCCAATTGGTGAGCATGCATGGCTGTCTAGAGTGTTCAAAATTCAAATATGCGCGAAAAAACTGCTGAATTCCTTTCTGTTGCCCCTGCAGGATCTAGAGCGTTGTTTGACACGCAAGAAATGCTGAGGAGACAACTGGAACTTGAGGTGGAACTACAGCATGCTATTGAACTTCAAGGTCGAAGAATGGCTAATTTAGAGCTGATGGACCAAACATATCAGCCGCCTAATCATCACTTTCTGCCAAGCTTTCGAGCTGGTGTCTCAGTTCCTTCTCCACGACAGTCTCGGATGTATTTAAGTGAAAATGCCATTGCTTCCTTTGATGGCACCAATCCAGATATTCTGCGAGGTCTGGATATACTTTAATTTTTCGAAATAGCTCACAATCTAGGATTTCATCTTCATTCAAACTATGCTATTATTTGCTGCAGAGTTTGATGACTGGCAAGAAACATCAAAAGCTAATGATGAGAATTCGGTGCTGGAAGAAACCGAATGCTTCTCTCATAACAACGTTACTAATGGTCATCATACTCACCATCATATAGATGATGATGACACTTCTCCTCGCGAAAGGTAATCTTTTCTTGATTTTGCAATAAATGTTTTAGAGTTCCAAGTTTTGCTAATATGCTTCACTTGTTTTTGTTATGTTTGGTGAAGCAGTTTGGAGCATATCCTACCCGACACTCTTTTCGCTTCACCTACAAAGTCGGCTGCTGAGCATCAATCTGCATTCTCCCTCTCCTCATCAGAAGCCGATGCTCCTCTAATCAATACATCATCTAACTACGCCATACGCCACTCCCAAATGACAAGGTACACTACTTCAACTCCACCACTTCACCATTTAAAGAATTCTCAGCAATGGCTTCTGAATTCCTTTCCGGGCGAAAAGCCAGTGAAAATGTAGGTGTTTTTACTGATCAACGTTATTGAAACAGAGATTTGTTAAGCTTGGTAAGGCTACAATACTTGGAAACACTAGTTCTAAACATCATACTTGCTTCAAATAATTCTTTTGATTTTCAATGCAGAAACTCTGAGTAACATATACAAGTCCAAACAAGTCCTATAGATGTATAGCAAATTCACATCAGCTACAAGAAGGAAAAAGAAAAGGTATCTCTGTGAGGAAAATATTCTCAAGATTAAGGTGATGATGAACATTGAAGATTGAACACATACTGGTTGCTGAAACAGTATATAATGTACTGAACAGCTGTGAAGTGATTTATGGGAGTGGGGTCTCTCTCCTTATCTTCATATTGTGTACCTTCTCTTGTTAGTTGTGTGTGATGGAATGGACCACACAGGAATTGTAGCATATCTCAGACAAATGCAAGCTACTAGTTAAATTTACTTTCTTACTACATTGATATTTCACCTTTTTCAGTATTTTTTTTTTTGGGTAGCTTTCCCATTATCTGTTGTTTATTATGTGTTTAGATTAGAAAGTGCACAAGGGGGAGAGAGAGAGAGAGAATAGAAAAGAGCATCAAAGGATAGTTTTGGGAGATCCTTTGTTTTGCTTTGAGTGTCCCTTTTGTGTAGTAATCATTTTTGTCTGATACACAAAGTGGGGGCTGTCTCACTTTTTATTGTCTCTTTTTATGTGCCACTTGTGCATTACTACCAAACTAAAACAATATTTTCTCCGTTTCTAAAAAAAAAAAAAAGAAAAAAAAAACAGTTTTTTCTCCAAAAAGTAAAAATATAAAAAAGACCCATCATTAAATTAGAAATAAAATAAAATTATTATATTAAATTGAGAACGGAAAATATTTGATCTTTGATATGCTTTTGATGATATTTAAATTTATGAGTGACAGTGTGACACAAATTATGCCATATTTTGATTTAGGCGAATAAAATTTTTTTTACGAAAAAAACTTTTTTTTTTTCAAAAACTCTGTAATACGAATATGGTTTTATGCGGTCAACTTTAATTACATGTATTATGTATACAGGCATAATTAATAAAAAAAGAGTTTTTTTTTTTTTTTTTAAATTTTTAATTACTTGTGGATTATGCGTTTGAGGATATGAAGGGACACTATCTCTTTTATGGGTATGCAAGTTATGGCCGAAGCTGGCCAAATTGATCGAACAAAATTAATTTAGTTAGTTTATAAAAATTGATTTGACATGTCAGCTTAAAAAAAATAAATTAATTTGAATAATTTGGAGCTTCGATGGTTTGAAGAGTGAAATTGCCCATTTTGACTGGATGGGTCGTACATACAAAAAAATATTTAAATATAATAATATTAATTAAGTGATACTAGTATTTCATCTGTGTGCGTTGCATAAAAGTATTAAATATTACTTCTTTCGTTCCGCTAGGATTGTCTCACTTTCCCTTTTTTGTTTATGCTACTTCATTGGTCTCATTTCTAAAAATGTCAATTTTTCACCGTCAACAATAAAATATTAATTCACTCGATACGTTCTACACTCACAGTCCTTGGTTATTATGTCTGGTCAAATTGAGACAATTCGGGCAGAACAAATGAAGCTATTAGGAATCAAAGGCATGCTTCTCTTATTAAAGAGCATAGACAACCACACAAAGCTACAAAACACTTTTGCCGTCAACTCAAATTCGAGCCCGAGCTCAGGAAATCTATAACAACAACCAATTTATAGAACCAAACCTCAATCTAGGCCACTGGCTTTACGAGCAAGCTTGGAGAGCTGCAATTTTGTCGAGAATGTTTGATGAAGAGTTTAAAAACAACTTCCCCGAATAGAAAAAATAAAGGCAAAAACTTGCGTTAGGCAGACCTAAACGATTTAGGCGGGTTTTATCCTACCCAAATGGGTTGAACCATCCCAAATAGGGTTTATTAATCCTAATTAGGGTATATTATATGGGTTTGAGCTTGGGTTAATGGATAAAACCCGCCTAAATCGTTTAGGCCTGCCTAACCCAAGACCTTCCCAAAAATAAAACAAGAATCCAAACGATATTTTTGTACCAGCCAAATATCTGAGTCTAATTTTAATCCCTGACTTTATCAAAAAAATTATCATTGTTGAATGCGAAGGTGTAGTCAAGAATATACTTATGCTCTAATGTTCTAAAAGCATGGAAGAGCAAGATATTGATTGTTTTTGAGAGATCTTTCCATTATTGCCTATTTCTTTTACTATCTTATGAAGTGTAATATGTAATGGAAAAATCAATATCCCAAAAGTGTTTGTTGTCCATTTATGTTGAATATGAGTTTCAGCAATCTACATAATCTGAAATATGTTTATATTAGGTAAATGAAGGATGAATGCCAGAAGGGAGAAGATGAAGCCATGAAGTATTTTCAGCAACTTATTCATGCTGTTGCAAGAAAATGTCTACTTTACACTTTATTCTGCATCTTTTCTTTTGCAGCCGGAAAACTTGGTGTTGCATGCTGCTCGGAATCTCCAAGTTTCGGATTTTGTGTAAGTGCTCTGTCTCTCTAAGTAAGGGTAAATCTTCAAATGTTCGATATAATTTCATTATTTTTAAATAAAATTTCTATCATACTCTCTTAGTTCCTTGGCATTAGTGGCGGCCCTGAGGTCGTGCGAGAGGTGCGCCGCACCGGGTCCTCCGAATGAAGGGGGCACCATTTAAAAAAAAAATTATATAATAATAATAATATTATACTATTAATTTATCTTAATAGGGGCACCTTTTACAAAAATCTATATCTATATCTATATATATACTAAAGCAAAGAAGTCTAAAAAATTGTTCCCGCCAAAATTATAAAAGAATATAAATATGTATATTTTTAATCGAAATTTATCAAATTTATCTAAGTAGTATATTTGGTTGTGGTGTAATCTTAAGCTTTTATATATTCAAGAGGTTTTGTGTTCAAACCTCATCCTTAACATATAAATTTTATTTTTTTACACAAAATTATCTCTTTAGTTATTAATTACTACTAATCATAATAATCATTTTTGTACAATAAATATAGTTGGTCTTATTTTCAATTTCTATAATCCATAATAAAAAATAATTATCTCCATTAATTGTAACAAAATATTTCATATTTTACCAATATTTCAATAATTTATATAAACTCGGTAATCAAGCTATAATTAAATTTATACAACAACATGCAAACATAAATGATGATTACAAATAAAATTATTTTAAAGTTATAAGTTTCAAACATCGTAAGATATTAATAATAATTTTGATAAATTAATAAGATAGATTATATAATATTAATAAATTTGTTATTTATATTTATAATTTATAAATTTTTTTATAATTTTAATATTATTTTTTGTAAATCCGGTACAAATTAATTATTATTTATATGTATAATATGTACTATAACGAACAATAAGCAACTCATTAATGTAATTATATATATAATTATAGAGATTTATATATAAAATTATAGCTAAATATCAAATGTTATTTTATAATTTAATTTAAATTAGTAAAAAAATAGACATAAGTTAACTTTTAAAATTTGGGTACATCAGTTCTATTTTTTCTGTTTTATTTTATTTTGTATTTTTACTTTATACTCCCTCCGTCCGAGGACAGTCGCAACGTTTTCCTTTTTGGTCCGTCCCAGAATACTTGCAACGTTTCCTATTTTGGAAAGTTTTTATTAATTAATTATCTACTAAACATACTCTACTCCTACCCCACTATCTCTCATACTTTACTATCTCTCCTAATCATTAACCTACTAATCTAACCCCACTAACTTCTCTAATTCCTTTTTCTTAACCTCCGTGCCGGGTCAAACGTCTCAAGAGACCCGGGACGGAGGGAGTACTAAAATTTATAAATGTGACTATATCACTTTGACTTTTTATGTTACTCAAAATTAGTATTATCTATATTTTAAAAATATAAACCATGGAAACTCCAATTTAATTTTTTATTTTATTTACATTATAATTTATTAATTTATGTTAAAAATATAAAGCGTGAGTACATTATGTTGAAAACTTATATCCTTTATCATATCTATAAAACACATAACTATTATATATATAATATTTACACCAGAATGTGACATATATTGGTTTATTAAAATCAAACGCTTGATATGCAAGTCAACACAAACATGGGTAAATCGTACAAACTTAATTTATATACAAAAAACAACAAAAATTTGACAAACACATCTCATTTTATTTTATTTTAATATTTTCTGTATTTTCTTTTATTTTAATATTTTTCTTCAAATCTACATAAATGCATGACGATAAATTATTTGTGAATCCAATTCATCCAATTTTCAAGTTCCACTTGAAATGAAATCATCATGGAAGCATTCTTACGTTTAAGCAAAAAAATAAGTACTTTCTACATTTTTTTCTGCGAGTCTTTCTCTCTAAGATTGTATTAATTTGTGTAACTAATTGTACAAAAATATTTATATTCTTTGTATTTCTTTTATTTCACAATTTTTCTTTGAACCTACACAAAATCATGATTATTTCTTCCGTGGTTGAAATTCATCCAAATTTCAAGGTCCACTTTAAATGAAATCATCATGTAAACATACTTACATTTCAGAAAAAAAGATTTCACAAACTTGAAATAAAATTAAATGGATTGAACTACAATGAATTTCGATACTTTTCCACTAAACTGCGAGTCTTTCTATTTAAGATTATTTAAATTCATGTAACTAAATTGTTCAAAAAAATATTCTTTGGAAAAAAAAAGATTTCTTATCTAAAATAAAAAATTGTTCATTCACACTTTCAAGAAAATATTGTGAAAACTAATTTATAGAGCACATTGAGAGGAGGAGAAAATTAAAAAAAATTAAAGTTAATTTATAAAAATGATTTGAAGAAAGTATAAAGTAGAATAGGTTTATCGTAGAATCCAAATACTTTTCAAATACGTTTCGAAATCAAGACAAATAAACTGGAAGAATAAGAAAAAAAATCTTAATTAATTTACGATATAGTTGTACTCTTTGTATTACAAAACCACGATACAATAGAATAAATTTAGTATTTCAATAAACTTAGTGGTCTCTTAATTTTTTTTATTTAAAATATGGTATATTTAATAATATTTAATATAATAATTTTGTGCAACGCACGGGTGAAATGCTAGTATAATATAAAAAACCTAATCTTTAAAATAAATAAAAAGATTAAAAAAATAAATTTATATTTAAGCTAATAAAGATATTTAGCTCAAAATATATTAAAAATAAAATATTAAGATTTATTCAAGATATCAATTAAAATATTAAAATTTATATTATTCCTAACATAACACGACAACCAAAGTGTTAATCTCTCTTCTAGAATATGAAACGATTGTTGTGTCTTCACTTTTCCATTGCTTCTCTATTTCTCTTATCTATTTTTTTTATTTTTCAATATCATAAAAATTACAAACAAGATTTAGTAAATAGAAACCAACAACAAGTTAATAAGGTAGTCCTTCATTTTTTCTTAAACAAATCTTGTCTATGATATGAATTATTTTTTTTTTCATCATAATGTTGTGCATTTTTTTTTAAATCCTATCAAATTTTTCTTGCTGCATTTACATGATATTTTAGGCATTTCCTTTAATTTTTTTTTGTTTAATTTTTAAAAACTTTCCAGAGTGATTTTTGATTTTAATTTGTTTGAATTTATTTATTTTGTTATCATGTTTATCATTGTTCTTGAGCTAGTAAACATTTATCTTATTTTGGAAAAAGAAAAACAAAGTAAAGAGATGATGAGAAATCTAAAAAAGTTTGCTTAAAAAATGATGGGAGAATTATTTTTAAATGATACTTATGCATTTAGTTTATATGATATTATTTAAATTTTTTATTTTATTTCAGGTTTATTTAAAAATTAAGCGAAATCAATTAGATGGTTGTGAAGTCGTGAAGGACTCGAATTTTTTGTTATAAGACATTTTTGAATAGATTTTATAATTTAAATAGAATAAATGATTTTAAAATACATTTTACATTTATTAATAATTTTTATAACTATTAACTTAAATAGGGGCACCAAAATTTTCGTCGCACCGGGCCCCAAAATTTACAGGGCCGGCCCTGCTTGGCATTAGTCTAATTTGCTTTTGGCAGAGTTACTAATGTTTATGAGTGTAGTGAAATTAATATTTTATTGGTGTGATGAGATTTTTTTTCCATTTTAGGAAATGAGACTAATTCCACGGGACATACGAAAATGGAAAATGAGACTAATGTCAAGGGGCGGAGGGAGTATATATTTGGTGGAAGAAAATTATAAAATAAATACCCCATCCATCCCATTTTAATTGTCTTGTTTTCCATTTTCGTACATCCCATTTTAATTATCTTGTTTCTAAATATAATTTTTCACACTCAATAATAAAGTATTAATTCCACTCACTACGTTCTGCACTTACATATCTTGGTTATTGTGCCCAAAATCAAACAAATAAATTAATAAAAGATAAGGAGTAAAAATTAGTTATTTTTTGCATAAATTACATGATGCTAATTCACGAAAAATAAATAATATTGTACATAAAATGCACATAATAGATGAAAACCCAGACTCAAGATAATCTATCAAACCAGTTGTTCCTTTAATTCATAAATCTTTTATATAATGCATATATAGTAGAGCTATATTAAATATAACATTAGTTAAAAGCAAGTTAAAATATAGTGCCAGGTTTGCATTACATATGCTATGACATAACATAATTATTCAATAATGCTTATAAATGATTATATAATGTCAGTATTTTTATTGTACTTAATTTTAAATTTGGATCATTAATTTTTAATATAGATTATCGAGATTTATTTTTAAATGCCTAATTATCTCATCAATTGATATTTTAGCCTAAATAAATTAAACAAATGAATTAACATTTTTTTTTTTTTTTGAGGGAATGAATTAACATTAGTATATTCTGTTTTTTATTTTAGTTTTTTATGGTTATTATTTTTTTAGTTTGAGTTAGATTGATGGATAAAAAGAAAATTATGTTGGATTTATGCTTTATTATTGATTTTACGTAAACTTGTAGGTTATCTTCAGTTTCCTTTTTTTTTTAGATATAGGTTTTAATTTCCACAATTAGATTCAGTTTTGATTGTTTTCGAAAATAATTCGATTATTTCGTATTGTAGAATTAAAATTAAAAAAAAGTATACATTTATAAATATAACCGCCATGGGTCTTCACCGCCTATTCTAACGGATTCTTGAATTTTTTCTCAACACAAACCGTCACTGCAAAAACTCCATTTCCTTGCTCCTCCCCGCCATGGACGACGACATCTCCGATCCCGTGATCGCCGCGGCGGCATGAGACGACGACTACTGCGTCGTCGAGACATGGGAGATCCTGAAGAAGAGATTCGCGGAGGCGCAGTGGTTGCTCGATCGCAACCGCCAACCGATTCAGCAAATAAACGATAATCAGCGCTCGGGAACTCCCCAAAACATGTCCAAGTCTATTCCAATGTCTCCGTGAATGTTCCGGCCGTCGTTCAAGACATTTACGCGAAGGCGGAAGCCGCCGGGAAGAACGTCGCACCGTGAAGTATCATCAAGTAATCTGATCACTCTTTCTATTGCCTTCAAATTAGATGTGAGATTTGTGTGTTTCTGCTTGCGTCAATGAGTCTTGAATGATGAGTTTTTCACTTAAAATCTTGGGCCTATCTTTGATGTGTAGTTGGTATAGATCACTACGTGCATGCTCTCTCTTTTCACGTAAAATCTTGGGTCTTCTTTTTGAGGTTTTCTTGCTTTCTGCTTCTACTTGGTTCAAACGAATTCAATTAGTCTTTCTTTCTTTTTTTTCCAATAATGGTTGGGTTTTCAAATGATTATCAGGGTCCATTGCTGTTGGACTTATCTCGAGTCCAATGATTTTGTATTGATTGAATCTCTATTTTACTTATTGATACTTGGCTGCTTTTGTTTAGTTTGATTTTCTATATAATGTCATGTCATTTTATTTATGTATTTAGATGTTCAAGTTAGTGGGGATCGAGAAGTTAAAAGAACAATGTTAGAATTGCTCAACCTACTTGATGGTTTTAGCAGTGATGATCGGATAAAGGTATCCCTTCGCTTCTTAATCTTCCTTTTATCACATTATTATCCAACGTTATGTTTTTACTCTAATAATTTACCTTTGTAATTCATATTATCATCACTGTAATTTCTGTTGCGGTCTCTTATTGTATCTAACATAAATTCTAACATATTCAGGTAATCTTAGACCCTGCCTTAATGCGATCTGGACGATTGGATCGTAAAATAGAATTTCCTCATCCTACTGAGGAAGCCTGGGCTCGCATTTTGCAGGTATATTTTCTAGTTGATAAAACGGATACCTCTGACTTTTTTCATGAATTGGTTGTCTGTGCAAAGTGCAAAGTGAATTGGTTGTCTGTGCCTGCATAGTTATTTTACATGCTATTGATAGTATTTCCATTTGCAGATTCACTCGAGGAAGATGAATGGTCCATCCTGATGTCAACTTTGAAGAACTTGCTCGCTCAACGGATGACTTCAATGGGGCTCAGCTTAAAGCTGTTTGTGTGGAAGCAGGCACTGAGGTCAGCATTTGCATTCTGCCTGAGTACCTGTGGGTGCAAATTGTGTTGTGTACGTTGAAACCTAGTATTTTTGACCGGCTATACAAGATTCTCTAAGTTACATTTCTCATAAAATGATAAGCTTTGTTTCCCCTTCTTCTCTAGTATCATTTGATAGAGTAACTGCTGATAGAGGCTACAATATTATAACCAGTTGTTTGCTGATGGATTTCGAGTTCTAAATGGAACCTTGTCATGTGTTAGAGGCTTCTTTATTGAATAAGAAGTAAATGATGTTTTATATATGTGATCAATCTACATAACCTATATATGGATGGTGTGTTCAAGAATCTAAAGTGAACTCACTAACTCCATTACTTTCTGCATCTTCTTTCATTATTTCACACTTGCTGCTATATATATCCTCATGTATTTTAATTAATCATGAACTCACTAGCTTCATCAATTTCTGCATAGAGCCATAGCCTGTTTGTTTCTTAATCATCTTCCTATTCTCTGCAGTTATTATGTTACTTTACATGTGCTTCTATATCCTCATGAATATTAATTAAAGCATTCATGATTACATGTTGAATGACAGTGTGCAGCTCCTCAACCATTGGCGTGTGATGGAAGGAGAGGAGATAGTGGGTGACAAAATAGAAGACTACTATTATGAGGATACAGGAAAGTTGAATGATATTTACTTAGGGAGGCAGGGGGCATTTAGGTGCTGCCGATCCATCTTATTGGAAAAGAGAATAGAGACTTAGCAACGAGGTGGTCATAAGACAAAAAGGGCTTTGAAGCATGTTAGTCGCAGTAAAGGCTGCTGTATCAAAGCATCAGCAACATCTAACAAATGCGGGCAACATCCGAACAAGGATTGTATAGAAGTAATCACAAGTTCCAGATGTTTTGTTTCCCTTCTGTTTTTGGAATCAAGAAAATGCTTCTTTTAGTTCCAAATTATTATTTATCTTCTAGTTTGTAGAATAGTTGAATAATTCCTAGGTGTGTACAATTAAAGACATTAGAGTCCTGTGAGAGAGAGATAGAGAAAATGAAGATAAACTGTTAGAATTACCACATTTCAACATAGCATAAATTGTCAGGTGTTGCTGATGCTTTACTAGAGCAGTCTGTTCTGCAGCTTCTTGCATCAACCGCCCTTTTTCTCGTCGACCCATTGCTTGCTCGGTCTTTAATTTCTCTGCCCGACGTGATGGGCCACCACCTCAATCCTGCCCTCAGCCCCTTACAAACCCTAACAGTCAACTCTTCCTTGTCATCCTCATTCTGTCACCTCCTCTCCATGAAGGCCCTTGGGAGAAGTCTTCAATGCAAGTGTACGACTTCAATGCAAGTGCAAGAAGGTAACAATGTTCTCTACTGCCCCATTAGCAGCATGACACTGCTTTCTGTTTTGGCTAAACACTAAGAAACAACTAACTTCATATGCC
>JAPKLW010000069.1:226757-252322 GCA_026898455.1 Plectranthus barbatus
CTCTTCCTTGTCATCCTCATTCTTCTGTCACCCACTAGGCCACTACCGCCTCTCCATGAAGGCCCTTAGGAGAAGTCTCAAGCATATGTAATCTCCAATCAAGTGTACAACTTCAATGCAAGTGCAAGAAGGTAACAATGTTCTCTACTGCCCCATTAGCAGCAGCTAAACACTGAGAAACAACTAACTTCATATGCCAGTTGGTGCCAATACAGCTTTTGTTCCTAACTCTCAGGAATGAGTAATTGTAGCACATGTGATTTGAAAATGTTTGAATATTCTTCCTGCAAGCAGGAGTAGAAGTTTATTTGATTCTATCTCTTAAGCAAGAGAGTTAAATACTTGAATACTTTGTTGGGTTCAGAAATTTCTGACAATTAATTTCTAGTATTTTTTTTTGTTTCTTTCTGACTTACCATGCCATTCATTAGTAAAACCTTTCACTGATTTTTTAAAAAATTTTTTTTTGTCTATGAAGGGAATTGAGTAGTTTCAACAAGCATTGGCAAAATGCTTCCGCACATTATGGGCTTGCTTCCGCTGTACTTGGTTTAGCAAAGGAAATGTATCAATTCGGGTGGGGAGCTTCACTCTTAGAGGTTAGTGTCTCAGTTTTGCATGTGATTATTGAACTGACTATTAAGCTTGCTGAATGAGATCCAACCTGATTCCAGGAAGCATCTGTCTTTTGCTGGCAACTTTTCATGTACGTTCATGGAAGCTACATGGAGATATTCAGGTATAAATTATATGAATCGTAATGAACTTTTGAGAATAACTTGTGCATTTTATCTCTAAGCTTATGTGTATGCCATTGCCAGATGGATGGAGGAAGCCACGCTGATGAGATAACTTTCAAATCTTCCATCAGTACGTGGAAAAGGACATGCTTTCTCGCTCCTAGTCACTTGGCTAGCTAATGCTTACATTGATGTTGCTATAGCATCTGATCTGTGTTTGTCTCTCCAAATGTTTGGTAAATATATATATTTGTTTCCATAGCATGGATTGGAGTGTATATGTATTATGTCATTGGTCTTACTTTTCTATTCAAACATCAAACAACCAGGCCTGTTGCTGAGTTTTAGGTTGCATTGGGATGTTTATCTGATAATATCGCATTAAAGCAGCATGCGATATTATCTCTTGCAGTTGCATGGGCATACCTTGGGAAGGTAATTACTGATCTAATACATGATCTACATATTTATCTTGTGATATGTTGTTTATAAATTGACCTTGTTTATTACTCTATATTCAAAGAATATGATCAAATAGTGTTTCCTATTATACATCTTTGGGTGGATGGGGGGCGTTTGGTTGGTGGGTTTCGGAATGAGGCAATGAAATGATTCCGAAACCCACTGTTTAGTTCAAGGGTATGAGAATGAAAAAATGAGAATCATTCCCAAATACTTGGGAATCATCAAAACCCTCCAAAATGGTGGGTTTCATTTTCATTCCCATATCTCATTACCAAAATTATTTATTTCATATTATTTTCTTATTTATTTATTTTTATAATATTATTCTAAAATATTTAGATAATTATATTATTTTATAATATTATATGTTTCTCTTTAATATATTATAATAATACTTTTATTATATTAATTATTTATTTTTATCTTAATTTTATATTTTATAAAATAAATAAGAATCTAAATATATTACTTATTTATTTTAATATGATTATATTTTCTTAATTTTTTATTATTAAATTAATTAATTAATTATTATTTTTAATTCATTTATTTATAATTATTTTATTATTCATTTATTTTTATCTTAATTTTATATATTTTTAATTTATTTATTTATAATTATTTTATTATTTATTTACTTTTTATTTTTTATAATATTTTTTATAATTATATTATTTATAATATTATATGTTTCTCTTTAATATATTATAATAATAATATTATAAAATCAATCATTTATTTTGTATCTTAATTTTATATTTTATAAAACAAATAAGAAGATAAATAGATTATTTATTTATTTTAATATGGTTTTATTTTGTTATTTTTTATTATTAAATTAATTATTATTTGCATAATAATTTAATTATTTTATAAACCTATAAACTTTAAAAATAAATCATCGGAATTGAAAATGATTCCAAAACCCATCTAGTAAACCAAACATAGAATTGAGAATGATTTCCAAAAATAAAACTCATATCCATTCCCTCTACTATCAAACCCATACCCATAATGATTCCCGTCAGTTAAACCAAACGCCCCCCTAAGGGGGGCGTTTGGTTGGTGGGTTTCGGAATGAAGGAAATGAATGATTCCGAAACCCACTGTTTGGTTCAAGGGTATGGGAATGAAAAAATGGGAATAATTCCCAAATACTTGGAAATCATTAAAACCCTTCAAAATGGTGGATTTCATTTTCATTCCATATCTCATTACCAAAATTATTTATTTCATATTCTTTTCTTATTTATTTATTTTAATATGATTATATTTTCTTAATTTTTTATTATTAAATTAATTAATTAATTATTATTTTTTAATTCATTTGTTTATAATTATTTTATTATTCATTTATTTTTATCTTAATTTTATATTTTATAAAATAAATGAGAATTTCAATATATTATTTATTTATTTAAATATGATTATATTTTCTTAATTTTTTTATTTTTTAATTTATTTATTTATAATTATTTTATTATTTATTTACTTTTTATTTTTTATAATATTTTTTATAATTATATTATTTATAATATTACATGCTTCTCTTTAATATATTACAATAATAATATTATAAAACCAATCATTTATTTTGTATCTTAATTTTATATTTTATAAAACAAATAAGAAGATAAATAGAATATTTATTTATTTTAATATGGTTTTATTTTGTTATTTTTTATTATTAAATTAATTATTATTTGTATAATAATTTAATTATTTTATAAACCTATAAACTTAAAAAAAATAAATCATCAGAATTGAATATGATTCCAAAACCCATCTAGTAAACCAAACATAGATTGAGAATGATTTCCAAAGATAAAACCCATATCCATTCCCTCTACTATCAAACACATACCCATAATGATTCCCGACAGTTAAACCAAACGCCCCCTAAGGGGGCGCTTGGTTGATGGGTTTCGGAATGAGGGAATGGAATGATTCCGAAACCCACTGTTTGGTTCAAGGGTATGAGAATGAAAAAATGGGAATGATTCCCAAATACTTGGGAATCATCAAAACCCTTCAAAATGGTGGGTTTCATTTTCATTTTCATATCTCATTACCAAAATTATTTATTTCATATTATTTTCTTATTTATTTATTTTAATATGATTATGTTTTCTTAATTTTTATTATTAAATTAATTAATTATTTATTATTTTTTTAATTCATTTATTTATAATTATTTTATTATTCATTTATTTTTATCTTAATTTTATATTTTATAAAATAAATAAGAATTTCAATATTATTTATTTATTTTAATATGATTATATTTTCTTAATTTTTTATTTTTTAAATTTATTTATTTATAATTATTTTATTATTTATTTACTTTTTATTTTTTTACAATATTTTTTATAATTATATTATTTATAATATTATATGTTTCTCTTTAATATATTATAATAATATTATAAAATCAATCATTTATTTTGCATCTTAATTTTATATTTTATAAAACAAATAAGAAGATAAATAGATTATTTATTTGTTTTAATATGGTTTTATTTTGTTATTTTTTATTATTAAATTAATTATTATTTGTATAATAATTTAATTGTTTTATAAACCTATAAACTTAAAAAATAAATCATCAGAATTGAAATGATTCCAAAACCCATCTAGTAAACCAAACATAGAATTGATAATGATTCCCAAAAATAAAACTCATATCCATTCCCTCTATTATCAAACCCATACCCATAGTGATTCCCGATAGTTAATCCTAGAATGGTTGGATGTTTAAAGGTTCTTTCCAGAACTCAGGTGGTTACATACGCCTTTGAGAATAAGATTCTCAGAGTAGGAAACTGACTGTTATGAATACATTTCAGAAAGATATATTCACCAAATAGAGCTTCAGCTTAAAGCTTCAGCCTCGTGCTAGGAGAAGATAGCACGGTGGGTAACTTGAGTCGGAGACTCAAGTCTCGTGTTAAGAACACGGAAACTCTGAGAGAGTTTTAGTGGGAGAGATGACCTGAAAAATGCCCTTTGTCTCTTTAGACTAACATATTTTGAATTCTGTTCAGGTAACCTGTTAAGGTTGAGAGGGCAGGTCTTTATATAGAGGAGAACCTATGGCAATTTGAATTTCTATCCGTTAGATACATAAATCCAAACGTTAGATTCATGGATTATATTGTCCAATCGTAGCCCATGTCTTAGGTCTCCTTTCTGCTCTGCCCTTTGTCAGTGTATTATATACACTAACTTCATGTCAGACTCCTTTGCAGCCCGAGGATCCCAGTTTGGATAACCTCGTACTGACTTAGGCATTTACGAATGTCTGAGTCTGACTTAGGCTTCTTATACTGATTTTTGAGAGTCAATATAGCTTATCCCTCATATTGACTTCCCACGGTCAGTATGGTAAATACTCATACTGGCTTTCCATAGTTAGTATGGGAAACGCTCTCAAAATCAGTATGAAAATCCCTTAAACCGACTTCTCCTTGCTCAGTTTGGGAAAGCCCTCATACTGACTTTTCCTTGTCAGTATGGATAGACCTAAAACTGAGTGCTCCAACTCAGTTTTAGGTTAAGGCTAGGCGTGATGGTAGTCAGTTCTCGAGCATTTTTCATTGCTCGGTCTTCTGCCTAAGTTCTATTACAACTCGATCGATCCTATACAAGGATTACAGTTTAGAACTCTAGAAACTGGAAAAACTGACTAAGATGACTTACATTCTTTGACCCACCAAAACATCAAAAGTAAGGAATGATTTCTCTAACAAAAATCCTAACAATTTTTCCCTTTTTGGTGTGGTCATAGCCATCTTGAACCTAAGCTGATAAAGGTGTGGATAACTTTAGAGTTTTTACAGTTTTGACAATTTGTCGCATAAACTCAGAAAAGTTCCCACTCAATGTAAGCTTTTTACTTAAGATCTTCTCCTTAAAATTGGAGAGATATTGCTCGATTGATTTTTCTAGTCAGTTTAGAGCAATTTAATCTTAAGAAAAGGAGAGAGGTAGAAGCTTGCTGATTACATTGGATTGTGTAAGTTCAACGTTTGAAGAACGAAGATCTTTGTTGGACAAAAAGAGATTGTCATCAACAGGTCAGTTTATCCTTTACTAATTTTCATTACAAGTACATGGATAAACTAACACAAAGAAATCTATTACAGAATTATTTTTCAAGTCCATACTAAGCTGCTTTCGGTCTTCTTGATGTTCTTCGAACTGGCTGCTGTTGTAGTTCCGAGGAACTCCTTATCCAATAAAGACATTTGAGACTGTTCTTGGAGTCACGTCTTCAAGAAGTTCTTTGGAACAGAAAGCCAATGGGCCGTTGAGGTGAAACATATCATCTCAACGTCTCCTGAGGGGTGTATGCATTGACATACACTACTTCCCTCATGTTGGCTTTAGCAGCTTTACCCCGGAGGTGCGGGCCTCCACTACTTCAACCTGCCCCGATCTTAATATCTTCATTTGTAGACCAGCTGCAGGAGAAGAAGTGATTGTGCCCTGCGGGAGCATGTTGGCACGTCACTTTGGGACAGTGAGCAGTGTATCTGGGGAGAAGCTTGAGTTTTCCCCCTCTTTGACCGCACCCAAAAAGGGTGGTGAGTAAATGTCTGGAGGTTTGGGTTCTAACACCATTTTCTCGGATCTGAGGGAAGTTGTGGTGAAGACGAAGTGTAAACTTGGAAGGAAGGGTTCGACAATGGAGATTTTTAGATAAAAGCTTTTGTTTCTTGTGATTTCTTTTCAGAATGTTTTTCACACAAAGAAAATAAAAAGTGAACCCTATTTATAGCAAAGATAAAGGTCATTGAAATGAGGTAGGTGTACCTTGTGACCTTTCGATTTCTGGATATTCGGAGATGATTGAGATTCGTGGCCTCACGATGCACATTTTCGATTTGACTGGAGCGACATGGTAAGGAGCATTATCCACGTGTCCAAATCTGATTCATCGATGCAAGATACACATTAATAGCGATGTAACTGCAACGATCGCCTTTGGAATTTAAAATCCCGCTTTTCGAAATTCTAGGAACTGACTAAAAGTCAGTTTCTAAACTGAGAGTTGGAACTCAATTTAATTCTGTATCCGTCTTTTTGAGATCTTCTAAGTATGATCGTGAAACTGAATACCTCTTTATCAGTCAGTTTGAATGAAGGCAAGTTTATGTTCTTCGGATGCGCTGATGAGTCCCTTTTGCATACTGAGTGTAGTATTGAGTTTTGAAAACTGAGAGCCTGGACTCAGTTTTATTCGCCATTACTCTTCTCCAATAAAGACTTCATCAACTTCGAGTAGACCCAGTTTTATGCAAAGCTCCTTAAATCTGGCCTTTGGGAGTGGCTTGGTGAAGATGTCAGCTAGTTGATCTTCAGTTCGGATATACTTTATTGAAACATCTTTCTTTTCAACATGATCTTTGATGAAGTGATGCCTCATTTCGATGTGCTTTGTTCGGGAGTGATGAACTGGGTTCTTTTGTGATGCACATTGCACTGCTATTATGACAATAGATTGGCACACACCCAATTTTTACATCATAGTCGAGCAATTGTTGCTTGATCCAAAGCACTTGAGCACAACAGCTTGCAGCAGCAACATACTCAACTTCAGTTGTAAATGTGGCAACTGAGTGTTGTTTCTTGCTGAACCTACTTACAAGTTGTTGACATGTTCTACTTGTGTTCTTCCTGTCGATTCTGCATCCTCCAAAATCTGAATCTGAATAAGCATTGAGGGTCAGCTTGTCAGATATTGGGTACCAAAGACCTGATGACTCAGTTCTTTTTAGGTATCTGACTATTCTTCTTGTCGCCTCCATGTGCGACTTCTCCGGATTCTCTTGAAATCTCGCATATACCCCAACTGAGTAGGAGATATTTGGTCTGCTTGCAGTTAGGTACATGAGTGACCCAATAATGCCTCTGTATGCTGTTGGGTTGATTGCCTCGCTTTTTTCATCTAGATTGATTTGAGCACTTGGGCTCATAGGAATCCTAAAGGGCTTGGTCTTTTTAGATGAAAACTTGCTGATCAAGTCCTTGGTATATTTCTTCTGATCGATGAAGATTCCACCTTCGGACTGAATTACTTGGAGACCCAAGAAGTAAGTCAGTTTACCCATCATGCTCATCTTGAAGTTGCTTTGCATCAGTTTGGCAAAGTTTTCGCACATATCCAAGTTTCCGCATCCGAATATGATGTCATCGACGTATATCTGTACCAGAAGAATGTCTGCACCATCCTTGATTCTGAACAGTGTTGTGTCGATCTTGCCTTTTCGGAAACCATTCTTAAGGAGAAGCTGAGACAATGTCTCATACAAGGCTCTGGGTGCTTGCTTCAACCCATAAAGAGCCTTCCTCAGTTTGTAAACTTGGTTTCCTTCTTCAAAGCCAGGGGTCTGTTCCACATATACTTCTTCTTTCAGCTCCCCATTCAGAAAGACACTCTTCACATCCATCTTAAAAACTGTGAAGTTGTTGTGTGCAACATAAGCAAGGAATAAGCGGATAGCTTCAAGTCTGGCCACTGGAGCAAAAGTTTCGACAAAATCAATTCCTTCACATTGAGCATATCCTTTTGCTACCAGTCTTGCTTTATTCCTCATAATGTTCCCAATTTCATCTCTATTATTCTTGGAGACCCATTTTGTGCCGATAACTGACTGATGAGTAGGTCGGTGTACTAAGTTCCAGACCTCATTTCTGTTGAATTCAGCAAGCTTTTCTTGCATTGCATTGATCCAGTCAGTTGACTTTAGAGCATCTTCAATTTTCGTCGGCTCTAACTCCTGAGATATGAAACAAGTCAGTAACGCAATTTATTGTCTCGTGCAACTTGAGTTGGCAACACTGTCAAACACAATTTTTTCGGGATAGTTTCTTAACCATTTTGGCTCCGTCTACTTTTGATACGAGAACTCCAAATAAGTCAGTTTGACTGAAGTTTTCTTCTCCAATGATGACTCCCATATCTTGGATTCCTTGATTTTCTTGAGTCATACAAGGTTGGGCAGATTCAGAGTGAGCATTTTCATCTTTATTGAGGTCAGTTTGAGTTGGCGACTCTGTTCCAGATTGACCCTCAAACTGAGCTCTGTTTTGTTCTCCTGAAGTTCCCCCTTGATTGATGCTTGGGAGCATCGTCAATGAGCCAAAGGCTTTCGCAAGGTCTATTGTTGGACTGACCTTATCATCTGAAGCACTTGTGTGATCATCTACAGATTTGGTTTGATAAACTTGACTTTGATCTTCTTTATCAGTACACAATTTCTCACTCCCATTGTTGACAACAGGATCACCAAGTTCCAGTTCTTTCAAGGTTCTGCACACTAAAATAGACTCATAAAAAACAACAGAGCATGTTACTTCCACAAGTCTGGTTGTCTTGTTGAGTACTTTGTATCCTTATATGAAGGATGTCCATATCGAAGGAACACTCCTTCATCAGCCTTGGGACTGAAAGCATTCAGTTTCGACTTTTCATTGTTATGGATGTAACATGGTGAGCCAAAAATACGAAGATGAGCTATAGAAGACTTACGACCATTGAAGACCTCGTATGGGGTTGTGTGATGACGATTGTTGATGGCACTTCTGTTCTGAGTATAGCACGTTGTCATCAAGGCTTCTCCCTAGTAACCTTCTTTCAAGTCAGCTTCAGCGAGCATTGTCCTGACTGCCTCCTTGAGTATTCTGTTTCTTCGTTCAACAAGACCATTTTGTTGAGGCGTCCTTGGAGCTGGCTTCTCATGAGCAATGCCAGCATCAACACAAAAATCCATTAGTGGACCGTTGCAAAACTCAGTTTCGTTGTCAGATCTGATTCTTTTGATAGTGACCCCTTTGCTATTTTGCACTTGAAGGATTAGCTCTGGAAGTTGAATCTTCATTTCGTCCTTGCTTGTCAACAACCTTACCCAAGTATATCTGGAGTAGTCATCAACTACAACCAGAGTGAATCTTCTTCCTCCAATGGTAGGCGGCTTGACTGGTCCAAACAGATCCATATGAAGAAGTTCAAGGATCCTATTTATGCTTGTTGTGATGGTTTGATTCTTGAATGATGCTTTGGTTTGCTTTCCCATCTTGCATGCTCTGCAGACACCTTCTTCTTTCTTGAAACTGACTTGTGGTACGCCTTCCAGAAGTTTGTCTTTAGCAAGATGTATGATTGACTAGAAAATCAGGTGGCTAAGTCTCTTATGCTATAACCAGTTGACTCCTTCTTGGGATGAGCTCGTTGCGACAAGGCATGTGTCTGGCTTTCCGCTTTCCCAATTCATATAGTAGAGACTTCCTTTTTTTACACCCTTCAGCACAGTCTCTTTGGAGTCTTTGTTATTAATCCAGCATTCTCCTTCGGCAAAAGTCACATCATATCCAGACTGGATAAGCTGACTCACACTCAGCAGATTGAAGTTGAGGTTGGTGACCAATGATACATCATTGATGATAATTCCATTGCTCTTTAAGCATCTTTTGCCGATTACTCTGCCTTTTGAATCATCTCCAAACCTGACAAGTGGTCCTTTTGTCATTCTCAGTTTTGAGAGTAGATTGCTGTCACCGATCATGTGAGCTGAACATCCACTGTCCAAGATCCATGTTCTTTTCTTCTTTTTAAATTGACATTGGTGACTTTGTACCTGCATAACATATCAGGTTAGACAAAAAGGTACCCGTGTTTCTGCGGGTCCTACAGGGTTAGTATTATGGATCCATTCTTTAGGAATTCATACTTGCTTCACCTTATACTTAGGTGTTGCAAAGTCCTCTACCTTTGTCTTCATTTTAAATGATTCAAGTGGTTTCTATGCATGTTTGGTGAGAAAAGGTGAGTATATGAAACCTGAGCTGAAACTAAGTTTCTTAAAACTGAGTATCTAGGAACTGACTTCCTTGAAACTGAGTTTTGGTTGGGTTCTCGGAAACTCGGTCCGGAGTGTGTAGTCTTCCTAGTCTTGAAGTTAGAGTATTGGTTGGACTGATACCTCGTATAGATGTTCTTTCTATACGGATAAGTTCTCTTCTCATACGATTTATGAGTTGAGAACCTCGAATTTCTAGAGTCCGAAAATGAAACTGACTTTCTGTAAAGTTTAGTTTTAGCTGTTGAGGTGGGTTGTCTAAAGTCATGAGAATTTTGCTTACCCCACTTCCTAGGTATGATGGGCTTCATCTCAGGTTTGTTTGACTTAAATGTTAAATCTTTTCTAAGCTTGGGTGTTGAAGTCAGTTTTGAAACTGACTGTCCCTTTCTTTCCTGATTAGCCTCCAAGGAGTTCTTTTCCATACTGACTACTCCTTTACCTAACAGCTTAACTTCTAAACTGGAATTCTTTCTAAAGTGATGATTCGAGACATTCCCAGTTTCGAAAGTAGAAGTCTGATTGCTCAAGTTATTCTCTGTAAGGCCTAATCCTAACCTATTAGAGGAATGTCTTTGTAAACTTAGAGCTTCTGAAACTTTGCTAGTACTAGAGTAGAGTGAACATATAAGTTTTTGATCACTAGCAATTTTCAGTTTATGAGATGCGCATTCTTCAGAAATAGATTTAAACGATTCAAGTAATGTAGAATGCTCTTATCTAAGTTTAGCTAAGTCTTCACTTACTGACTTTGATATTTGGAAAGCGTTTTCACATGCCAATACATTTTTTAACTCATAAAACTTAGTAAATTCCCTATTCAAAGTTTCACGAGTAGCATCCTCTAAATCTGAGCAATAGGATTTAGAGTTATCTTCTATGCATGCTATAGGAATAGAAACTGAGTTAGAAATGTGTACCGGAGCATTAAACTTTGTTTCAGTTTCTTCCTCTTCTCCAAGCTTTGCCATCGACACCAAAAAGGCTTCCTCTACTGCCTCATTGTCTGATGTGTAGTAGCCATTGTCATTGTCTGAGATGTCTGGCACCTCAGTTCTGGTAAACATGGCCTTAACAACTGTTCTGGAGGCTTTCTTTTCGAACACCCTCTTCAAGTGCTCTCTTTCCTCCTTAGAGACTAATGGGCACTCGTACTTGAGGTGATCTGGAGAGTTGCATTCAAAGCAACCTCTGGGAGGTCTGTCGCTGAACTTCACTTCACTTGACTATGAACCTTCCTTCTTGGATTTGGCTATCTCAAGAAGTCTAGTCAGCTTCCTCATTTGCTCTTCAAGCTCTTCAACTGAGCTGTCTTCCTCCTTTTTCAGGTAGGAAGGTGTTGGTGCTTACTTTGATGTGGACGTTTGTCCGGCAGATTTGTCAGCTTGGTAAGGCTTTTGAGGCCTTCTTTTGAACTCCCTTTTTGCGAAAAAGGCAATATCTCCTTCTGGATGTGTGCTGACACTTCGCACTAATTCGTTTCTGTTTGCTATTTGAATATCCCATTCGTAGGCTTGAAGCTGGGGAACATGTCCTAGGTCGTTATTTGGGAGAGGTCCTTTTCCTTCAAGCTGGTGGCTTTGACGAACCAGTCTTCCTTGGGCATCTTGGAGAGAATTTTTGCATTCATATCAACAATTTCATATGTTCTCCCCAAGTTTTTCAGCTCGCAGATAATAGCATTGAATCTTGCTTCCATGAATTTGACATTCTCACTAGGAAGCATTTGAAAAGATTCATACTTATCCACACAGTTTCTATTTTTTGACTGAGTGAGCCAAGAAATTCTCACATCTTTTTGCGCGTTGTTGTACTCTAAGGCTTCAACAACCAGAGGCGCTGGTAAAGATTGTAAGATGAGCTCCATGGCCACTGCATCTAGCTGAAAACGAACTCTATCGTCGTTTGTCCACTCTGCATAAGGCTTCTCCACTATCTCCTGACCTTCTGCTCCTCCGAGCTGAGTATTCACCTAAGTGATCTTTATTGGTCCGGTAGATAGAACCTCTGTCATTTTTGGATGGACATTCTTCAGCGTGATCAACGAGCATTTCTTCCATATCTCAAAATCTTTTGATGAGTACTTTGGAAGCTTTGTAATTTGGGCCATCTCTGTGTACCTAAGCTTAAACACATAAAATAGAAACCAAGTGCAGAACATCAAAACCAAGTGCAGAAAAACAGAGATCTGATCCTAAGTGACTTAACACAACCGTAGTCTGTAAGAACCTTGGCGCGTGATACCACTTGTTGGTCCCGAAATCAGAGTGCAAACTATGCAGCGGAAGGTTTTGTGTAAGTAGCGGAAGTAAAGATAAGCACGTGCACTGATTTGTTCGAACAGAGTATAGTCAGTTTTGTTTGTGAACAATTTAAGCTTAAGTCTCTGTTTTATCTTAAGTCAGTTTCACAGTGTATACGCTTCAATACTTAGACAAGTATTGAAGGTTTTAAGAGTCAGTTTGTGAAACAGAAAAATAGAGCAAGTATGAAAGAAAGCAGTAAAGCAGAACACAGAGATTTATAGTGGTTCGGATTTCAATATCCTACATCCACTCTTCAGACCCAAGGTCTTAATAATTCACTAAGTAAATACAAGCCTCTTTACGATCTATACACAGTCCGTGGCACCTCCGTCCTCTGGTCGACTGTAGCACTCGCTTAGGAACTCCTTGTAGACTCAGTCTTTAGGTTGAAGTGGGGACGCACCCCGCAACCTCCTTCCTAGTTGGTGGATATTTACTAATTCTTCCCAGAATAGTTGGATGTTTAAAGGTTCTTCCCAGAACTCAGGTGGTTGGCATACACCTGTGAGAATCAGAATCCCAGACTAGGAAACTGACTGCTTTGAATATATCTCAAAAATATATATTCACCAAATAGAGCTTCAACTTAAAGCTTCAGCCTCATGTTAGGAGAAGATAACACGGTGGGTAACTTGAATCGGAGACTCAAGTCTCGTGTTAAGAACACAAAAACTCTGAGAGAGTTTTAGTGGGAGAGATGACCTAAAAAATGCCATTTGTCTCTTTAGACTAGCAGATTTTGAATTTTGTTCAGGTAACCTGTTAAGGTTGAGAGGGCAGGTCTTTATATAGAGGAGAACCTATGGCGATTTGAATTTCTATCCGTTAGACACATAAATCCAGACGTTAGACTCATGGATTAAATTGTCCAATCATAGCCCATGCCTTAGGTATCCTTTCTGCTCTGCCCTTTGTCAGTGTACTATACACTAACTTTATGTCAGACTCCTTTGCAGCCCGAGTAACCCAGTTTGGATAACCTCGTACTGACTTAGGCATTTACGAATGCCTGAGTCTGACAGAGGCTTCTTATATGGACTTTTGAGAGTCTGTATAGCTTAGCCTCATACTGACTTCCCACGGTCAGTATGGTAAATCCTCATACTGACTTTCCATAGTCAGTTGGGGAAACGCCCTCATATTGATTTCTCCGGATCAATATGAAAATCCCTTAAATTGACTTCTCCTTAGCCTCATACTAACTTCTCCTTGTCAGTATGGATAGACTTAAAATTGAGTGCTCCAACTTAGTTTTTGGTTAAGGTTAGGCGTGATGGTAGTCAGTTCTCGAGTATTCTCCATTGCTCGGTTTTCAGCCTAAGTTCTATTACAACTCGATCGATCCTATACAAGGATTACAGTTTAGAACCAGGGTTGTAAAATTTGCTAGGCGCTAGTCGGGCGGTTGAGTCCCGCCTAGCGCCTAGACCGTATATACGACGCTTAGTCCGCGCACAACAGGCTCCTTGAAATGCCAATTCTTGCCAAATTTATGTTATTTATTTAATAAAATACTCTCTGTCCCTTCTTTTTTTTCCTCATCCCACACGTAATTTCTACTATCCCTATGACCTTTTCCAAGTCAAACCACCTTTTTCTCTCTTCACGTGAATTTGTCTGGCAATCGCTCATGCCCCAACATCACCTTCTCTATCACAAACCCCAATATAATTTTCAAGAACCATTGTGAACGGACTAAAACTAATATTTGAGTTTAAGAAGAAGAAAGACAATTTGAACAGTGTCGGATTTATACTCCCAATCCGAATCTCTACCTGATGCGCAAGCAAATAAGTCCACGAATCTTCCCCTCAATACCTCTATAATCGCTAACTCTCCCATCTCCCTCGCCTTTCCACCATTTTCCATTTTCCCCGTCACCGCCGATTAGTGGAGCCGAACAAGGATTTTCGGCACGGCCAAGCACCGCATAGCGCTCCGACGCCAATTATACGGCCGCATTACCCATATTTTACAACCATGTTTAGAACTCTAGAAATTGGAAAAACTGACCAAGATGTCTTACATTCTTTGACCCACCAAAATATCAAAAGTAAGGAAAAATTTCTCTAACAAAAATCCTAACAAGGATGAACTAGAAGACTTGAATTTTAATAACTTTGGGTGAGCATTATTACCACAATAGTGAAAATGTTTATCCAAGCTATACAATTATAACAAGGTAAATGTAGGTAGTCTTTCGACTATATAGAACACATAGGCAGTCCATCGGTTTATCTCGTGGTTAGCCCGTCGGCTAAATCGTAGGTACCTGCATAAAAGCATAACAATGATAAACTTGAATGTACCACACATAGATCCCCACTTTGACTCGAACTTGACTTGAAAAACTATTTGAAACATATAGAATAGATAATAGTTTGAAGAAGAAGAAGAGAATGAATGATTGGTGTGTTAGAAATGAAGTGAAAGACCTCTTTTTATAGTGAAATTCTATGAAATCAAAGGTCCAAAATTAATTATATAAATTAAATAACAATTTATGGTAGTTAAGTGAAAGGTTTAGAAATAAATTTTCAAATTAATAATAATAATCATCATCATCATTATTATTATTATTATTATTATTATTATTATTATTATTATTATTATTTATGCATGATTTAATTAAATAACAATTTATGGTGGTTAAGTGAAAGGTTTAGAAAAAAATTTTGAAATTAATAATGATAATAATAATAATAATAATAATAATAATGATGATGATAATATATATTTATGCATGATTTAATGAAATTCATTAATTAAAATCACAATACATAATAATTTATTTTGCAAAAGAAGTTACAAAATGTTAAAAAGTTACGGGGTGTTACATCCTCCACCACTTAAAATAATTTTGTTCTCGAAATTTACCTTTACTTGGCATGATGTGGCTGGCGAGATGATGACTTTTTTTCTAAATAATTTTAGCAGAGTTTACAAAAACGTAAACCCGCTCTGATACCAAAGTGTAACGCCCCAATTTTCGTAGAAGTAAAATAATGGACAATAATTGCATAAAATGGTGGAGGATGTTGGGGGTTAGAATTAACGGCCCAGTTAAGAGGTCCAAAAACGCGGCCCAAAAGTTATTTGTCAGGAATGAAAGGTTGGTCGGACCACACCCAATAAATACACTTATAATGAGAGGTTGATTCGCTCCAACCAGTTACAAAATAAATCATTGATTTAAGCCGTTCGATCCAGCTAGACAGGAGTCCGAATGGGAGGATAGTTTGATTATAGGGCAGGTCGTTGTGATCAGTCCGATAAAACGGCAGAATGCATGTGCGGATTAAAACAATAAATGCGAATAAAGGCGAGGAGCGGACCTCATGGAAACTGAAACATACGCGCACCAAGAGGATAATTATTAACCATTACTGTGAGGCGGAGGACTCGGGGCCGTTTTTCATCAAAAGAGCTCTATAAATATTCTAGGAAGGCAGAATTAGGGGGCTAATCGCGACTATAGAAAAGCAGAGAACATATTTTTAAAATTAAGCATTATTCTTTATTTACTAGTCTGATTATTTGATCAAAGCAGTTCAAGGCAACTCGATCAATCGAGAATTGTATTTTATTCCAAATTAGCATTAGCTTTTCAATTTCATTTTTAGCTATCTGCATCACAAACTTCGTTATTAAATTTTGAGTTACTAATTTAATTCTTGGACTTCTTGTTCACAAAAATACCCGTAATAATTTGGCGCCCACCGTGGAGGCCCAAGAACAAAAGCGTGCTAATTCTTTTTTATAGAAAATGGCGGAAGGCGGAAATAACTCCAATCCCATCGAACAGGTCACAGGAGCGACCACACCACCAAGAGGGGTAGAGAGAGGAGTTAGCTAGGGACGAGGAGCCAATCCACCTGCGGGGCGCGGAGTGCCCACCGGGGCAGGATAGGGGCAATCAATGACGATGGGTCGTGGGACCGGCCAGCGAGACCATCACGAGACTCTGGACGATCTCCGACGAAACTTCAACATCACCCCACTCACCGAACTGCCATTCCCACCGCCACTGTCATCACTAATGCAAGACCCGCACGTGGCTCAACTGGTAAGCCAGGTTCAGACGGCCAGGGGCCTCATGGAAAAAATGGGAGCGCAAGTGGGCACCATGACCTTAAAGTATCAGCTCCTCGAACAAGATAACCGATGGCTGCAGCAGCAGCTTAACGCGCAACCAATAGTGGAGGAACCACGAAGCACTAGTAGAGAGCAACCCACTACGACTAGGGACTTGCGGGATGAATTCAATCAAACTACGGAAAATAGAACCGAGCAAGCAACACCGAGAACTCATCCGGAGAATCAGCGTCTGAACCCGGACCTGTTGGCGGGCCTGGGTGCAGTAGGCAGCGCTATACTGGCACAAATAGAGAGGTTGTTCGAGCAACGGTTGAACTACTTCGAATCCTTAATCGCCAGGGTGCCAGGCCTCCCACCACCAGAAAGAACTATCCCGAGAGAAAGTTATGCGGAGTCACCGTTCGCACCAAAAATTGCGGAGGCCGAGCTCCCGGACCGATTCACTCCGCCTAGCTTCGTGCTCTATGATGGCACTTCCGATCCAGAAAACTATGTAGCAGTCTATAAGCAGAAAATGTTCCCGTTAGCAATTCCTAGCGCGAGGCGTGAGGCCTGCATGTGTAAAAGCTTCAGCTCGAGTCTCATTGGATCCGCCCTTTAGTAGTTCATCAACTTGCCTAGGGGATCGATTTCAACTTTTTTCGAATTGCACCAGCTCTTCCTCCGGCAGTACTCGAGTAGCAGGAAGCTCGACAAGCATCCGGATGATTTATACGCGGTGATCCACAGGCCTGGAGAGCTACTTAGAGCATACCTATCGCGGTTTGACAAAGAAATGGTGGCCGTGTCGAACTGCCCAAACAGTACCGCTGTATGAGCGTTCACCAAGGGTCTAGACGTTGATTCCGACCACTATAGGGAGCTGTCAATCTATCCTTGCCGGACTATGGATTACGCCCTTAATCGGGCATAGGCATTGATTAAGTGGGAGGAGGACGAGCCTTACAGGAAAGCACGATACAGTGGGGGAAAGCTGGCGCCCCGAGATGACCAACGACACGAGCAACGAGACAAGCGCCCTCCGCGACCGCATCCTTACAATCGTCCTTCAAACAGCAAACCATCGCAGGTTAACACCCTGAACTCCTACGTGCCGGAGTACACCCTCGCAATTGAACCAGCAGATCTAGTGCATAATGTACTCCGACAGATACCAGAGAAGGTTAGGTGGCCGCAAAAGATGGAGACCGACCCGTCCATGAGGGACCCTAAGAAATTCTGCAACTTTCATAACGACCACGGACATACTACATCAGACTGCCGCACACTATGCTTAGAAGTGGTTGAGTTATTGAAGAAAGGTCTGCTGGCGAAATTCTTAACAGATAAGGGGAAACAGACTTGGACCCGAGAAAAATAGACTGCGCCATGTTAAAGATGTGATTATTTTGTGGTACATGGAAGGGACTATGTCGATTGTGGCTTACAACCGTCATGACTCGATTTAGTTATCTACCTTTAGTAATGATATTATGATGGACCTAATGAATGAATGTGTGGACTTAGCAATGTGCATTATGAAAGTATTATTTATCTGTAACCATAATGATAATGGAATGTCACATGTAACAAGTGGGAGAATGTAAGATATGTTCCATGCGTGTGATATATTTATTATGAATTAATTGATAAATAAATTACTTATTGGATAAGTCTAAATAATATATGGAATATCTGAAGCTGATTTGATATTAATTGATATTTGATAGGAATATTAATTTTATGTGGGATATATATTAACCCTATAGATAGGGGTTAGGTCCTCAATTCTTGACATAATAGTTTTCTCTCAAACCCTAACCGCCATCACGAACGTGAGAGAAAAAGAATAGAAGTCAAGGAAGAGAAATGTACGCAATTGATTGTGAGAATCATTGATTTCAAAATCCTATAAATTTTCTATTTTACTGATTTAATAGAAAATCACATGAATAGTTTTACAAATCCAACCAAGAAAAATCCCCAATTGAATCAATTAGGGCAAGCGACTCAACCGTGCACACACTTCTAACTTCTCCATTTAGATTGTATACACAATTTTTTAAAAATTTGTATAATTAAAGAATTCATAATTTGGTTTGTTGAAAATGCCTATATCTTAATTTGCTCTACAAAACTTAATCAAATGCAACCACCACCCATCAATTGTCACCTTCATTTTCCAACGAATACCGCTAAAATTAATTTAACACACTTCATAAAAGAATTTGAATCATTATTTACTAACACAAAAATTCTCTCTCCAACCGACCCATAGGGCTATTGGCTTGTACACAATCAAACTCTATACCTTACAATTTTTTTCAAAGATGAGTTCTTTAAGAATTGCTTAAAATAAGTTAAAAAAAACTGTAAATTTATTGATGAATCTGTTGAAAGACATAACTAGAAAATACAATAACAATAAATAATAATTTAAAAAAAAACAATCTAGTTGGGTTTAGTGGGTGTCTGATTTCTCATATCAAACTGACTAAATTCATCTTGCACGGTTTCAGGATGCGAGAAAAGCAGCTGCGGCGGCTGTACAACCGCCGACAGCATGTACGGCGGCGGCGGCGGAAGCTGCGGCATGTAATACCTTGTCAGCAGCGGCTTTGGGGGCGCCGACTCGATGAAAACCTGACGCTGGAGGTGTATATTGGCACTGGTGGACGCACGGTCGTTCATCAGCAGCATCATCATCGAGTTGTGATGCTCAGTCAAGGGCACGTGCATCTCGAAAGGCTGATGATGAAGATGAGGGTGATGGTGATTCAGATTCAGATTCATCCCTTCAAACACGCCACCTGCGACAAGAGACTGCGATTGGGGTTGGTGTTGGTGTTGGGGTAATTGGCTGCTGCTCCTAGCCGTGAATCTCGAATCCACCGCCGCCCCAGATGCAGCCTGCTTGCTCCGCCTCAGCAGATCGATGGTGGTTTTCACGTGCTCGAGTTTTTTGCTCAGCAGAATTCCGAATTCTCGGAGCTGGGATTCGGTGGCGACGTTCAGCAGATCCGGTCTGGTCGGATACTTGGCTTCGAGATTCTTCCGCCGCAGCTTGGACAGCTCCTCGTCGATCTTCTTCTCCCTCTCGTGGAAGAAGTCGGCGACACCGTAGCTCTTGATGCCGGAGTCCTTGTTCTTGGAGTTGTAGAGGTCGATGATTCGACGGACTTGGTCGGGGTTTGGGGGGAAGATCTCCGGCTCCGCCGCGCCTTGGGGGCCGTAGATGATCATGCACGCTTTCACGTCGCAGAGAGTGGTGAATTCATGCAGTTTTCGGACCAAACCCTCCTTCCTCTTCTTGTAGGTTGTGTTTCTTGATTTCTCCTTGCTGATCAGCTTCATTTCTAGCTTTGCTCTTCCCATTTCTGCAACTTCATCGTTTTAGAATAAACTTCAAGATTAAAAAGGAGAGAGAGAGAGAGAGAGAGAGAGAGAGTTCACCTTTAGGTTACTTGAGGATTGGACGAAATCTTTATGATTTCTTGATTCTATTCTTCTTTATATATATATATATATATATATATGGTCATAAAGCAGATTTTGGGAGGATTCGAAGGCAAGATTTGGGAGGATTCTAATTTCTATAACTTCTTTTTTGGGAAATTTTGTGTATTTATTTATGGTAATAGATTCGCAAATGAGATTTGCATAGCTAATTAATTGGAGAGAATTTGTGTCGCGTGTTTTTTTGGTAAGAGAATCTCTCTAATGAGAATAAATTAAGTTGTTTGTTTCCTTAAACCCACGTGCCTTAATTATCTATTATGGAAACTAAATATAAGACAACTTAATTACAATTAGTTATAAGTATTAGATGTATAAGTTTAATTAATAATAATGATAATAATTATATAGTTGTTTGAATGTACGTGGACTATAAAAGAGGAACTGTGCAAAAATGTTTTAGTTGAAGAATTTTAGTCTAATTTATAAATATAAAGGTCGAAATATATTATATGAGAATGAAAGGAAAGATATATATCTATTATTTTCTTTTTAGGTAAATGAGTATTATATGTTAAGAGTTTAGTAATTATCTTTTAATATAAATGACTATGATTAGTTAGTGAAAACCATCAAAATATATATATATATATATATATATATATATATATATATATATATACATATATATTTCTATATATACATTACATTTCGCCCTAAAAAGAATGATATCTTAATTTTGAGAAAAAGAATTCCATTTTGATTCCATGACTACATTTTGCCTCGTTACGGAGGAAAAAAATGGTTGATTTATATGTATTCAAGTAGGATTGATCCTAATTGATCCATAAATCTTAAATCGAACCAAATAAAAGATTTTCGATAATCTTAATTATCTTAACTATATCTTAATTTGTTTTGGGTTGAGGGTTTTGGATTCGGTTAAATTAAAATCGATGGAAACCTCCACTAATATTTGAGTTTTATATTATTAAAATAAGGTTAATCTTCTAATTATGTTTATTAATTTGTAAAATGTACTACCTCCGTTCCCCGGATGAATTGTCCACTTTGATTTTGACACAATAACCAATGCGGGTAGATAGAAAACATTAATATTTTATGAGTATATATTAATTTTTCATTTTAGGTCAGTGGACAATTAAATAGGACGGACGAAAAAGGAAAGACGGACTTCAGTACTAAAGTTGCGAATTATTGTTAAATATAAAAAAAAATACTCCTTCCGTTGTGATTATATGGTCATTTTGATGCTCCACGTTTGTAAAAAATTATTTAATATTGAATCAAACTTCTAACATTATCCTTACTTAAACATTAATTAACCTTTCATTTTCATAATACAACATTTAATATTCCCATTTTTCAAAATTCTTCATGGGTGTAATTATAAATTATCAAAGAAAAATAATAACAATTATAGAAACAGAATCAAATAATTAGAACGGAGGGAGTTTCTATATCTATATATTATATACTAAAGCAAAGAAGTATAAAAATAATTGTTCCCGCTAAAATTATAAAAAAACCTAATTATCTATATTTTTAAGCGATATTTGTTAAAGATATTTAAGTAGTATAGATGGTTCATGTTGTTGGTAATAAATTTCTATGTATTCAAGAGGTTTTGTGTTCAAACCCCATCCTTAACATATATATAATTGTTTTTATTTTTTTTTACACACAAATTATTAATGAATGTTAATCATAATAATCATTTTTGTACAATAAATATAGTCGGTCTTATTTTCAATTTTAATAATCCATAATAAAAGCAATTATCTCCATTAATTGTCAACAAAATATTTTATATTTTATCAATATTTTAATAATTTATATAAACTCGGTAGTCAAGCTATTTAAATCTATATTAAGACTAAAGCAAAGAAGTCTATCTATAAAATATGGCGGGAACAATTATTCATGCCACCAATTATTTTATTTATTTTAAATATATTGTAATCTAATAATTAATACTAATAGTTTTATCCAACACATACCCTATGTTTTATTCTTAATTTTTATATCGTATAATAATAGCCAACTATCTCCATTAATTACCAATAAAATATTTTAGTTATCACCATAATATAAATAATTTGTAATTTTATAATTATATAAATTTTGTAATCACATCAATAATTACTAATGTAATTAAATTTATGTAATAACATAATACATTTATTGCCGAAACAAAATTATTTTAAAACTTTTATATATTTTAAACATGAAAAATAGTAATATGCTAATAACAAATTAATGCTTACTTTAGTAGATTTATTATTTATAAAAATAATTCTATTATTTTATATAAACTTGGTAAAGATTAATTGTTTTTGTTATTTGAAAAATTGAATTATATATAATATATGATATGTACTATAACGAGCATTGAGCAACTTATTATTGTAATTATAGATTATATTCACAATTTAAATAAAAATTATAATAAATTATTTCATAGTTTGATATTTAAAATTTTATACGCGCAAAATTAAAAGATATCCACTCCTATTAGACTACGCTCAAATTTAGAAATTTTTTTAAATCATCATTACTACAAGATCGTGCACAAAACTTCTATAAAAAATTATATATTTCTTATAAGACATTTAAATATTAAGTTGGTTTGAAGTTTGTTTGAACAACTATAGTTCTTTATCTTTAAAATAACTATATCTCTACCACAATTAAACGATTTGTATTTAAATAAATTAAGTATTACACACCATTGTATTTTCTTCATTTTTCTTTTGTTTCAAAATAAACCCTATCTTGAAAATGTGTAATGCAACACATATTATTTGTGCAGATTGCACTGTACGAATCTATAAGATTACGTTTTTAAAACTTAAAAAAAAAATAGTATTACTTTTGAAGCTATAGCATAATTCAAATATGATTAAATTTATATTTCATTTGTAATAATTGAAAAAATGAAACTAGATAAAAAAATTATTTTTATTGCCATAATTTTAAATACACCATGTAGCAATTTTTTATTTAAATTGATGGGATTTTTTTTCGTTTATTTTAATGACTTATAATTTTTTTTAGTATTATTGTGAGGATTTTTTTTTTTACAATAGTTATAATATTCGTAAAAAAGTGACTGTCAACTTCAAAAATCGTAATTTGTAAATCTAACGACACCAAAAAAATAGCTACAATGTAGTATACAAGGAAGTATATAGAAACTTATAATGTAAACTTTTATTTTAGTTATTAAACACTATTTTTCTAAATCAGAATTCAGTGATTTTGATATTGCTTTGATTCATGACTTATTGAATATTAACAAAAAAATTAACTATTTACATCTCAAACTAAGACTTATTAAGCACTTTAATATACATACAATTATTATGTATGTATAATAGCAACATTTATATATATTGTGACATATATTGCTTATTAAAATTATAAATATCGTTCGCTATATTTATATATTTTTATACAATACTTAAATATAATATTTTGTGCAACGCACGGGTGAAGTACAAGTATATTAAATACTTAAATACTTAAATAACTGTTCCCGCCAAAATTATAAAAAACTTCCATATGTATATTAAAAATATTATTGTTATCAATTATATCAAATATAAATGTAGTTGAGTTGGTTTGAAGTGGTAAATCTATTTTTTGGTTCTGGTTCAAATCCCAATATCAAAAAATATATTTTAAAATTTTTAATTTTTACACAAAGATTATCTCTACAATTATTTTTTCTCATACATAAAAGAATTAACATATAAATATGTATAGAAAAATTACAGCCAATCAATATTTAATAAAATTAATCATTATAAAATCAACAATATTAAATATTACAAGTCAATAATCATTCATAGTTGTTATGATCTCTAATTTTTAGCATCCACTTAAAAAAATTTATTAACTAGCAATTAAAAACCACTAAAAAAACTGCATATAACAATAGTTAAGTGAAGTGGTAAACTGAATAGCTTTTCGAGTTGCATATTCTGTTAGAACAAAAAAAACTTCATTCATAAATTTTATTTTGAACATGCTGACAAAAAACTGCCCAAAATTTATAATTCAGTCCAATTTTTTATTTTTTCCTTAAAAGAAGAGATGTAAACATTTGAATAATTATTAAAACTGAAATATGTGCTCAAAGAATTAAAAGTCAAAATTATTTCAAAAGAAGTCCAAACGTGGAAAATTGTCTATTACACAAAGAAAACTGCCGTGTAACCCAAAAATATTGCATGGCTACATAAATTTTACTATAATAAAAGTAAACTGTAAACTCATTTAAAAATTTTATTCTAAAACATGTTGATAAATAATTGTCAAATATTTATAATTCAGCCAACTAAAAAAAATATAAATATTTGAATAAAAAAATTAATAAAATTCAAATACTGGTCCAAAGAGTTATATTCAAGTTAAGCTCATTTTAAAAAAAATCTACACCTATCCTTAAAGAAAGCTACAAAGAAAACTATCGAGCAAATAAAATCTTTAAAAGCGATAAATATATTAAAATAGAAAAGTGTAATTGTTCCTGTAAAAAAATTGTTTATATTTTTTAAATAATTATTTTAAAAAGTATTAAACCTTTTTTCACTAACATACTAAAAAAAATTATCAGCTTTCCTCAATAAAAATTAATAATAAATCTCAATAAAATATTTTTATTACTTTTTTAAATATTATATTTTCACCTTTTGTTTTATTTATTGTGTTTAAATTTTTAAATAATTAGAGTAATTTTAGTTTATGAATAAATGGAGTTTTAAAAAAATATTTTTAAAAATATAATATTATTATTTATATTATAATATAAAATATTATTTATTTATTTTGCACAACGTCCGGTGCAAAGCTAGTATTTCGGATAAGTTCGGCGAAACTTAACCAAAACTTAAATCAAAGCTTTGGTTTAATTTGAGCACATTTAATTATAAATGCTCAAATATTTACGGTGGGCCGTATTAATCTACAAATAGAATAATGTGAAAATATAATATTAGTGATTCATCAATTCTAATTATTATTAAACCTCTAATTTATTGCATCTATAGTCTATTAACACATTAATATGTGCACACTATAATTGGAGCATTTCTGTCTTTTACTAATAACAAAAGTTACAATTTTCTATAAACTTGTATATATGGATTTCCATTTATTGGCTCATAATAAAGAAAAACAAGCAAATTGAGGGGGAGATGAAGATGAAAATGGCGATATCTGCAGCTTGCTCTGCTCTACGCATTGTTGAAGGCGACTTGATATTTAATCCTCTTGTCTGGATAAAACAGCCCAAAGTGCTGTTCAGTTTTCTCTCCTGGTTTCTGATTCTCATCAAACATGGCAAACAAGTAGGTTTCCGTCGCCTTCCCCGCCCTCTTCGGCGTCCCTTTCTTCACATGGTTTATCAAATTCCGATAATAAGTGCCCGCGTTTTCTACTGTCGCTGCAGCGCCGCCGTCAGACGGCCATCCACTCTCCGACACTACAACGTCAACACTCCGGCCACCGGATTTCTCAAGAGCAGTGTACACGCCGTCAACCATGGCGTCGAAAAGGTTCTGGTATCCGAGACCGCCGTCCTGCACTACCACTCCCGGCGAAGTAAACAAAGCAAACGGGAGCTCGATATGCTG
>JAPKLW010000069.1:252332-338611 GCA_026898455.1 Plectranthus barbatus
CGTCGGGTCCTTGAACCTGGAATTCGACGGCGGCGAAGTGTCCGTCAGCACCGCCGAGTACGTGGCGGTGGAGACCTTGATCGCATCCTGTAGGCCGAATTCAGACAGAGCTCTGTAGATATTCTGCATGGCGGGGAGGACTAAAGGGACGAAGCGTGAAGTATCCTTTTCCGGGTCGACTTCGTTTCCGACGGCAATGTACCGGATTCTGGTCGCCGGGAAGAAGGCCCTGACGTTTGTCTGAACCCAGTGAGTGGCGTCGGACTGGAGGGACTCGAGGTCGACGTTGGGGACGTCGAGGATGAGCTCAATGTCGGATCCTCGGAGGGCTGTCAGAGTTCGTTGATTGGGATCGTAGATTCGCATTTTCTTGATCCCGCTCGATTTGTACAGCTCAACGACATCCTCCTCCGACGGCAAATTGCTGCCCTTTCGGCCGTTGCAAACGCCGATGGCTCCTGCAATATTAATAACATAGTTTTTCTTAAATCTCATGTCTGAAAATAAGCAATATAATTCCTAATTTTATAATTTGAAGCCATCGCAAGCATTAATCATCACTCACCTTGGGATGTCACTGCAGAGATGGCGCAGCAAAGAAGCAAGAAGTAGAAGAAGAGGGAGGAAGATGAAGCAGGCGCAGACATCATCAACCGAACTCAAATATATATGTGTAAGTTTGTATATATATATATGACTATATATGTTTGAAGATGGATTAATGGAGAAAATGGGAGGGGATTGCATGAGTATTTATAATAGAAGTAGTTGAGACTTGAACAGAGGTTGTTTTGATTCAGCCATTGAAGAAGGAGACAAACTGTGGCGTTGGGGCCGTGTCAACTAATGATAATTTATTTTTGTTATATGTAATTCCACAAGTTTAGACGTAGTGGTTGGTTTCAGAGGGTTTTTCTTTGAAGAATTCAAACATAATGTAGAAAATCATAAGTCCAAGTCTTTATGGCACATTTAATTCAACTCAAACACTGAACATATTTTCTTCCAATATTTATATATATATAAAAAAAATTTGATACCGCTGTTGATCATGATAGGGAAGGAAACGCACAATTTTCTATATATTACGAATTAATGTGTTCATAGTTAAATGTGATAATATATTAATGGTGTTAAAAATAATTAGACTTTGAGCACATTAAAACATATTTGTAGCGGACATTTGAGCATTTATGCACGATAGGGAAATAAATAAGTGAGAATTCTTAGAAAGTAAATTTGACTTTATACGACTATTTATAAAAATATATAAAAATATATATTCGAGTCTTTTGAAAATTTATAGTAATTATTAAGTATACTTATTGTATAAATGTATGATTTAAATAATATATAAATAAATTAATATTGATATAGTATATTAAATGAATGATCAAATATATTTGATCTTTAAAATTAATAAATTATTTATAATTTAAAAATAAAATTATATGTTGAATTATTAAGTAGACTTAAATAGCTTGAAACCTGACTTTCGTTGTTTAAAAAGGACCTTAATATAAAAGCATAGCAAATTTAACTAGCCTGAATTATTCCAACTCCTATTCACTCTAGTATTATGCTTATTGAGTTTAAATATTATGTTTATTAATTCAAAATTTATGTTTATCTCCTTCAGAATTTATGTGTGTTTAGTTTAATTCTTATGCTCTATTTATTTGAAAGTTTATGTTTATTAGTTTTCTATTACAACTTTTTGGTATTTTTAACCATCACAAGTAATTTAAGAATGACAAAACTTGTGCCTGATTGGTGTTTTTTTTAGACAGTAAAATATGTATAAAATATATTATTTAATAAATAATGTATGTATTTAAATACAGTAAATAATATGTGTATTATTAAATACATTCTTTGCTATTTTAAAATATATCATTTGTATGTATAAAAATCTCATAAATATCTCACAAAATAATGTCTTACAATAGACTCACCCTTTAAAAATAATTGTCAAGATCAAAGTTTCAAATAAATGTCACAAATAATTTTTAAAAAATTGCATCTCACAATCATAACCATTCATTCATAAGTTGCCCAGTCCACAATGAAGGTGAGGATACATTAATTTATTGTTTACTCGATTCAAATTTTTTTTAAGGGAAATCCTATTTATATGATCTTATATTTAAATTTAGTATTATTTTTTACATAATATACCATTAAACAACTTTGTAAAGTAAATACAATTAATAGAGTATATTATTAATAGTTATTATTAAATAAAAATAACTGAAAAAATTTATTCAAATATTTAATATTTATTATGCAAGATAAAATCGAACCATACAATGAGAACGAAGGAAGTATTATATAAGGAAGCATTTGGAGCGTTGGATACATATATAACACGGCAACCAACCAGCTTCTTTCTACTACATTTAATTTAATTTAATTTCGTAGCTACTTGCCGTATTGACTACTCTTTTTCTGCATTCATTTATTTACAAGTTATGGAAAATTGCCACCCCGCACTCTACTAGTTTTCATTTTGGAAAATCAACAAATGTTTCAGTCTAGAATGAATTCTGTGTAACCTGCATTACTAAGACTATGTGGAAGGTGCGTCGCATCAGAGTTTTCAAATTAGAGAAACATTATTTACAATAAGTTATATAATAGTATTATTATACATTTATGCTATACAAACTCAGAAAACTAATATGAATCTTTAGTTAAATTAAAGACATTAACAATTTGAATTTATTAATATTTTTATGTATGATTATTGAATTAGAATGGGGATAATTAATTTTGTTTGCACAGGGCCGCAAAAGAATACAGAATCGGCCCTGAACATGCACATAATCAAAAACTAAATCCAACTATTTTCATCTCAAAAAAAAAAATAAAATAAAAATAAAATTCCGACTATTTTACCACAGAAATTCCAATTTCTTGAATAATTTGATTTGCCAAATATTTAAGGTCACAGTTGTTGTTCGTTATTTATAAGACTAAGATAAGTAATAACATTGAACAAATATTATAGCTAAAAGACAAAAATCTCGAATTAAAAAAAAATAAAAATTTGGATAGATTGACCACCGTTCATCACAACCCAATGAGCACTCAATCAAATGTTGTACATTTTTTCTAATAAGATATATTGATAATTCTATTAATAAATATTTATAAAATAAAAGTAAAAATTATATCAACATTCATAATTTTTTTATAAATTAATTCAATATTCATATATTTTGAATTTTTTAATAGCGAGCACCTTAGTATTTTGTGATTGTATTTATAATTCATTATATTTATATTTTATTTTTATTTCAGCTCTTGTAATTTTTATTTTATTATCGAGTCAAATAACTATTTTTGTAATTGTATGTAAGGTTATTAATATAATTGTTGGGCTCAAATCTGATTGGGCTAAATCAGTTCCGGCCCAATACAATTGACTACGGTCCAGACATGAAGGTCCATCACTCGGATGTCTCACCCCGAAGCTCACACAACCCATCAAAGGCCACCACGAACTACAATCAAGCTCCCAGGCCAGGAATTACCATTAAGGTTCCAGGTCACGAACCCTAAACCCGGAGAGCACGACCTAGAGTCAGGGATCCACAACTCTCGACCTACCTGGAAGATTAAGGAGACGAGTCTCGAATCGTGCAAAATTCGGAATACTGTTGAAGACCCAAACTCAACTGCCCCGCAAAAATCGAAACTACCCCCAAGTTCATCACACCGCCTACTGGGGAGAAGTCAAAACGGATAAGGATCCAACCGCGAACAATCCAGAGGACCATTAAGGAACCCTAGCTGAACGACTTCCAAAAAGGACACAGCTGTCAACCTCCCGCAACGACCTCAAAAAAAAGTCGGAACTAACTCCTAAATCTTCTAGGGTTGTAACAACTCCTCTTGAACTATAAAAGAGGAGCTGCTAAGTCATTTTTAGCGGGATTTTTTCCTTATTAACACATATACCTCACATTTTTGCAATATACACTTCATTCTTCATAATCAAGATTTAGCATTTTCATCATTCCTCAGCTAATTTCTCTTATTATTTTGCATAAGTTTCAAAGGTCCTAATCTTATCACAAATCGAAACTCAACAATAAGCATATATTTATACATAACTATATATATAGAAATGTAATAAAAATTATGGTAAATAATATATATTGTGATATTTATACAAAAACAAAATATAATTTAAATTGGATGAATGTCATTGGTGTGAGTATAAATTAAGTTGGAATATGAGTTGTGTAGGTGATAAGAGAGAAGCTAATATAATAAATTGAGTTGTGTTGGATTATTATTAAAGATAGTCTAAGAAAATAACTAGCAAATAAATACTTGAATACAACATAACGCAAATGAATTGTGATAAAAATAACGAAAATGAAGTACTGAAGTGAGAGAGTGATCAAATTAATTCTTTCTAAAATATTTGAGTATGTGAGTTTAAATAAATTCTTTATAGATTCATCGGATCCTTCCAGGCCCGGCTGATTGGTCCATCGGGCCTTGATCTAATTGGGCTCATCATTTTTCGATTTGGATTAATCCAGCTCAGATACTTCTTGTGCTTGTGATACATTTTAATCATTTTTGGAGGCTTTTCATTTCACATAAATAAATTTCTCAACTCATGGAGTTACCACGAACAGATAAAACGACCAGAAATTTACAGGTTGAGAATCAGTTGGCATTAACATCAAAATCAATAATATGATCAGATCTTTACTCAGTGACAGTATTAGCATGTATCTACAGAGAAAGAAGTAATCATTGATGTTGACATTCATCTCTATCATCATGAGCCATGCAATTTTATTAGAGAGCAGGGTCGAATTCACAGCCTTCGTCCACAGTCAATGTGGAACATATTTAGCACAAAAGCTTGAGATCTGGTTTCTGTTTGGTTAATTAGCTCGATTCCAAGTACAACAATGGTTTGATTTGTTGCTATCAAATATAACTTGTGTATGCAGAAAATAAATTCAAATATACCAAAAGCACAACACTATCTCTTAAGGAGGGCAAGCACTATATATTGTAATGTTTCTGCTCCTAGGGTCCAAACGAGCTCACCCAAAGTCGCCTACGTTATCACTAATGGGCCTGATTCATTTATATCACCCTGCACGCAATTAATGAAAGTCTTCCGAAAGCTGCTCATTATCCGTGCTTCTTTGCACCGGTGTTCACTCTCAACTCCAGTAGCAGATTCTTATATTATCATGTGTTATGCACAAAACTCAGGGTTCTACTATATTTCTTCATGTAGAAACACACCACAACTCAGAAATCCTATTATCGGGTGTTCACTGGTAATTATATCTCCAAATCCAAATGCATGCTTCACAACTCTAAACAAACCTATTTTCATCCATTTGAAACTTTCTCAATCAATAATTTACTCTGTAAATTTTATCAGAAACTGTAACTGCATTAAGGTAAAAAGCATCTGCAACTTGCTTCTTTTTTATAAAAAAAATATATTAATTTAAACTCACACGCCATAATACATATTTCGAATATATCTGGAACCTATTATCTACACATTGTTAAAGTTGACTTGATATTTATTCTCCTTGTCTGGATAAAACAGCCCAAAATGCTGTTCACTCTTGGCTCCAGATTTCTCATTCTCATCAAACATGGCAAACAAGTAGGTCTCCGTCGCCTTCCCCTCCCTCTTCGGCGTCCCTTTCTCCACATGGCTAATCAGATTCCGATAATAAGTTCCCGCGTTTTCCACCGTCGCCGCAACGCCGCCGTCCGACGGCCACCCACTCTCCGACACTACAACTTCAACACTCCGGCCTCCAGCTCTCTCCAGAGCAGCATACACGCCGTCAACCATGGCGTCAAAAAGGTTCCGGTATCCGAGGCCGCCGTCCTGCACAACCACTCCCGGCGAAGTAAACAAAGCAAACGGGAGCTCGATATGCTCCTTGTCTCCGATGTAAGCAAAGTAAGGGTAAATATTTGCCAGAAGGGGAGCTCCCGTCTGCGCCAGGAAACGGACGATCGGATCCATGAACTTGGAGTCCTTGAAGCTAGCATTCGACGGCGGCGAAGTGTCCGTCAACACCGCCGAGTACGTGGCAGTCGAGACCTTGATCACATCTTGTAGGCCGAATTCAGATAACGCTCTGTAGATATTCTGCATGGCGGGGAGAATTAAAGGGACGAAGCGTGAAGTTTCCTGCTTTTCCGGGTCGACTTCGTTTCCGACGGCAATGTACCGGATTCTGGTCGCCGGGAAGTAGGCTCTGACGTTTGTCTGAACCCAGAGAGTGGCGTCGGATTGGAGGGAGTCGAGGTCGACGTTGGGGACGTCGAGGATGAGCTCGATGTCGGATCCTTGGAGGGCTGTCAGAGTTCGTTGATTGGGATCGTAGATTCTCATTTTCTTGATCCCGCTCGATTTGTACAGCTCAACAACATCCCGCTCCGACGGTAGATTGTTGCCGAAGCGGCCGTTGCAGACCCCAATCGATCCTGCAATTAATAATCGTTAGCATCACTCATTTTCTTACAAAATTCGGATTAATGTACTCACCTTGGCATGCCACTGTGCAACAGAGAATCAACATGCAAAGGAGGAGAGAAGGAGATGAAGCAGGCGCAGACATGTGTGTAAGTATGTATGACTATGTTTGAAGATTAATTGATGGAGAAAGAAGAAGTAATTAATGCATGGTATTTATAGAAATAATGGTTGAAGAGTAGGTTCTCCATTGAAAGAGAGGAGACCAACTCTAGCTTTATGTGGCCGTGTCAACTAATTATTTATTTTGTTAGATTGATTTCCACAAGTTTACTACTTTAGATATATGCAGTGGTTGGCTTTAGTATTATCTTTAGTTGAAGAATTCAAATTAACTTATTTTAAGAAAATGATAAGTCCATGTCTTCATGGCGCCATGGATGTTTGCATCTCAATTCATATAAATGATATATTTCATTATTAATAATGATATAACGTATTTCACTATTAGAAACTATATATTTACTCAATTTAAATAATATATAACGACACCCAACTAAATCAATCTAAATAATGCATTCCACTATTTAATTAAACATGTGTTATAAAATAAAAGTTGTGAAACTCTGAGAGGTTCTTACATAAAAACATTCTCTTGCTCTTAATTCAAGAGATGTCTCTCTCTCTCTCCAAAACTCAAACATTAAACATATTTTCTTTCAATAATAAAAAGAAAAGTTGGATTATTATAGCAATAGTTATGACTTGATCCAGCCTACGGAATGTTTTTTTTTTTTTTTTAAAGTAAGGTTTACATCTTTTAAAAAGTCTATATAATTAGATAATCTTAGGTTCATGCTTCAAATAAAGTCTTTTTAATATAATTTATTTAAAATTAAATAGTACTCCCTCGGTCCCACAACATTAGTCATGTTTTCCTTTTTCGTCTGTCCCAAACATTAGTCATTTTTCCTAAAATGGAAAATTAATACACACTCACGAATAAATTATTAATTTCCTCTATCTCTACTCGCATTGATATCTATGCCGGAATGAAACAAGACTAATGTTATGAGACCGAGGGAGTATATTTATAATTGAAAAAGTAAAAAATAATACATTACATAAATTATTTCTATTGGATTCTACATATAAATGATCAAACATATTTAATTTATAAAATTAAATAATTTTAAAATCAAAATATATGAAATGGTATGTAGTGATGGCCAAACCGAACCGGAACCGGCTGAACCGGCCCGCCGGTTCCACGGTCCGGAACCGGAACCGTGAAAACGGTTCCGAACCGGAACCGCAACCGGCTACAGACGGGCCGGTTCAGGTTCAAGTTTTGCCCGAACCGGAACCGGCGGTTCCGGTTCCGAACCGTTGAAAATATTTTTAAAAATTCGAAAATCGACGAATCAGAGAGCGCCACGTGTCACAGAAAAAATAAAAAAATAATAATAATAATAAAAAATTCGAACCGCCGGTTCCGGTTCGGAACCGGAACCTTAACCTCCTCTAGCCGGGCCGGTTCCGGTTCCATTTATCCGGGAACCGGAACCGGCGGTTCCGAACCGGAACCGGCCCGGAACCGGCCCGGGGCCATCACTAATGGTATGTGTGTTATTTATTTTTTTTTTTTTTGTCAAGTTGAGAAAAATTATTAGAGAAGTATTTGGAGCGTTGGGTACATAACAGGGCAACCACCCACTTGCCCTATTGCCGACTGTGTCTCTGCATTTCTTTATGTTTTGGAAAATTGTCAACCTGCAATTGAATATATTTTTGTAGGTGAATACCACAATTTAAAAGTTTTTTTTATGCAAATTATGAAAATTGTTGGTGTGAAACAATAAAAATCACACAACTTGATTCTGGACGACTATCTCAAAGTATGAAAACATCCACAAATGATCAAGAATAGAGTGTTGCATTAATATTCTGAGTGAAAGTGTTGAAATAAATATTTACACATTTGTATAATTTTGGAGGCTTTCAACTCAAGGAGTAACCACAAACAGATAAAATGACCAGAAATTTATAGGCTCAGATCTTTACTTAATGTTAGAATTGCATTTACAGAGAAAGAGTCATTTTGTGTACAATGTTGGATGCTCTACATCACACTCATCTCTCTATCATGTGCCTCTTTTATTCGAACGCGGGTCGAATTCACAGGGAATGCCGTACCTTGCTCTCCATGCAGGTTCACATCACCTTTACAGAAGCTTGAGATCTGGTTTGCTCAATTAGGCCTTTGCAGCTGCATCACACAAGCACACCACCCAAATCTAACTTCTTGTATGCAGAAACTAAATTCAAGAAAAATAAAAAATAAAAAATAAAAAGAAAACTTACATTGTGACTATAATGGATCAAAAGAGAATAAACTCATTTGGGCATCAGTTGGACTCTTCAGCCATGTGCAGTACAAGGAAGCTGCTCCGAGCACAGATAAAAGCGACAATATTGCCAGATAACCGAAATGTGAAGCATCATTAGCAATGATTGCAACTCCTAGCATGACTGACTCAGACAAACTAGCAACTGCAACCTCTGTAGTTCCAATAAGATTAACTTTAGACGCAGGGATCCCGGTTTGAAGAATCTGTGCCCCTACAACATTATATGACATGTGTCCCAATCTGGACAAAACCTGTATGCCAAAACATGAAAGGTTATCATGATAATTGCATAAGTGCATCTTTCTCAAATGGTCTTTTGCATCTTTTATACAATAAAGAGGTATTTCTGTAACACGTTCGATTCAGTTCATTGTTCAAGTGGAAGGTTTTTCATTCCCACCCAAAATGAACCCAGAATCAGAGTTTGACCTTAGACTGATTCAGAAATTTAAGAGGAAGATGAGAATGTAAGACAAACTCACAATCAAACATAAGAAGGCAACTGGAACTTTCTGGGACACAGATCCACTCCAATACACAGCAACTGCAAGGGTAAGAAGTGCAGCGTGAAAAATAAGGCCAGCTGCTCCAGCCTACCATAAGAAATAAATTCAGATAGCGAAAATGTCAATAAAAATAAGAATAGAAAAACTCTTTAGCAAAGGAAACTAAATGTATCACAAGAGACTAGTCCTTGATACCTTAAGGATGCCAAGTCGCTCAACCATCTTTGTAGATACAAAAGTCGCAGCAACACCCATTAGTGCACAGAGGCCTGTGAACCCTCCAATAATTGTAGGATTTAGACCTGAAAGAATGACAAATAAATCAACTTATCGACTTGGTTTACCGCAGTAAGTACCACCACTAGATGTCCCACAAAAATAAAGGCAGGAACCAATAACAACAGATTCTGAAAAGCCAAAAATTATTATTTCCTTTATGTTATATGGGAGTGGGAGACCAAGGAAAGCAGGTGGAGGTGAGTAGGCAATCAAGGCAGGAGGGGAAAAGAGAGAGAAGAAAACAATGGGAAAATTGGGGGGATGATGTGCAGCACGATTGACAAAGAAAATAATGAGGCAGAACAATACCATGTTGAGTTAAAAATGCAGTCATCAAGCCTCCAGGTGTTAGCACAACATTGAAATAGAGTAGCACATAAGCGAGACTTGCAGGCAGAACAGGCTGCTGAATGTATTCAAACCACCCATGCTTGATTGCTTCTATACTTGTGGCCACTAAGCAGAAGAAGGCATCATCAGGTCAAACAATAAATAGAATCATAATCAATTAAACAAAATTGAGTAACTATATTTACTGTAAATATAACATGCGCAGACATAAACATAAAGCATAAATATTAATAAATCATGGATATTTTTCATGACATAAGGAACTATTATATTTACATAGATTTGTGGTATCTGGTGTAGATCCGGCAGAGAAGTTGCCAGAACAAGTTTGTGGACATTTGGCACGGTCCAGGACTCCGGCAGAAAGCTTGTTAGTTAACCAGGTAAGAACAACCTTGATCATGTGGAAGAAAGTTAGAAATAAAGGAAGTTTTTAAATTAAACATCCATTTGAAAACACCAGGGCTACATCTTGGCATGTTACCACAACAGGTAGAGACCATATCATCAAACCAGCCGTCAGCTTTAAACATGTAACTGGTTCATATTTAGATAAGAAAATTCCAAACAATGATGCTCCTGCAATCTGCATTGTAAATCATGAAATTCATCATCACTAAAATTTGATGAACCAACATGTCATAATAATATTTATTATGAGCAAAGTTTATGACCCCCTATAGACGTGCATACTAGATATTGCAAAAGCAGGAAATAATAAGAGGTCGTGTTTTTCAGTCATCACCTCACATAGGAGATCAATTCTACTCAGAACAGCATTTGCTTGAGCAAGAGCAATTGGCCTGTTTGTTCCTGCCAACTGTTGTGAAATACACAAACAATATAAAGACATTACATGAGCATTAGCAGGCTAAATAGTGATGTTGTGGAAAAGGAACAGCTGAAATAGATAAAATGTTACCAAAACAACCCAGTCACGCTCCATTGCAACCCCTAGAGCCAACCCAGAGAGCCTTTCAACAGCCAAAGCTATTACAAGTACGGCAAACCAAGGTTGGACAAGAACAGAAGACACAGCTGTTGGGTTGATTGTATGGGCTCGGATTATCATTCCAACAGACAACAACTGAGCAGATGCCTAAAAGAGAGAAATAAAGCATGAAGTTTTGGTGATAAGGTTTCACTTTCAATATTATTCCGGCCAAAAAGAGGGTACCTGGATGATAGTCAAGCAATTATATGCAGGTACTCTTGGAAAATGATCCATTAGCTTCCCTATCAGAGGGCCTCCAACAATTACTGCAAGCTGTTGAAGCATGCACATTGGTGTACAGTTACCAGTTGCTCCTAATACAAAAGGCATTTTATTTATGTGGACTAATACCTTTGCAAAAAAGCCCATGACAGCCACAGGGAGTAGACTAGGATGAATCAAAGCAATGGCCGCAGGCCAAGCAAAACTCCACAGCTGTTCGACCAAATTCCCAGCCAAGCAGCTAGCATATAAAGCTAATTGTAATGTATCCATCATTAGCACTCAGTAACTGAATCACACAAATAAATTGAATAATACATACTGCCACCTTTGGTAAAGCTACTTTCACTAGATGCAATCCTTAGCACAGCTAAACTTTTTATAAGTGTAAATTCATGAATATAAGCATGTCGATCAGTGACAAAACACTTGTATGACACCATTTGACGAAACTAAAGATGAAGAAAATGAAGGCATTGCAGTACTTTGTTTTCTTAGATACTTTCTTCCGTTTTCTCTCTTTTTACTTATCCCCAGAAAACCTTTAACTGGTTATGTTAAATAGGGGAAAACTAACCATATAGTCCAGTCGGATGAGCAGGAGTGGCAGCAATTGCATTCTGCTCCTCCTCTGATAAGACCTACATAATACCAAAAGAGAAATATAGCCAACAATCAAGGTATGAAGAAATTTTGTTGTCTTTAAACTTGCAAAGGTGCTATGAAATGGAGAAATATGAATAAAAAACTTACAGGCAATGCTGTCAAAATTGTGTCTACATATGTGCCACCAACTAGTAAATCAAGTCCATCTGTTTCTAAAGTATCAGGATTTAGATTAACAACTGGGATTGGAGAATTCGAATCAAAACATGTGGTATCCTCGTAGACATCCTCAGTTGCAACAGGATCCAATACCTCAGTGTTGGTCAATGAGCACCTTAGCTTCAACTTGCCAATCCTGCATATTAGTAACATACTTAATGCACCAGGGTTTCCCTTAAGACAAAATCATCTTCATAATGTGCAGGTGCAACAACAGTAAATAGACTAATTATTAGCTGCAAAGCAATCAAGGTTTGTAACCTTTTTTTAGGTTGTTTATTTTCAATAAATCATGAATATCCTCTATCAAACTCTACTGTTCAATGTCTTCCAATTAAAAAATCACTTCATACTCGCCCATCATGATATGCTATGTTCAAAAGGGAGGTTGTCACTACAACTGGAAATGATAAATTGAAGAACTTCCTCGAAAATCGCCGTTGCACACACATGCATTCTTTAGATAGGGGCCCCTAAGTAAAAACTAAAAGCTTTGCTTACTATTAGTATCCATTGATGACATTATAACTTCCTAACGTTGAGAAAGATTAGGATTTGCTCGTGTGTGTAGCACTCTAAAGACATAATTTTCGGAGAAAGGGTCAGTCTTTCTAAACCTCCGTGACAGTCCATGTTGCAAGACACCGTACTTTTCTGTATACCTTAAGCGAGTAATGCATTCTCCAAAAAAAAAATAACCAATTGAAACAAAATTTCATGAAATAAAAGCAGTAGACATAATTCATCTGCCTACAATTCAATACAGAGAAAAAACTAACCTGCTAGAGACAGAAGGGTGAATCAACAATCGTGGAACGAAAGACAATCTACGATGACGCAATCTAAGATAAGACTGTTTGGGTGAATGCACAGCACGAGTTTGGAGGAGGCGAAGCGCGGCGGATGGCTGAGCATTAGCAGTGATGACCACACCCATGGCCGCCGTCGTTCTCCTCCGTCAGACCTTCCCTATTTACTACCACAACAACGCGTAACTCTCTCCAAGCCTCCCGATTACCGGAACCGCTGATGCTTCCAACTCCGATTCCGATTCCGAAACCTCCAGTTGAACATTCATGCCATTATCCTAGCAGCCGACTGCTGAAAATCTTCTCAACTTGCAACCATCAGAGAATGGTGAGAAATGGGCTTCGTGAAATGCAATGCAAATGAAAACTGTGAAGCAGCAAGTGGTGGTTTATCTGGATAATGCCGCCGCCGCCGCCGCTGACGCCGGAGAAGGGGCGGATAATTAGAGGCCGTTAATCAGAGTGACGTGTACGAATCCCTTCCAATCACAATGGAATACAATTGGCTCTGCTTCGACAAGATTTGAGGAACACATCGGATGATTGGTGGCTCCACTTTGTTTTCGACTCATTTTCCAAACACAATATATTTTAATTTCTAATAATTAGTTTTTTATAAAAAAAAAAAAGTGAATTCTTATTTTGATATTTCAAGAATTGATAGGCTTTTGAGTGAATCAACTAATTCCTAATGAAATTTGATGGATTTGTATTCCAACAATCGATTGCTTTTTATATTATAGAGAAATTGTAAAAATAATCAACTATTTTTTATTTGGCAAAAACTTGCGTTAGGCAGGCCTAAACGGTTTAGGCGGGTTTTATCCTATCCAAATGGGTTCATCCATCCCAAATAGGGTATATTATGTGGGTTTGGGCTTGGATTAATGGATAAAACCCACCTAAAACTTGGGTTGGATAAAACCCGCCTAAATCGTTTAGACCTCCTAACCCAAGACCTTCCCTTTTTATATTAATAGACTGCTTTATAAAGTCGAACGAAGTTATTGTGAAGTTAGTGATATGCTAATAAATATTAATTTTAAAAGTAAGTTTCCTGCAATAAGTGTGTTTTTTCTTTTTAATGGTGTGACATTTTTAATGCATTTTATTCGAAAACTATTTTATATTGTGTATATTTCGTTTAGAATACATTTTACACATAATATAGTGTGTTCGGACAATATTATGCGTAAATAAATATTTTGTTCATAATGTGTGTATTGTAAAATGCATTCTATTCGAAATGTCTCACCCTTTTAAAAAAACATATCTTGCATAATTTGTATTTAATATCAATTTAAAATATAATTAGATGAATGTTTAAATACTAATTAAACAAATAATGTAAATATTATATATTTCAAATGCCATCATAAATTAGGGATGTCAATCGGGCTAACCCGTCGGGTTTCGGGCTAACCCTATTGGGCTGCGGGCTATTCGGTCCGGGTTGAATTGGGCTGAATTTTTATCGGGCTAAAAATTCTTGAACCTAACCCTAACCCACCGGTTTTCGGGCTGACCCGTCGGGTTGACAATATTTACGAGTTTATTTTTGTAAAGATTTTCTTAAAATATTTTAACAACCTCTAAAATAAAATCAAAAAAGAAAATGATGAATCAACATAAATAAAAGATTTCAAATAACAATATCTTTGCAAAAAAATAGTAATAAGTGGATAATCATAGTTTGAAAAGAAAAAAAAAATCAATCCTTATATACCAACTAATTTAAGTAATAGAAGTAAATTTCTCAACGTATACAATGATAAAATAATGATTAAAAAATTAAATATAGCTTTCACTTGGGTAAACATAACAACGAGTGGCTAAAGGTTCTTGAAAGGAAAAAATGAGTAGGTACGCTAATTTGGAGAGTGACGAGTGAAAGACAGTGAAAGAGGAAGAAATGAGAGATTTTTTGATTTGAGGGTAAAGGACTACGTCATTGGGAGATATTGATGAGATTTTGTGTGACGGATAATTAGGTATAGAGAATTAGATATATAATTAATGGGTATAGTAGGATATAAATAATATTAGAAATAATAAATAATAAATTATTAAATATATTATTAAATATTGCCGGACCTACGGGCCGACCCGCAACCCACCGGGCTCAGCCCGTTCGGGCCGCCAACCCGTCGGGTTCAACCCGTTCGGTTAAAAATAATTTCGGGTTGAAAATTTCTTACCCTAACCCGCATTTTAGCCCACCGATTTCGGGCCGACCCATTGATTTCGGGCTTTATTGACATCCCTATCATAAATAAACTAGGAGCGAGATTGGATAAGAGAAGAAGAAAAAGACATCGTATTATAGAAACGAAATCGAAAATAATTCAAACCTCAAAGGTCTATATCAATACGTCTCAACACTTAAGAATTAATATTATTAAATTTATAATAGGAGTAATATTTTTACATTTTCTTCGGTTCAAGTGATGAGTTTTTTTTTTTTTTTTTACTTCAAATCATCTTTCAAATTTAATATATTTCATTAAAAAAAAAATTTAAATCCAACTCTCTCAAAATCATGAAAAACCCAAGTATACAAAAAAAAAAAAAAGGAGAGAAAATATTTAAGACGGCCGGCTCATGATTTATGTGAAGTGTGATTGTGATGACTATTTGCAAAGGATTCCCATCAATCGCAATCCCTGCTTGCATCCCTTCTTATTTCATTCACTTTCAACTCACTGATCCAATAACGAAAAGAGATAAAGCAGTTGATCCATTAAAATACGATAAAACTGATCCCATTTTTGAAAACTCGAAAAAAATGCACTTTCTTGAACCTTCCCTTTGATCCCAAAATATTCAAGAAATCAGCCGCCGCTTCTCTCCCATTCCAATTCCGCAAGTTTCTTGTTCAATCGGGCGGTCGCCGTTCTCCGTTAATCGCGGACCGTCCGATTAGATGACTTATGTCACTAGCCATCGTTGACGCCGGAGCACCATCGCCACCTTGTCCAAACGGTCAGATTTTCTATCCGCATTTCAATTCATCGGATTTTATCGACGAATTTTGTTACGGTTCTACCGGTTTTTCGAAACAAATGGATCCGGGTTCCGGGCTTGGCATGTCTAAGCCCTCCAGCGGCCTTTCCAGGCCGCCGCGGCTAACCAAGCTCCGGAAACCCTTGACCGGGCACCGCCCCAATATGTTCCGATCCATATCGAAAATGGACGTGGGCCCTCGCCCGGAAGATTCGGGTGTCGCCGCTTCTGTGTATAGTCAGCAGAATGGAGGTCATGGGATTTCGTTCGGGTCGAGTGATAGTAGACAGGGTGTTGGGAATAATAATGTAGAGGCGAGCAAAGTGGTGGATGAACTGGGGAGACTAAAGATCGAGAGTATGAGTGAGAAAAATGGTGCGAGTAGCAGTGGTGGTGGTGGCAACGTGCATTTGAGTGGCGGAGTTCACACTCACAGCTTACGAGGCTTTAATGGAAGTGTGGTTTCTGAATTGCCCGAGGATATGAGAAGGCTTCGCGTTGAAAGCGAGCATTTTAGTGAATTATATGGTGCGATGAAGAAACTGAATGTGAAAGACGAGCATGATGGATCAAGAACGTCTTCGGGTTGCAGCATAGATGTATTACTTCCAGACAAGATGAAATCTTTGAATATTGAAGATCCTTTATACAAATCCATGAATGTGAAGGTCGATGATGGGAATGCCAATATGACTAATACAGCTAGAGATAGTTCTAATCGCCCAAGAGCTGAAATAGGGGTGGCTTCTGGTGCAGAAACTATGCACAGCATGCCGGCTAGGAAATTAGGCAATGAGAATTCGGACAACATCTTGGGATCAGAAAGTTCAAGCTTTATTTTTCGGACTGGATTAGAAAGCGTGAATAATGGTAGTCGCGATAATTTTAAGAATGATGAAAGAACAGCATCATTACCGGTGTTTTCATCCAGTGACATTCATCGCACACCACTTGGGGGTGTCTCTGAGATGCTATCTGGGGACAGAGGTGACAGGAAAGTTGAATTCTCACAAACTGTGGAGTTTAAGACACCGGATCCTAAAGCACAATTATTATTTGGTCTAAATAGAAAATTAGATACAAAGCGAGAACCGGTTAAGGACAGTGGACAAAAGAAAAAGAAGGGGAAATCCAAGAAACCTGCACAGGTATCATCAAAGTTCCAACATGACTTTTTCTTTCAGGAAACTCTGTCTCAACATACTGAATCTTCTGATCAGTGTTCACCTATGGACTTCTCTCCATATGAAGAAACATTGGCTAATAATACATTTTCGAGAGAGAATTCTGTGGCGTCAGAAGAGTCTCTTTGTCATGGTGAAAACAATTTTTCAGTTGACTCATACCCAAATGTTTCGAGCAACATAGCTGATGAATTACTGGTTTCAGCAACAGAGAGATTAAATATATATGAATATGATATAAAATGCAATGAAGGGGATAAACAATCTGCTTCTCTTGAGACTGATCCTATTAGGGTTGACAGTCCTGAGGAAGATTCTGTTTCAGGGGCAGAGACTGAAAGCTTTAAGTCAGCCGCTGATGAGTTGGATTACAGCACTGACTCCTTTATTACCGCAGCAGACACTGAAGGGAACTTCAGTTCTAAAATTGAGAGACAAGATAGTGATGGAGGTACTCAGTTTGAATCTAGCACAAGTTCAGCAGAGATTTCCTCAGGTGGCTTCACTTTTGCTGCATCTTCCGCTTCTTTCAGTGAGCCTTCAGTCTCAATCCGTATGCCGAAGAAGAAGACTCGAAGCAAACATAGTCATGATTCATATAGCTCCACTCCTACTGCCAAAGTTTTGCATGCATCATCCCACGTACCCTCATTTCATGTATCTGTTTCATCCTCACTACGTGAGGATGTCCAGAGAGATAACTTATCCACCTTGTTAAGCCAGAAAAGTGATAAATTTGAGCAAGTTAAAGAACTGGAAACAAAGCAAAACTCTGCTACACCTGCTTCCATTGCAGCACAGGAATCCTGTGAAATGTGGCGGTTAAGGTATGATCTTTGCTGAAATTTCTTTGTGCTCTGATGGTGTATAAAAACAACCATTTCTTTCTTTAGTCCTGTATTTATTGATAATTTCATACATTTTCTTATTTTTCCAGGGGGAATCAAGCCTATGCGAAGGGAGACTTCTCAAAAGCTGAGAACTATTACACTCAAGGACTGAATTGTATTTCTCAAAATGAGACATCTAGAAGCTGTCTCAGGGCTCTAATGTTGTGCTACAGCAATCGTGCAGCTACACGAATGTCACTTGGAAGGCTAAGAGAAGCTCTAGAAGATTGTATTAGAGCTTCTGAATTAGATCCCAATTTCCTGAAGGTTCAGGTTCGGGCTGCAAGGTAATAAACACTCGTATTCCCTTGGTCCCTGCTTTCTCTGTGGGGGTAATAATGTGATTATACCTTCTTCAATAGGCACTTTATCATGTTATGTTGCCAATACGTTATAGTACTTTTACTTTGTGAAATCAAGCCTAAAATGTCTGCATTTAAGAGGTGAACCAGTATTTGTACCATGCTGAAATGAATGATCTTCTGTTCTTATTCATTTATTGAAATAACTTTGATTTATTATCACTAAGGCAGAAATGCTAACTGCAGCATTTCAATCTTTATTTTTGCCTCCTGGATAGATCTTGATTAATAATTCATGAGAGTTATATAAAAGGAGTGATTGTCTAGAGTTGTTACATGTGATGTACTTCAAATTTTCTCTAGCTTTTCTCCTAGAATTCAAAGATTTTGTTCCCCAGTAACTAAATGCACTGTGATCATGCCTTTCAGTTCGTGGGACAGTAAATTTGTTTTATTTCCCTTGAAGACATGGGCCATTTTGAAAATTGCCTTTATTATTCTTTTCTTCAATTACCATAACAAATATTTCTCTGTGTTTTGTGTTTGACTTTTCAGCTGTTACCTTACCCTGGGGGAAGTTGAAAATGCAACCTTACATTTTATGAAGTGTTTGCAAGCCGGGCCTGATGTCTGTGCAGACAGGAAGCTTTTGGTGGAAGCTTCTGATGGTCTTGAGAAGACAAAGGTATCCACATCTGTAAAATATTACTTATTATCACCATGGTAAACACTAGCTGTGACCATCTGCTGTTTTGTTGCATACACATAAAGATATCTTGCAGTGGATACACTTTCGCATTGTTCTGTTGTAATATATTTTCTTATGCTTTGTTGACAGTACTTACTTCCTAAAGTGAAGAGTCAAAAATATAATGGTGCAGTTCTTGCTGTGTATTGTCAGCTCATGGCAATTCTGCTTACAATCATTTTGAAATATTGCGATTCCACCTTTTTTTTATTTCTCAGATTTGTAATGATTCTGTGGAAAATATTTGGAGGAATTCTGGTTGATTTTCTTGACTATCTTTTTCAGCAAAATGTCTTGAATTTCATTTTTATTACCTGATCTGGCTCTTTATTTAATTTATTTCAATGAATGAATCAATGAAGTAGTTCTGCGACTTGGATATGTTCTGTCCTATCTTTTGTCAGTAAGAAACTTCTTATATACCCTTCAAAACTCGTTTGTAATTCATCTCTTGCTCTCATGGCCTTCTCATCGGAAAGAAATCATTTACTGGCATACTGTACCAGAATCAAAATCTTGAATCCTACTAAACGTATTGGTCTGTTAGCTCTTGTACTAGAATTTTTAATGCTCTGGTGAGTATTTGCATATTGTGGCCCTAGGTTATTGCTTCTGAAATCTTTTTAACATCTCCTTTTAATTTTTAAATGTTAATTGCATACATGAAACTCCATTAATGGATGTTATTTTGTTTGTGTGATTCTCTCCAGAAAGTTGCAGAATGCATCATCCAGGCTGCAGAACTTTTAGGACGAAGAAATACCAGTGACATTGACCGTGCTGTTACCATTATTTCTGAGGGGTTAATAATTAGCTCTTATTCTGAAAAACTGCTTCAGATGAAAGTGGATGCGCTTCTTATGGTGTGTAATAGTGTTAATGAAAAATGGCTCATATACTTCAATATATTTATCTTGTCGTATGCATATCTCTGAAGAATTTTGTTTGTATGCCACTAACAGCTGAAGAACTATGAAGAGCTGATTCGGTTTTGTGAGCAGCTTCTTGATTCTGTTGAGTCAAACTTTCTGATACATGGTGTTGATAGCCACATAGTGGATTCTCACGGTTATGACTTGAAGAGGGCTCCTTCTTTCAGGGCATGGTGCTCGTCTCTAATCATTAAATCCTTTTTCTACTTGGGGAGACTGGAGGAAGCCCTTGTTTTCCTGAAGAAGCAAGAGGAACAGTCTCTTGTGGAATGGTATTTTTTGATTGTGTAACACACTATAGATTGCTTCTTGTAAATGAATATGGTGGGTTATATCTCTTCTAACCAATTTTTACTCTTTGCAGTGGAAGTAGGTCCATGGAATCCATGATTTCTCTGACCAGAACTATACGCGAGTTGCTACACCATAAGGTGAGTTTATGAGTTTAATTGAATGGTCATTGGTCACATAAATGCATGCAACTTATCATCTTCATCACTATGTCATGTTGAAGACAAGTACTTCCTGTCTGTCTTACCGAGCCCTGCACTTTATTCTTCTCGTCTCCATGCATATGAAATTTTTCTGAAGTTTGCTTCTACTAGATTCATTTCTTTCTGTTTAGGCTGCAGGAAACGAGGCATACAAATCAGGAAAGCATGCGGAAGCAATTGAACATTACACTGCTGCTATTTCATGTTCTGTTGAATCACGCCCTTTCGCAGCTATTTGTTTCTGCAACCGTGCTGCTGCATATCGATCAATGGGCCAACCTTTAGATGCCATTGCAGATTGCTGCCTTGCCATTGCCCTAGATGGAAAATATTATAAGGTTTGCATTCAGAACATTGTTGATGATTCCATAAACTCTAGCAACAAAATCTAGGAGTGGAATTAATTCATTTATCTTTCTTTTTTTAAAATATATTTTTATAATTCCCAAATTTATTATATGAGGGAATGATTTCAAAGTAGATTAGAGTCAAATATCAAAGTTAAGTTTTTTTGCATCAGAATAGTCTTATAAATGAGCACAACTGAAATACTCTGGCACCAGTAAACTCTTTACTTAAGGAGCTCTACTTATTCAAACACCATTTTAACAGTTGTTTTCTATTTTCATGTTCAATTTTGATACTGTGCGTCACATATGAATTTAATGTGAATGTTTCTGCCTATTGTTAGTTTTTACTTTAAGATTTTCTGATTATGTTTGTATAATATGTAGGCCCTCTCTAGGCGAGCTGCAATATATGAGATGATTAGAGATTATGGGCAAGCAGTTGCAGATCTTCAAAAACTTGTATCCCTTCTCACAGAAGAAGTGGACAAGAAAATGAATCTATCTGTGAAATCTGACAAAGTTGAGATTGTGAATGAGCTAAGACAAGCTAGACTGAAACTTTCAGAAATTGAAGAATTTACGAGGAATGAGATCCCACTCAATATGTACCTCATTCTGTAAGTTACAATTCTTATTATTTATTTGTGGTTTTAGAAAAGAGGAGTTTTAAATGTGCTTTGTTTGTTTTTAATGTTCATAGAAAAGTTTCTTATCATAATTAATCACAGCATTCTCGAAATACTAGTTCAATTTTCCGTATGTTTATGCTGTATAATTTTCTTTATATAGAAATATTCTTTTGGATATTTTTTCTATATCATTCACATACTCAAAATAAGTATTTCTTGCTATTGACAGTCAGCATAATTTTGTAACCAAGCACACATACATGTAAAAAGTATTTTCAATTTATCATCGAAAATCTTGACAATGAGTCTCAATGTCTGTCAATGATGTGAAAAGCTTCCTGATGGTGATTCAATACTTGCTTAAAATTTTTGCTAATGCTAATTTTGAGACTAGGGACCTCTCTCACTCTCTCTCTATTTGATTCAGATAATCTGTTAGTAAATGGAAGTATCTAGTTATAAGAATAGGCAACTTATTGCAATTTTACGTCTGATTCATTCGTGTTTAATTTTGTCAAGCAATTTTTTATTAGGCTGCTTCATCTGTGCATAATAATGTATTTCAGTATATTGATTATACACATATTTATGAAGATAATTCATCCTATTTCATCATGTTCATTCCGGATGGACTTCATTGAAAATTTACAAAGAAGGTTTATGTGATTTTCATGAATCTACCTTTTTTGGTAAAGTATAAGGTTATCTTGCTTTCTAGCATAATAAAGTACTTCTTGGTTGCTGAAGATAGCAATTTGATGCTTGTATTTTATGTACGAAAGAATCAAACGCATCTCGTTCGATATATTGACTGATTGCTTCTTGAATTCCAGTGGAGTTGATCCTTCTGCATCTGCACCCGAAATCAAGAAGGCTTATCGCAAAGCTGCATTGAAATATCACCCTGACAAGGTTTTTATACTATATTTTATTCGTGTTTGATGCATTCTATTTCTAACCAGAGAGATCAATAAGCATATCATTAACTGATGTAGGCTGGTCAATCGTTGGCAAGAAAAGAAAACTCGGATGATCCCATATGGAAGGAGATAGCAAGGGAGGTCCACAAAGATGCAGACAGACTGTTCAAGATAATTGGGGAGGCATACGCAGTACTTTCAGACCCTACAAAGGTATCGATTTTAGCAGAAACGATATAGTTGCTCTAGAAGTAGTAGCACAACATGTTGTTTGCATTGGCTGAATGCTGTCATCCTCTTGCAGCGCTCGCGGTATGATCTGGAAGAAGAGTTGCGAAATGCTCAAAATCTCTCAGATTCTCGAATCCATACGGAAAGGGGTGGTGGTGCTAGTGCCAGGAGACAATGGCAGGAGGCTTGGAGATCATATGGAAACTCAGGTAGAGGGCCTGAGAGAAACCACTACAACTGGTACTACTCATAACAACCTTCACAATTTCTTGTTGATTTTGCCCAAGTCCCAGAATGTTGGATCGGGCCGATGGGAGGAATCGAAAACTTGATAATCCAAATGAGGATGAAGCTCTACTACCATTTATGAACTGGAAACTGGCCCTATGCATCCCTGCTGGCCGGATTCCAAGCAGAGGTTGTTTCTGGGTGTAGTGGAGTGCTCATGATTCTTCACAGCATTCAACCTCTGGCCTGAAACGGTACGCATCGTCGTCGTCGTCGAGTTGCGACTCAGGAGCTTCGTGATAGAAAGATGGTAGCTTGAACATGGTTGTTGAGTGTTAGCTATTTTGTGTGTGATTCAAGAGGCTCCATGTTGCGCTTCTGTTCTGTGCATAAGCTGCAAATTGAATTTAGAATGCTCTTTTCATTTTTTTTTAAAATTTGTATTAAGCGTATTTTGTCGAACTACACATGCATGAAACAATAAAAATTTTGGAGTACTTTCGATGCAGGGTATAAAAGAAAGTTTAATTATTGATTTAAAATTCAAAAAATAAATTTTCAATTTAGGATCTAGGAGATCTTGGGTTTGAGTATTTTATAGTTTTGTGATTTAAATTGAATATTCATCTTTTGAAAATTTCAAATCAATTCAAAATTGAAAGTGGAAAAAAAGAAACGCAGCATATTATAACTTTTAAATTTCTAAACTACTTAATTTAAAATTTTCCTTCTATACCCAATATAACTCAAATCCAGACTCTCAAATTTTGGAATTTATGAAATTCTATTTGTTGGAAATGTGAACGGATCCGACCCGAAAAGTCTACCAGACTGGGGCCCCATAGTGTTCCGGGCCCAGCGAAGATAGAGGATCCAGTTCGAGCCAAGGAAAGGATCCAGTTCGAGCCAAGGTTTGCCTGTGGAGAAGTGGTTCGAAGGGAGAGCAGTTCGATAAGTACACAAAGCAGTTCGATCAAGGCCGCCCCCACTCCAACAAGCCAAGGAGAGGTCTGACGCGGAAAATTCGAACCGTCATTACTATTAACCAACGACGTGCCAGACGGTCATTTCGCAAAGATATCGGAGCTGTCAAAACTATCACGATGGCGAGCTGTTCCGAAATCCACGGCCTCATCACCCAAACAGTTGAGAACAGTACGGAAACCCTAAAGCCATCTATTCATTATAAATACCTCCTTGAGACATCACGAAAGGGGATCATTCAATTCGTATTGTTTCTTTTTAAAAAAGCTTTTCAGATCAGGACAAGTTCTTCATAGCTAGATTAGATTGATTTTATCTTTTTACTATTCGACTTTCCAAACTGCAAGTACGTCTATTCCTATCATGTAATTCTCAAGTTCTCGGGGCTCCAAATCCTGAATAAATCGAACCTCAACAATTTGGCGCTAGAAGGAGGGCCTCGAGAACAAATTCTGATTTTTTTGCAGGAATGGGCGACGATCCGGGAAAGACACACAAGACTGATGACCAAAAAGACGCACCAGCGGAAGGCCGTCTCAAGGATGCTGCTCCCGTGCCACCGCGAGGAACTACGGCCGGGCGAGGCCGGACCGCCGCGACTGGTAGAGGAACTCCGCCCCCACCAAACGTAGGAGGAACGGTGAGCGACCTAATGAAGGCATTCGACGCAAAGCTGCTCGGAGAACTGATGTTCCTTCCGCCACCCCCGAACGTTCTGACAGATCCACATGTATCGAGATTGGTAACAGAAGTGCAGAGTGCAAGAAGCTTGATAGAAGAGATGACAAGGAAGAATGAACTCCTAGAGAGGGAAAATCGAAGACTGCAGCTGCAGAATAACAGTAGGCCACCGCTCGTCGAAGAGCCACAGAGTGCGGATAGAAATATAGCGAAAAATCTAGAAGTGGAGTTCGATCTAGTTGATGGGAGGACCACAGAGAGAACCCCAGAGAATCCATTAACCTTCCGGCCAGACTTGGGAGACAGGACCGGTCAGCTAGGCCGACCGGAGCTGCAGGCTATTCAACAGATTGAGCGGAGGTTCGAGCAAAGGCTCGGCTATTTCGAATCCTTACTTTCCAGAGTCCCGGGACTACCAGCACCAGAGAGAACTATTCCTCGGAAGAGCTACGCAGAATCCCCCTTTTCACCAAATATTGCAGAAGCCGAGCTGTCTCCCAGGTTCGCCCCTCCAAGCTTCAGCCTTTATGACGGAACCGCAGACCCGGAGAACCATATTGCCGTGTATCGGCAGAAGATGTTGGCACTCGCAATTCCGGGAGCTCTGATGGAAGCTTGTATGTGTAAAAGCTTCGGATCAAGCTTGACGGGGCCCGCACTACAATGGTTCATCAACCTGCCCCGCAGCTCGATCTCCACGTTCGCGGAATTACACCAATTGTTCATACGCCAGTACTCCAGCAGTAGACGCCTCGACAAGCACCCAGATGACCTCTATGCGGTGATTCAGAGGCCGGGCGAGTCCCTGAGGTCATACCTGACCAAGTTTAACAAGGAGTTAGTTGCGGTGCCCAATTGCCCAAACAGCACCGCCGTACGAGCCTTCACCAAGGGCCTTGACGTAGATTCTGATTTATATCGCGAGCTCTCCATCTACCCCTGTCAGACAATGGATGATGCTCTGAATCGCGCATGGGCACTCATCAAGTGGGAGGAAGATGAGCCCTACCGGCGAGCACGTCGCAGCAGCGGGAGGCCTAGCGTGCGAGAAGAGGGCCGACGGGAACATCGAGACAGGCGCCCCCCGAGGCAACACCCTTACAACAAACCGCCGCAGGTTAACCACCTTGGCCCATATGTCCCGGAGTATACACTTTCAATTGCACCCGCCGATCTAGTCCAGAACGTGCTCAGAAAGATGCCTGAGAAGGTGAAATGGCCTCAGAAGATGAAAGCAGACCCTACCTCGCGTGACACACAGAAATTCTGCGAGTTCCACAATGACCACGGGCATACCACGGTGGACTGCCGGGCCCTGCATCTCGAAGTAGTTGAACTTTTGAAGAAAGGTTTTCTATCGGAGTACTTATCGGACCGAGGAAAACGAACTTGGATGCGAGATAGATCAACCAACGAGTCAGGACCTCCGAAGGCAGATAAACCTCCAGTCCCGGTTCGGACCATCAACTGTATCACCAGAGGGTCGAAAATCAGCGGGATCTCCAGATCAGCCGCCAAGAAGGCCAGACGATTAACTCGCGAAGAAGCATTAGCACCGCGAAGGAACCCGGCCCACCATCCGATAGAATTCACAAGCGAAGAGGTACCAGGGCTGAGCCACCCCCATGATGACGCTTTGGTGATATCACTACTGATATCAAGCTGTCTCGTAAAGAGGATCTTGGTCGATAACGGGAGCTCGGCGAATATTCTGTTTCTACATGCTCTTAGAGAGATGGAGATCCCGGAGGAAAAGATCCTACGATCGCAGACCCCGCTGATTGGGTTCAATGGAGGTATCCAAATGACCATAGGGACAATCGTACTACCAGCCTATTGTGGCGGGACACATCATGATGTATCATTTATGGTCGTCGATGCTCCTAGCGCTTACAACGCCCTGCTAGGTCGACCTTGGCTGCATAAATTGCAGGCTGTTCCTTCTACTTTCCATCAGGTGGTCAAGTTTCCGACCGCAGGAGGAATTTGCACAATTCGAGGTGAGCAGAACGCCGCTAAGGAGTGTTACTATGCAAGCTTTAAGGCAGTATGCGCCCAGCAGCACTTCGCCCGGAGCAAACCACTGCCTCCAGCGGGAGAGTCGGAAGAAACAGAAGAAGTCGAACTTGATCCAACCAACCCAGGGAAAAAGACGAACATTGGCACCGGGCTTAAACCGGAAGTTCGGACCCAGCTAATCGAATTCCTCACCTCCGAACAGGCAACTTTCGCCTGGTCACACAAGGATATGGTGGGGATAGATCCAAACGTCATGACACATAGATTACAAGTCGATCCGGGCCACCGACCCGTACAACAAAGAAGAAGAAAGTTCCCCGCTGAGAAAAACGAAGCGATCAATGAAGAAGTACAAAAACTCTTGGACATCGGCTCCGTGAGGGAAGTCAAGTATCCGACGTGGCTTGCCAATGTAATGGTGGTCAAGAAGAAGAGCGGAAAAAATCGCGTATGTGTGGACTACACGGATTTGAATAAAGCATGTCCCAAAGATCCATACCCGCTGCCCCACATCGACTACATCGTCGACGCAACTGCGGGGCATGAATTATTGAGCTTTATGGATGCGTTTTCCGGATATAATCAAATTCTGATGCACCCCGAGGACCAGGAGAAAACCGCCTTCATGACCAATAAAGGAATATACTGCTACAAAGTCATGTCTTTCGGCCTCAAGAACGCAGGGTCTACTTATCAAAGACTTGTCAACAAGATGTTCAAGGCACTTATAGGAAAAACAATGGAAGTCTATATAGATGACATGTTGGTGAAATCGAGGGACGCGAAAGACCATGTGCAACATCTACGACAGGCCTTCGAGGTGCTCAACAAGTACAATATGAAGCTAAATCCCACGAAGTGCACCTTCGGGGTGAGTTCCGGAAAGTTCTTGGGCCATATCGTGACCAACCGAGGAATCGAGGCTGACCCGTCCCAAATAAGAGCAATCAAGGAGATCGCGCATCCTAGAACCCCAAAGGAAGTACAAAAGCTCACAGGCAAACTAGCAGCCCTAAGCCGTTTTATTTCAAGATATTCCGATCGGACTCATGAGTTCTTCCAAGTGCTGCGAAAAAGATTATCTGGCCAGTCCGCCGCTGTTGAACAAACCCGAAAAAGGGGAAATTCTCTTACTTTACCTATCCGTGTCCGAACACGCACTTGCAGCAGTCCTGGTCAAAGAAGTGGCTGGGAAACAACATCCCGTGCACTACGCGAGCAAACCACTACTAGACGCAGAAACAAGATACACGGCGCTAGAAAAGCTAGCATTAGCCCTAGTAGTGGCATCAAGAAAGCTGCGACCCTACTTCGAGTCACATTCCATCAAAGTAGTAACGTCCTACCCCCTCCGGACTGTATTTTCGAAGCCCAGCTTATCAGGGAGATTATTGAAATGGGCGGTTGAAATAGGGGATACGGCCTCAATTTCGAACCACGAACTAAAATTAAATCGCAAGTACTGGCAGATTTTATAGCAGAGTTTACATCGAAACTCCAAACGGATGCGGAAAGAGAGATTGCAAGTTTGGAAGTTGGCGAGTCAATGAAGGAGCCATGGACTCTCCAAGTAGACGGATCGAGCAATATGCACGGTAATGGAGTAGGTATCAGACTCCAAAGCCCATGGGGAGAAGTATTTGAAAGAGCCGTCCGGCTAAATTTCGAGGCAACCAATAACGAAGCAGAATATGAAGCACTGATTCGGGGAATGCAGCTCGTAAAGGAGCTAGGAGCACGGCACCTCCAAGTACACGGGGACTCGCAACTAACAGTGATGCAGATGGAGGATCATTTCCAAGTCAAAGAGCCCCGACTCCAAAAGTATCATGACCTAGCACAGGAAGTAAGGAGAGAGTTCGACGAGTGCGAAATCAAACATATCGCACGAGAAGAAAATGCAGAAGCCGACGCACTAGCGAACTTAGCCTCTACTAAACCAACGAAGCAGTGCAAACCCATCGTCATATCTTGGGCTGAGGACCCAATCATGCCCAGGGCCGCCGAAGTCATGGATGTTAGAACCGGTGAATCATGGATAGAACCAATATTGAAGTACCTCACGAGTGGCATCCTACCAGAAGACAAAGTAGCGGCCATACGCATTACGCGAACAGCAGCCAAGTACTCTATTTACAAGGAAAGCTTATATAGGAGATCAGTCGAGGGACCGCGACTCAAATGCCTCGAACCTGCCGCAGGGCAAGTCATCCTCATGGAAATACACGAAGGAGATTGTGGAAGTCACCAAGGGGCTCGACCGCTAGCGCACAAAGTTATTTTCGCTGGATTTTATTGGCCAACGCTTCGGAAAGACGCCCAGAATTACGTACGAAGCTGCGAAGCTTGTCAGAGGTTCGCAGTAGTCAATCAAAGCCACGCAGAGCCACTACACGCCACGATCGCGTCCTAGCCCTTCATGGCTTGGTGGATGGACATAGTAGGGAAGCTGCCAAAAGGAGCGAGGCAAAAAGAATATATCCTGGTGGCTACCGATTATTTTACGAAATGGGTCAAAGCCGAAGCTTTCGCTAATGTAAGAGAACCGCAAGTAATCAAGTTCTTGTGGACTCACATCCTATGTAGATTTGGAGTACCAAAAGAGATAAGAACGGACAACGGAACCCAATTCACGGGACGAAAAGTGCAAGAATTTTGTGACCAATACCACATCAAACTGGTGTTCTCCACACCAAGGTATCCAGAGGCGAACGGACAGGCCGAGTCAACAAACAAGACAATCATGGCTACAATGAAGAAAAGACTCGAGGGCCACAAAAGAAATTGGGTAGAAGAACTCCCTGGAGTCCTATGGGCATATCGGACTACCCCCAGAACCTCGGCAGGTTATTCGCCATTCGCACTAGCCTATGGAGAAGAAGCAGTCATCCCGGCAAAAGTCTGAGGTAGGAGCATACGAGTAGAAGCCTGCCTAGAAGCAGAAAACAACGAGAAGTTAATCAGAAACCTGGAGTTGATCGATGAGCAAAGAGACCAAGCGCTATTAAACATGGCCCAGAAAAGGATGCAAGTCGAGAGATTTTTCAACAAAAGAGTACGCATGCGCACTTTCAAAGAAGGAGACTGGGTGCTCAGAAAAGTCTTTCAGAACACCAAAGACAAGAGCCAAGGAAAACTCGCACCAGGATGGGAAGGTCCCTACAAGATCACCAGAGTTGTGGGCCGAGGTGCCTACCACTTAGACGACTGCGATGGCAGGGAGATAGGGAACAGCTGGAACGTAAAGCACTTAAAGAAGTACTACTTCTGAAGAAATGGGGTCGATGAACTCGACCCTCCAGATACGCTCTCCTAAAAAACCCTATCCCTACAATTTAAATACTTATTAACTTTTCGAGCATTCACTAACTTGAGCGTCGGAGGGGCAATGCTTCGGCATCGCCCAAACCCTCACGACTTTATCGACAGGAATGCGACCCACCACATGGGTCCCTGACAATGAAAAGCGCACTATAGAGGACCTCGACAACGAAGGGCGACTCAAGGCCACCTCAGATAACGCTTTCTAATACATCATACTTTTCATTTTCGATTTCTTTTCTTAAACGTAGTTACTGACTTAAGCATCGGAGGGGCGACGCTACGCCCCTATTACATTTTTCAGATCGATTAAATTCATCGAACAACAAGTTCAGAAAGAAAACAAACGGTTCATAGAAGCAGAAATAGAATTCAGAGTACTACAACAGAAATAAAAGTGTTCTTGGAATCGGAAATAGAAACTATGCAGCAACGGATCCATCCGGATTAGGGCCCGTACCCTCGATTGGAGTCGGGTTCGATCCAGAGGTCGGGACGCTCTGCACCAACCTACCATCGACCTCCCGGGAGTCTTCAAGCTGCTTCTGATCAAGCTCCGCATCACGCTGCTCAGACTCCCTCTCCTGCTCCTGGTTGGGCTCCTCCTCTGGCTAAGGTTCATCCAGAAAAGCGAGGTCGAGGTCCGGGAACTTCCTAGCGATCCTCCTCCGGACCTCGCTCTCAATCTGTTCAAAAAGAGTCTAATGGGAGGTCAGGTGAGAGCAGGCAAACAAATCGAGAAACCGCACGTTAAAATACCTCGTAGGTCTCAGCAAAGTGCGGAGAGGTGATGATCATCCTGAAATCCAGGCCGTCCCCCGATTGCAGCAAAGCAATCCGCTCCTCGTAGCTCCGAACCTCAGCCTCATAACTCTCTCGCTGAGCCTTAAGCCAAGAATTGAGCGAGAGAAGCTGGTCATTCCTAGTCCTCAGATCTGATTGCAGCTTGGACAAGTCCGCCTCTGCCGACCGCAGCTTCCTCCTCAGATCATCGAGCTCCGCCTGGGTAGCCTCGACCTCTTTCTGAGCCGCCTCGAGCCTCGAATTTGCCACAACAACCCCCTCCTCCGCCGCGTCCAGCTTCTCGTTCAGAGAATCTACGTCTTCGAAGAGTCGGACTCTTTCCGAAGTTTGTAGATCTCCTCGGAGCACTTCTCCGCGAAGACAGTAAGCTCACGATGAATACCATCGAGCTCCACCTGAGCCTGCCAGCCACGACAGAGCCTTAGAAAATGGCAATTATACGCGAAAGATAAGTCCAGGACAATACCTGCAGTTGGCGAAGCCCATAACGCCCAGGCGCGCCAGAGCAGACCCCGACTGATCTACGGAGGATGGGTTCAGCAGAAGATGACGCGCACGCACTAGGAATGGATCCACAAGCGAGTCCGGTGGTGCCACCGTAGCCACGACGGCTCTGCCCGACTCCTCATGGTGCATCCCTCGATCCCTAGACCGATGGCGCCTGCGACGCTCAGGCTGTTCAGGCTCCTTCTCCTTGGATCTTCCCCTGTCATCAGCCTGGTGTGGGGTAACCTGGAGGGTCGACGGACGGGGGGACTCCCCCTGCTTCTCCTGCGGGGTCATGTGAGGGGGCGGAGGTGGAGGAGGGTCGCGACGACTTGACTCCGCGGTTGGATGCTTCGGGGGGTTCGCCTGGCGGTGGCGGGCCTCTTCCTCGTCCCACAGCCTCTTTTTGTCACGGAGAGCCCCAGCCACCTGCTCCGACGGAATTCGGGGGCGACGACGGGTCATTTCCTCGGATAGTTCGAAAAGAACGCCTTGACCGTTAAGCACAGTAGTCGCGGTGACAAATCGATCGTTCTGAACCGTGAGCCACTCCCTGTCTTCAGCCGAAACATCGTACGCCCGATCCACACGAGCCTGCTCCTCAGGCGTGAGTTCGGTCCGCGGATGATCTGCAGAAACAAATAAAAGTCAGCAAACCCAAGACGACCAGGTATCGATACAGAGAGGATCGAAAACCCACGGATCGGCACTCCCCCATGCCTAAGGAACTCGAGCCTCTCATCGTTCAACTTGAGGACAAAAATACGTGGTCCACCAGCCGGGGCTATTCGACGGAGGCTTCTTGATGAGGCTAGACCTCCCCGTGGACCACCGGGTAAAGTAATAGTAGTGCTTGTCTGCACATTGGTTGAAGCGGTACATATAGTGCCACTCTCGAACCGTCGGTAGCCCCAAACCCAGGTCCATCCATACCAGGAGGACCCCAACCAAATGGCACCAGCAGTTCGGGGCTAACTGGAATGGAGAAAGGTTGTAAGAGGCAAGAACCTCCGAGAAGAATGGGTGCGCAGGAAGACCAACTCCATTGTCCATCGCTGCGGTATAAAAAGCCACGAAGCCTGGAGGAGGATCAAAAAAATGGTTCTCCGCCCTCGGAACCCGATACCTCACATCTTTGATCGGAACCTTCTCCACCAAAGCCGTCATGGTACTCCGAGTAACCGCCGAGACGGCACCCAACACTCTATGGGTTCGCCAATCAGAAGGAAGTACGTAATCCCCGGCGAGTTCGGGCTCTGCAACCACATCTTCGGCAGTCCTGCCCGACCCACCGGCCTCACCACCAGTCAGCGCTCGCTCCACCCCACGGAACGTTTTGGACAATACCCTATTATCCGAGTCAGAGCTCGAAGGCAAATCTACCCTGCTCGTTCCCACATCGGCCCTCTCAGGGCACTAGAACACCAGATTCCAATCTGGGCCCCCAATCGCACGATCGCCGGGAGTTCTGACCGGGGAAGGAGTAAAGGGAGGCGTCAAATGCACGGAGCCACGGTGATTTTGTGAATCAGAGTCAGACAAACCCATAGCTTGAAGGTTAAACAAGGTCTTGAAGAAAAAGAAGAATTAACCTAAAAACATAAGAGGGGGAAGAAAGAGCCCCGGTCAGCCAGTCGCCCCCAAAAACAACCAAGAACCCTAGTAAACCCTCAGGCCACGCAACCGACGAGATGAAATAAAAAGTGCAGAGAAAACCTCTACCTGAAGCGAAGGGAAGCATTGGAGAATCTCGAAGAAGCTATTTGACCGCCAGAAATTCTGGGTGAACGCAGTTGAATCGCCGGAAATCGCCAAGAGAAGAGAGAGAAAGGTATTGGGAAAAGTAATGAAGATGACGCGTTGATGGGAAGTTATACTCAAGCGTCCCTTCAACTGCCTCAAAACTACCTAAACCGCCCACGGTTATTACTAAACTGCCATCGGCCTTTTGCCGCCAAAATTCAAATTGTCGCGCTTCGCCGGCTAAGAGTTCGAAAAGAACCACCCTGAGGCATATGTACCTCGAGCGATATATTAGGGGCTATACGCCCCAGGATCCTACGACAAGACCCCAAGCCCGAACCCTGTGAGTTCGCCGGGGCTAACCAGGTGACCAAAAATCAAAATAGGGCAGAACCCGAACTGCCCAAAACCACAGATTCGGGACCGTGGTAATCGGTACCCGCAGCAGCTTCCCGGGGCTGCGCGGGTGGGGACCCCCGCAGAGAAACTGGTCCTCCGAACCGAGGGATGCTCACGAGCACCTTTAAATGAAATCGGACCACCCTAGAGGTAGTCCGAATGGTCGAAACCTGGGAACTAAAACCAAACATAAGTTCGATCACTATATTTTTGACTTGACAGGCTCCTTCGATCTCGACCAGCCAAGTCAAAGGGGCTATTGTTGGAAATGTGAACGGATCCGACCCGAAAAATCTACCAGACTGGGGCCCCATAGTGTTCCGGGCCCAGCGAAGATAGAGGATCCAGTTCGAGCCAAGGAAAGGATCCAGTTCGAGCCAAGGTTTGCCTGTGGAGAAGTGGTTCGAAGGGAGAGCAGTTCGATAAGTACACAAAGCAGTTCGATCAAGGTCGCCCCCACTCCAACAAGCCAAGGAGAGGTCTGACGCGGAAAATTCGAACCGTCATTACTATTAACCAACGACGTGCCAAACGGTCATTTCGCAAAGATATCGGAGCTGTCAAAACTACCACGATGGCGAGCTGTTCCGAAATCCACGGCCTCATCACCCAAACAGTTGAGAACAGTACGGAAACCCTAAAGCCATCTATTCATTATAAATACCTCCTTGAGACATCACGAAAGGGGATCATTCAATTCGTATTGTTTCTTTTTAAAAAAGCTTTTCAGACCAGGACAAGTTCTTCATAGCTAGATTAGATTGATTTTATCTTTTTACCTGTTCGACTTTCCAAACTGCAAGTACGTCTATTCCTATCATGTTATTCTCAAGTTCTCGGGGCTCCAAATCCTGAATAAATCGAACCTCAACACTATTCACACTTACAAATTTCCTTTTTTTTAATATTAATCCTTTTCTCGTACATCCAAATATTTACGGGAAGTTCGAACTCATGATTTCTTGATCTCATGTAAAATGTTTTCATCACTACATCCCGAACACAGAATAAATTTATGGAATTTTAATATATTGTTATGTAATCTAATTAACTCAATGTTGACTTGGATAGCTAATGTGACAATAGATTCTAATTATTTTCTTAATTTGTAAATTTATTTTTTTAAAATAAATTCTAAAAATTTTAATTTAAAATAATTAAATTATCAATTCAGGACCTGAATGATGAATTTTTAATTTATGATCTAAAAATACAGAAATCCTCAATCTCTTTCATTTACTGGGAAGAAGTCACATTTCGAGTCTTATATCAATAATTAAATTATTGCATGCGTTTCGAATTCTCATCTTCGATGATGTTCACCCTGGGGTGATTTTTGGTGAACTCGACCTTCACTATTTGCTCGGGAGCGAGCATTTAGCAAGTGTAGCCTTTGAAGTTCGCTGAGGACAAAGATTTATGAGGTTCATCGCTTAGTATCCGTTGGGGATGCAAGTATGGAGGATAAGTCATCTGATTCCCTTATAGGGTGGAAGCTCAGAGCGCCGGCAAGGCCCTAAATTCCCATCGAGGGTGAGGGCGATAGATGAGGATATTCGTTTCCCGATGTTCCACGTGATCTTAAATCGACGTAATGAAAGATGGTGAGTTTTCTGATTGTCATGATCCATGGAAATAATGAAGAAAATATACACCAGGATTCAATTTTTTACAAAAATATACACTTAGTTATGATGTGATGAACCAACTGGTGGCCGAATCAGAAATTGAGTGTTTTGGGGATTCAGCCATAATTTCATGCAATGGCGAATTCAGAAATCTTTAATAGGGGGCTCGATTAAGTTTTACATAACAAAAAAGAAAAATTACAAAATTGAGTAAAGCCAAAAAAAGATTTATGTTCATACACATTTCCCTTTAATCCATTTTTTACCTTATTTTCAACTCATTTTTCTTGCTCACAACTTAGGGGGCTGTTTATAAAAATATCGGATCACTGTAGTAATAAAATTGAAAAAAAATCGGGTTTGGGGGAGCCTCCTTTGCTACATGTAGATCCACAAATGATTTCATGAGGTTAGTATATTATGATTTTATTTTTTCTTTAATATATATGTATAAAAAAAAAAAATCAAAAACCGTGGAGGCAACCGACCCCGTGACCCTGTCAGCCTTCTGGACACAAATCAAGCAATGACAATCAAAACGATAAACAACACACACCTTTTTTTTATTTAAACCAACACATTTTGTGTATGACCGTGATATTATGAATCATCCATACACAAACATGGTGTTTATTAGGAGACAGAAACGCTAGTTAGATCAAATCGATCATCAAAGAAAACCTGAATCATGCGATGTAGTAGACAGGATTGGGAACTTTGAATGTTCGACCTGTATTTGCACCAATCAAGTCGCTCCATTGATCTCCCACACTACCCACGATCTTGTAGAAACTCCCCTGTATCTGTGATCTCTTCTCCGTTTTGAACTGTTGCGCGCTTTTACCCTCATCCTCTTCTCCCCTGCATCTCGTATTTCTCATCAATATATGTTACGTATGTATATACAACGAAAATAGGGATATCAATCCAGTTCGAAACTCATGGATTAACTTTCACTGAATTGAATTAAAAAGTCATGGGTGGAGGCAGATTTGAGATTCCAAGGGGCTCGACCATATCATATTGGATCGAGTTTTATAATTTTATTTTAAATATAACTAAAAAAAAAAAATTCCGGCATGCACGGGTCGGCAGCCCCGAGCCCAAGGCTGGCTTCCCTAATGTAAAAAGTGGAATACGATTAAAATATTTTTTTATTAAGAAAATGCAGCCAAAATAGCCTTAGACTCGAAAAATTGAATCCAAATCTGAAAAGTGGACCCTATTTATATTTTTATAATTAAGTTTGTTATGCACAATATAATTAACAAAATCTACTTTAAACTTTTCATATTGAATATTATTTTTTAAATAAAATTTAAATTATATAATTGTACTTTCTTAACAAATAGTTAAATCGTTAAAAATAATTTATTGTAATTTATTAAAATATAATATATTTTTATTATTTAAATTGGTAAATAAATTAAAATTATGGTGTATTAAAAAATATCTCATTTATTTCTAATTTAAAAGATAAAAGAGAGGAAAATCTTTCAAAATAGTATACAAAATTTTATAAATTCATTCAAAAAGTTAAAAGATTGTGGTTAAGATGAAGATTTTTGGGCTGTCTTAAACCAGATGTATGAAGAAACAAAACAAAAGATTTTTACTTTTGGAAAGAGAAGAACGTACCTGAGAATGAGATTCTTATATCCGATAACATAAACATCTTCCAAAAGCTTAACCAAATCCTCTCTTAAACTCTCCGGCGCTTCCGATATAAGAAAAACATCGAACTCAAGAGTAATCAAGGTGTCGAAGAGGTCTCGAATCGGCTCGATCGCCGTCGCCGGGTTCTTCTTCAGCCACTCGTAGTAGGTCGTGGTGTCGATCGGATTCGCCCTGCACTTACATAGTATATACATTATTTATATATATACACTAATGTTTAATGCATTGATATGTGTCCCACATCGATTGATTAGAGAGATCGTTATTATCCGTACTAGTTTGTTGTCTGCGTGATGCACCAAATGTCTAAGCTTTTATTGATAACATATTATAAATTATATGTAGTATTGATCAAATATTAAAATTTTGATCTATCTTGAACAAAATATTAAATTTATCAATCAAGTTAAATCATATGATTTAAAGTATTCAAATTATCATATTCCGTTAACAATTTTATTTGTCTTTGTTGGTCCCGGTTTTTCAGAATAATTGTGTTGCACAGCAAAATATTTTAATGATGGTACTTGTACTTATCCAAATTGAGTGTCAGTACTCAGTTTATATTTAAGTCCGATAGTGTTTTAAGAGTCAGTTTCAGTCTATACTTTTAACACTCGAATGTTGAGTTTTAAAATACGTTAACTGATAATTAAAAGCAAGTTAAATGACTCGAAGGATTATAGTGGTTCGTGATTACCCGTATTGGACTTGAGAACTGTTGAGGTAATGGATGTTACTGAGGAGGGTTTCCTCGACGTCGAACACCCAGGTTCGGTAGGTGTTGTAGCCGGTGAAGGAGTTGGCGTAGTCGGTGGCGGCTTTGGCGACGGTCTCGAGATCGAGGCTGTACTGGTTTCCGGTGAGGTATGACTTGATGTAGTTCTGGCAGTAGGTAGGGATGGTGGACCAGTCGCGGAGGTTGTTGGCCTCAACTCCCAGCCTGAAACTCTGGCAGTTTATCTTATAGTCGCTGCGCAAGCGGGCGGGGCGCCGCCCCCGGAGTCTGATCGGGTTGAAGTCTTGTGCATGGGATGATGAGAGAAGGAGGGTGGCTAGGAGGAGAAAGAGGGGGAGTCGGAGTCCCATTGTTGATGAGAGAGAGAGAGAGAGAGAGAGAGAGAGAGAGAGGAGAGAGATGGTTGTGTTTTTTGTTTGGATGATAGAATTGGGGCTGTTTAAATAGTTGCATACTTGCATCCTTTGAAAGATTACCCTTGCATGTGCAAATAATAACTAAGTTTTGCCATTCATACCTCTCGTTTATTTTCGTGATGATTAGGGGTGTATTCAAAACGAGTTGATGCTTAAATTTAATTTATTTATTGTTAAATTGAATTTTAATTTTTTTATATCGAACTTTTAAATTTATGTATTTAATTGAGTCTTGATCGAGTTTAAATGAAATTTTATTATTAAATGGTGTATTCATATTCCTTTTTATCAAACAAAGTATTTCCAAAACCTTCTATTCAATTCAATTTTATAGTTGCATGTATATGATACGAAATCTGATCATATGAAAATAGTTGTTAACATGAGAACATATAATGAAGTAATTTTAAGATAAAATGAATAAAACTGAAGATAAAAGCGAACAATATTTTAGAAAAACTGAAGTCTAAAAAGTACAATGAAGGAAATCGAAGATAAAATGAAGAAAAAGGAAAATAAAATGAAAATGAAGTATTTTGATGTTAAAATGAAGTATTTTTTCAATGAATATTTTGATGTTAAAATGAAGTATTGTGAGGATATAACGTAATATTCTCATATTCTCACCGGATTAAACCCCTATATAATACTCTGTATAGGCTAAAAATATAAGGTCGACTCAATATTACTTTTGGGATGTGTATCACTGTATTGTACCATTTGTATTGATTAGGATGTCTCTAATATTACTCAAATATATGATACAACATAAATAAAATATTTAATTACTATACTTCGAAATTAAAAATAAGTATTTGCGCGAGTTAAAATCATATCAAGCTGCCTGAATAAAAGAATCACGGCTTGTAGGGCTGTGGCATCCCATCCCAATTAACCACTTTGCTGTAAAGCATTAATTTTTAGTTTTTTTTTTTAATTGGAATGTATTAATTTAAATTTTATTGTTTTGTACCCATATATTTTTAGTTGTTTTTTTTTTAATTTATTGATCACAAATAAAATATTTAAACTACTTTTATTCTGAGTTGAAGATATTTATTGTTGGTTTTAGTAATGTAGACTACTTTATTAGAGAATGGATTATTTAGTTTGAATTAATTTGGATTGAAATTTTTTGACTCGGACTCTAATTCTTCGATTTTGAACCAACAATTTTACGAAGTATATACTTACATGTATGATTTTAAAAGAAATTTATGTCATTCAATGTTTTTCACAGCATTCAAAATTAAAAAATGTATAAAATATATTGTTTATTAACTTTACCAATATTTTAAAATGTTTAAACTTCATGACTAAATATTTTTTTAAGTATTCTTTATCTATTAAGATTCTTTACATTATAAAAATTATATAACTTAGAATTTATAATGTAATTCATGTGATAAAAATATATAGATTAACTACTCAATCCAAATCACTTAGGTTAAGATATTTTTCAAATTAAAATATTTCAACTTTAACCTAGCAATTCAATTAATCAACCTACTAGTTTCCAGTTAGATATGGGAGATTGTCTAATTTAAATTGATTTTTTATTTACTTTCAACCACGAATTGCTGACAAAACCTTTTTTAACATCTTTAGGAGGTTTGTTTGGCAGAATGTAATTGGTTGAATAGAATTGTAATAAAAATGAGAATTGACATCTTTATTTTTATTTTTAAATTAGGTAAATAATTTAAATGGAATGAAGGTATTCTTTCATATTCTCGAAGATATTGATGTGTCGATTTTCTAGTAATTTTCGGACGTTGTAAAATGTGTGGTTTGAATATGATTGTCCTTTGCTTTTCGATGTGGTGGGACCCAGAAATTCATGTCGCATTTTATTAGACTACTAGAATTATACGGTTAATTTATTTATTTTTATATTTTTAAATTGCATATATTCATAATTGTATATTTGATTTTATTTTTTAAATTTATATTTTTTTAACAATAATATATATATATATATATATATATATATATATATATAAATATATATATTCTATTCTAGCATATTAAGACAAATAGTATGATTTTCTTGGATAAGTAAAATATATTGGGTACAAGATATTATTAGTTTTAAATAATTCTAAATAGATGTATATAGTTGAATGATAGTATATTAATTTTAATAACAAAAATACTTATCAATGATGAATGTAAAAAAAATACGAAACCACATAATTGGGATAAAGTGAAAAAATATACTTATTAGGTTATCTGTTCTTTTAATAATCTCGATTGCTAAGATTTATTAAAAAGTAAATTTATTTAAATGTACTTATTAGGTTATATATTTGAAGGCTCATCATTATATTAATCCATATATATATAAGCATACATTTAGAAATTATCATAATTTTAAAAAGAGATATCATTTATAATATTATTAATAAAAATTTAAAAATAAAAAATGATTATTTTTAATGAATATATATCATAATATAAACTGTACACAATTAAGAATTATACAAATTAAGGCCAAAATATATTTTTTGAAAAAAGTAGAAATTTGGGTAGTTCTTAAGTTCCCATATATGTCAATCATGTTGCAATGTAATTTTTTATTATAATAATCTTTATGTTTGATATTAGAAAGTGATGAGTTATTATATTTTTGAGAATTTTATGCATGTTGAGCCCATATCTTTGCTAATAATATATGGTGAAATTGGATAATTCCTTTTTTTAACAAATAAAACTAATAAATAATAATATATAATATAATTAGATTGAGTGAGTTATCAATCTAGAGTGTCGTGGTTAGCGTTTTAATTATAATCTATTGATTATATGTTTAAATAATATTCGGGACATTCCTCTTCATTTGTGTAACTTTGCTTCATCAATATATTAATATATCTATAATATTAATATTTATATATTTGCAGATTTAGATAAATATAATTAAAATTTTATTTTCTTACCCTCGTGAAATTCATTTATAAAATGTGAAAATGTTTTTCTCACTAAATATTAGATTAAATATTTAAATGTGAAATATATTAGTTTATATTCTTATATATTTACATATATCTTTGTATAATTAAATTTCATTATTGAAATAATTTTTTTATAGTGTATGTGTTTGAGGATTAGAAAATATAAAATCGCTCATAACGCGAAACGAAAGTAGTTAATATATTACTTGTGTCCAATAGGTCATGAATTCGAGTTACAGTAGGTCATTTGAATGAACTTCAATTCATACATTATATATATATATATATATATATATATACTCGTGGATTTTATTCTCTATTTATGTATTACAATTTTATTTTATTTTTTTTAAAAGAAAGTTAGGCTGTTAAAAATTAGAGTTACTATCAAACTCAAAATTCTTTGCTCCAAAAAATCAAGTCTAGTATATTCATAATAAGAAGTGTAAGACTATATACTATAAAATTCAACCTTCCGAAAAAATGATCCATCATAATAGAATTATGATCAAATTTTCACCTAATTTGTATTATGGTTTGAAATTCTAACCTAAAATAAAAATAACTCTTAAAAAATGATATTTGTAATTTTGAAAAAAAATGGCACAAGTAATATCCTCTAACTTATTATCTATTGTATGCCTATAATTTATTTATATCATTAAGATACTATTTTAATAATAGATTAAAAAAATAGGTTATAGGTTGTAGTATTTTATGAATGAGATAAATTTGATAAATAAGTTAAATATTGTTATAGAACTAATATTTATCACTTATTAATCTTGTCACATAATTAAGTGGTTTAAGGATGTATATATAGGGATAAAATATAGATGGATTAGATAAAAAGAAAAAAAAGAAAAAAATAATAATAATGTGATGTGATATTTTTAGGCGGAAAAATGGCATTTTTGTTATTTCTTGAAACATCTTTGTTTTTATATATATAATAATAGATTCCATAGTGAACTTGCGTCGTCAAATTATTTAATAAAATATTACTCCCTCCATCCCGGTTTAATTGTCCCGGGTTGATTGGACACAATAACCAAGGAGTGTGAGTGTAAAGTAAGTTGAGTGGAATTAATATTTTATTATTGAGTGTGAAAAAATTGTCTCTTTAAATAACGAGACAATTGAAATGGAATTGTAACGCCCCCAGCTGACCTTCCCAATCTGAGGTCGCGTTACATTGATGTTTCAGGTTTTGTCAACATTTACTCATTCAAATAAACAAGCGGAAGACTTGAATAAAAGAAAAGATAAAATGAATTCATCAGAGATGCACTTCGAGTCAGAATTTACAGAACAGTATTCATACATTTAAGTATTTCAAAATGGGAAGGAAGTTTTCAGAGAGTGTAGCAGCGTGTATGTAGCGTGGCGGAGATATGCATATGATGATGCATATCTCTGGATCTATAAGTTTTACAAAATTTCCTCACGTCGCCGGTTTACACCCCTGCTCGCCCATCCTCGCTGCTCAACCTGCGTATTTTAGAAATAATACGAGGGGCTGAGTACTTATGTACCCAATGAGAAACATGCCCAAAAATATACATTATATATGAGAAATGCTATGCAACTCACACAGATAGACATGGGGTTTTGTTGAAAAGAACCATGCTATCTAAAATATTTTATTTTGCACGTGCTATTTACATGTTATCATATCTGTTTCAGTTTTGTAACTAGAAGTTGGCCGGCTTACAAGTTACGATGATCAGTTAGGAATGTAAACACACTCAACCTACTGTCATCTAAGTGCACTAGTCTCAAAAATCCATTTTGAGACCCGATCATTTAATATACATCACTGGATCCAACACTGGAGGACACTCCGCCTCATTCCAACAACACATGGGAACGGTTCACCCAAATCAATATCAAAGGGGCTACAGCCCTGTTCACTAAATGAGTTCTAGCGCAGTTATGGGAACCGGAATCTAAACTCATTAGTTATACTCTCTGTCGATGGGAATCGACAGAAGACAGATACAATAGCACAAAACATGCATAGCAATCTCGATTTAAAACAAAACATTTTAACACATTTTAAAAAGAAAACACGCATTTGAGTTTTATACTAAAATAGTTTCCCACCTGATATTTGGCTTTAAGGTATAGATGCTTTCCTGCTAGCTCGAGCTAATCCTCCAACTTTCAGTCTCCTACATTCATAAGGTCATAAGTCAGGACGGATGATCTAGGACAATGAATTTTAAGGACACTTCTCAAACTTGACAAACCAACTTGATCTTCCGACACTTAATACCCTTGAATTAACACCTCTTTAAACTCATGACAAGCCTCTCTAATCATGAAGTAAACTTAGACAATGGATAAGACTCGAATCGAATAAGAACAGAACAAGAAAACACCACATTTCCCTCTCTGTTTTCTGTGTCGATCGACGAAGGTTTGGCATCGATCGACGCAGCTCATGTCGATCGACAATATGGTTCGTCAATCGATATGGAGCTCGTCGACCCAAACCCGCTCGATACGCCTCGGAGTTGATGCGTCGATCGACGGACATCACCCGTCAATTGACGAGCTCACGTTGATCGACGGTCTTCTTTTGTCAATTGACGAGCTCACGTCGATCGACGGCAAAGCTATGTCAATCGACGTGAGTCATCTTCTTCGGCGACTCACGATCGAAAACCTGCAACTCGCCGTAAAACACTCTCCACAACTCCGATTTCACATGCAAACACATATTTGAACTCCCAAGACCAAAAGGAACATGATTATCACCTTTAAAACCCGATTTGGACACGAAATAAGGGGTTAAACGAGAGCTCACCGGAAAATGTTTAAGGTTGACGGCGGCGACTTTCCGGCAGTCGAAATTCTCGTTTCTCAACGTCCAAAGGCTCTCTACACGATGGGGAGCTCGAATCTAACATCAAAATACCAATTATTGGCTGGAAAAATGAGATTCAAATAATAAACTCGAATTTCAACTCATGAAAAAAATACCCTACCTTCTCTCTTCGGTATCTCAGCTAATTCATGTCCCCTCGGAACCCACGAGTACTCAAAATGAAGCTTGAAACGAAAGCTATACGGTGGTGGTAGTAGTTGGTCCGATGGTGGCCGGAGTTGGCCAAAATTTTGGTCGGAAGGGGGCTGACGGGATTTTGGGGTGGGGAAGGGTTTGCTCTTTCTCTCTCTAAGCTCAATATAATGTAAGGTAAATGGTATGTTTTTCCTCCATATATTTGTTATAATTCTCCAATTTCACCATAATATATGTATTAACACATAATATAAACCTCATAATTCCACACATGCTTATAATTCTATAATTTTCCAACATAATAATTTCAAAAATTCAATCTCCAAAATATAATATTTCAATTCCCACCATAATACTTCCAATTAATCTTGATAATTCCTTCAAGATTATAAAATAATCAGGCTCAATAATAAGATTTGAATTCTCCAAACAAAATAAATAATTTCCAAAGTCTCTCAATTGGGGAATTCTTTTTTTATTAAGTCCTATTAACTTATACAAGGTCAATTATTACACGGGGTATTACAGGAACGGACGAAAAAAAAAGTGGGACAATTAAAGTGGGACGGAGGAAGTATTATTTATAATAAGTCCAATTTAATCTTCTAATTAAAGTACTCCCTCCGTCCCACTTGAATTGTCATACTTACTAAATTGGGCGTCCCAACCAAATTGTCACCTTTTCAAAAATGGCAACTTTTTCACACTCAACAATAAAATATTAATCCCACTAACTCATTCTACACTCACAACTCTTAATTTTCATGCCGAAAAGAAACATGACAATTGTAATGGGATGGAGGGAGTATTATTTTTTCTCTCTTCTTCTAATATAATATTAAAATTAAAGAATATTTTAAATTTATAATTATAATAAAAAAACATTATATACTAAAAATTTATAATTGATCATTTGATACTATTTTGATTTTTGCTATTTTTTAATGATTAGGCCACTAATGTATTCAATCTTAAAGAAAAATGTGATTAAAAAAATAATAAAAATAAAAATAACAATATTATTATAAATCATCGAACACTATTTATAAAAAAATTTGATGTTATGATTTCCTTACTTATTGTATTTTGGTTAGTCAAAGGGTCAAGGCCTAACTAGTCTAGAAAGTCTTTAGATTAGCTTCATGTAATGCTTCGGCCCCAGGGCCCGAACGAGCTCACCCGAGGTCGGCCACGTTACCCACCAATGGTCTGAGCCGGCTTCCAGACTGACGGCTGACCCCACAAACAAACACAAGTCCTTCCCAGCGTGTTTTGTCCTCACTCACACGCACCGTGAGAAACTTTCCAGGGGGATACCCATCTTAGTTTTACCCTAGGTCAAGCACGCTTAACATTGGGATTTTTCTACAATGTGTGCCGGAAAAGATGATGCACCATGTTGGTATGAGTAGCACAATCAGATCCTTTAAGCACTTTCATTCTTGTATAGCCAGAATCCCTCTCATTCCAGTGTGGCTCCATTCATTCATGTCACCCTCCGCACACCTATCGGAAGTCTTACAGGAGCTGCTCATTGTCCGTACTTCTCATGCATCGGCGATCACTCCTTGCTCTGGCGTCGGGTCGTCACACTTCAGTTCAATTTTAAATGTAAAGTCCTGTAAGATCTCTTTATCAAGTTGTAATTGAAGCTGATTGAAAGAAGACAGTCTGAAGAATCAGCCTGGGATGCGTAAAGGACTCAGAAAGACTGAAAGTTTAGAATGAGAATGATTTATCTGAAACTGGTCAGTCTAGGTCTCATTAGTCTGGGACCGACAAGTTTGGGACTACACCAAATATTGGAACACATTAGTCTGGGACTGACCAGTCTGGAACTCGCTGGTCTCAGAACATCAAACCTGCTAGTCTGGGGATCAACATTCAGACTCGTGACGTCAGCTAACATGGACTTTCTGGCCTAACAACATCACATGAAATCTTAGTTCCCATCCCCGCGCATAGAAACTAAGAAGAATCATACGAGGAATGCTACGCACTTTAAGGATTAGAGATTCCTTAAAGTCTGCAAGCTCAGGACTTCATTCTAGATTCCTCGGAATGATCAGTCTACGATTCCTCGGACTAATCATACTGCTATTGTGATAAAAGGTGAACAATCATTGTCGAAGTCAGAAAAAGCGGGAGCAGGTCCAGATTTGGCAGAAATGTTACCTACCCGCGCAGAGGACAGAGACATTGGATTGGTCGAACATCTAATGTGTCTAACGGCTTCAAAGTTTTGGATCTCAACCCTTCGTGAAATACCTAACAATGTATTATTGAGCTTGCCGAAACTCTGCAAAATTTCTGAGTCAAGTTAGAGGATTATCTGAAGTTTTCCGTATGTCACCTTCGTGAGCACAAGACTCAGAAATTAGTTTTTGAGTTATTCTTGATGTTATTTCTCTCAAAGAAAGAACACAACAGTCAAGTACGCTCTTTACTTTGACTCTGACGGGCGTTCAGGCCGCCAAACTTACAGTTTCTTGGAGAACTTTAAAGACCCGATTCCATCTATGAGGAGGCTGCGTGTGTGCCCACACTCCGAGAAGTTGCAAAGTGAAGAACATACAAAGGATCGGACGAGTGAGCAAGTGGATCGGTGGACAAGGTGTAGCGACCCAAAAACTTTTATAATTATTTTTATGCTACATTTCTAACTCATGCATGAAAAATTTCTTTGGTTACGTTCCTAGAAGTCGCGTCAAAATTTATATTATCATTATTATTATTTTATTTCATGATTTAATTAAGTAAAATATATGGGGTGAATTACTTTTTTTATACATTCAATAAATTTTCTCCAGTTCAAATTCCTCATAAGCTCAAAGAAATTATTTTCTAAATTTTTTTTATTTGGCTCAATATAGAGCTACACAACTTATAATTAATAAATACAAAATCTACACATGTTTTAAATTAGTGCCTAAGATAATGCTAGGAATTTATTTACAAAATTCTACACATGTCCTAAATTAGTGCCTAAGATAGTGCCTAAGATAATGCTATGTATTTATTTCCTCCATCAATTCAACCAAGCATTTTCACCTTATAAATAGCTATGCATTTCCATTCCCCTAACTTGCCAAGCATTTGTCGTTTTGAGTTCAAAAAAGCTACGCAAGGAACTAACTACGTTGTTCAATTTTCAAGCAAGTTCAAAAGTTAAGGTGGAGAATTTATGTGTGATACATCATTTTATCCATGTTATGCTTTAATGCAGGTACCTATTATTAGCTGACGGGCTAATTACGAGATAAGTCGACGGGCTGCCTACATGTTCTATTTTCTACGTTTACCTTGTGTTAATTGTATAACTTGGATAAATTGAATTCACCATTGAGTTAATAATACTCACCCCCGAAGTTACTACTATTTTTCAGGTTAATATATCGGACGATGGGCTAGAGGTAGATGATGGCTAAGGAGATTTTTCATTAAAATTATTTGTATATTTTCAGTTCATTTTATTTAAAAGAGAAAAAAACAGTTTATCTTTTGCAAATGTTCTACTATTATTTCTTGATTAAAGGGTGTTTTACTATTATTTATTTTACTACGAAATTGGGGTGTTACAGTTTGGTATCAGAGCGGATTTACGTTTCTGTAGACTCGCAAAAAAAAAATTAAAAAAAACCATCATCTCGCCGGTCACATCGCTCCGAAAGAAAGATACTATCTTATGTTCTTTTATTTTTTTTATTTATGCTAAACTCCTTTTACACCATAAACTGGGTGGTAGATGGCAAGAGGTCCTGGACGGTTTTACGGTAATAGGCCAAGTGCGGTACGAACCCCAATACAAACCAGAGCTGATATTTTGTGGATAAGGATCGAGGAATTCAAATGGAATAAGAAAAATGGCGTCCGAGAAAACATTAAAAGGTTCCCAAAACTATTTTGTGGATAACGATCTAGGAATTCAAATGGAATAAGAAAAATGGCGTCCGAGATAACATTAAAAGGTTCCCAAAACTGTGGAAGAATCTAAGAAGGGAAGTAAGTGATAGAAGAAATGCGAAAGCCGGTGTTTTGTTCTTAGAGGAACCTCCTGACTATTTGTGTGGGGTCTCTCAGGATATTTTCGACAAGTACATCACTTTTGAAGCAGGCGAAGGGACCGAATTCAATATGAAGTTGTTCTTGCGAGAACTGATGATTTGGTGGGATAGCCAGGTCTACGGAGAAGATACATATGACGAAGGCTCCCAAACCGGGTCTAATGAAGTTCAGGCTAGCAACGTTGCTGGGCCTAGTGGCATAGCCAACGAACCCATAGAAATAGTCTAAAATAATTTATATATCTTTTATCCTTACTTGTTTTAAAAATAATAATAATCGCATGAGTTAATAAAATGATTATTATTATTTTTCTAATAAAATTTGTTAATAGGATTATGTTGGCTTTTTCGGGTAACGATTCAGATAGTGAAGCTACCTATTCGATGGACACATCCAGGCAATATAGGGAGGACTTCGCACAGGTTCTGGCGCAACCTTTGGGCGGGGTGCTACCTCGTCAAAATCCAAGGAATGAGCGAAACATTGTGGTTTCACAATTTTGCCAGATGGGACCACCCAAACTCAAGGGAAGTAAAGGGCCACTTGTCACGAAGGAGTGGATCTTCCAGCTAGAAAGGATTTTTGAACATCTGGATTGCACGGATTCTGAGAAGGTTTCATGTGCAGTCTTCCAATTGACTGAAGATGCAGGACACTGGTGGCACGCGCAGATGCGTCTTATGACAAGCGAGCAACACCGAAATGTCACTTGGGAAGAATTCAAGACGAGGGTAATGGAAAAGTTTTTCCCAAGGGCTTATCGTAAGCAAAAGGAGATGGAGTTAATGAACCTGGAGCAAGGGGAGATGATGGTTCTCGATTACGAGAGGACTTTCAACCGATTGTCGCGATATGCTCCACATCTGGTGGACACTGAAGAGAAGAAGACTTGGCAATTTGATTATAGACTGCGGTCAGAGATCGGAGAAATATTGGCAGGCCAGGGGACTACAACCTCATTTTTGGAGTTAGTAGGACGAGCTCAGGTTGTTGCGACAAGCCTGAACTTGGAGAATCTTGAGGATAAACGTACAAATACTTCGTCTAAAAGGCGTTGGGATGATCGCAAAAAAGGGACGAGTTCTCAACCTGAGAAGAAGTCAAGGACTTTTGAGAATCACAATGCTAAGCCAAACAACACTGGAGTAATAGTGGAGAAACCTCAATGCCCTGAATGCAAGAAGCACCACAAGTCGCCATGTTTCTTCGGGAAGAACATCTGTTACCGTTGCCATGAGCCGGGACATGGGGCTCATAACTGCCTTAAGTACGAGAAGAATGTTTCTAAGGGAGGAACATCACGTACTTACACCATGAAGGAGAAAAGGGAAGAGCCCAAGACTATGACAGGTATTCTACCAGTCTTTCAAATACCTGCTTTAGTACTTTTTGATTCTGGCGCATCACATTCATTTATCTCTAAGTTATTTTATAAGAAGATTGGTGTGAATTGTGATAAGCTAGAAATGTCTTTAAATATAAGTCTTCCATCGGGTGAGGCGATGGAAACAAACTGGATGGTTAAGGGAGTGGAGATTGAAATTAATGGGAACATTCTAAGAGCTGATTTATTCATTTTAGATATGCGAGATTTTTTATGATACTTGGCATGGATTGGTTGAGTAGCAAGCATGCCATCATTAAGTGTCATGATCGGGAAGTGGTATTTCAAGAACATGGGATGAAGGAGTTCTCTTTTAGGGGGTGCAAAGCAAATTCGTCAACATGTCTGGTGTCAGCAATGAAGGCAGACAAACTTTTAAGAAAGAAGGATTGTGAAGCTTTCCTAGTAAACGTGGTGAGCACAGAACCTGGAGAGCCCAAGATAGAAGACATACCTATAGTCAGAGAGTATCCAGATGTGTTTCCCGATGATATATCTTGCCTTCCATCGAAAAGACAAGTAGAGTTCACCATCAAATTGCTACCCGGAGCAGCATCTTTATCCAAGGCACCTTACAGAATGGCGCCAATAGAGCAACAAGAACTGAAGGTTCAAATACAAGAGCTCTTGGACAAGGGATACATTCGACCCAGTGTATCACCTTGGGGTGCACCAGTGTTTTTCGTAAAAAAAAAGATGGCACCATGAGGATGTGTATTGATTATCGTGAGCTTAACAAGCTTACCATAAAGAACAAGTACCCACTTCCAAGAATTGAGGATTTTTTGATCAGTTGAAGGGAGCTGGAGTATTTTTAAGATCGATTTGAGATCAGGATATCACCAATTGAGAGTTCGAGAAGGTGATATTGCAAAGACTGCTTTTAGAACCAGATACGGACATTATGAGTTCAAAGTGATGCCATTTGGTTTATCTAATGCGCCTGCTGTGTTTATGGATCTGATGAATCGAGTCTTTCACCAGTACCTAGACCAATTTGTCATTGTGTTCATAGATGACATTCTAGTTTACTCGAAAGATCAGACTCAACATGAGGAACACCTTTGAATTGTGTTGGAAACATTGCGGAAGGAAAAGTTGTACGCTAAGTTTACGAAATGTGAATTTTGGATAGATCGCGTTGTCTTTCTTGGAAACATGGTCACAACTAAGGGAATAGAGGTGGATCCTGCAAAGGTGGAAATGGTTAAGGGTTGGAATACGCCAAAGAATGCTAATGAGACCCACAGTTTCCTAGGGTTAGCAGGATATTATCGACGGTTTATTGAGGATTTTTCCAAGATTGCGGGTCCGTTGACAAAGTTGACAAGGAAAGGAGTTAAGTTTGAATGGAACGAGGAATGTGAAAAGAGTTTTCAAGAACCAAAGTTAAGACTCACGACTGCACCAGTATTAAGGGTTCCCGACGACACCGGAAGTTTTGTAATTTATTGCGACGCTTCTAAACAAGACTTGGGTTGTGTTTTGATACAACATGGAAAATTCATTGCTTATGCATTGAGGCAACTAAAAGTTCACGAGTTGAACTACCCGACATATGATTTAGAGCTTGCAGCTGTCGTGCATGCATTGAAGATATGGCGTCACTATTTGTATAGAGCAAAGTGAGATTTATTCTGATCACAAAAGCCTCAAGTACATTTTCACTCAGAAGGATAGGGGTGTGCACGGTTTGCCCGAAACCGGTCGAACCAGCCAAACCAAATTAATTTGGCTGGTTTGGTTGGTTTGAGAAAAATGATTGGCCGGGTTGGTTTGAAAAATCTCAAACCGGATGATTTGGTTTGGCCGACGGTTTAAAGGATGAAACCGGTCGTTTAGGCCGGACCGGCCGTATAAATAATATAATTTTAAATATAATAATGATAATAAAATATTATTTGGAAGAAACCTAAAATATCAATTATATTGATATATATGTCCGATGCTTATATTCTTTCGAATTGTAACCCTATAAATCAACTTATATTTAATTATTTCTTGCAACCATAATATTATTTATTTATTACTTATCTCATATTTGTAATTAATGACTAGCGAGATATATTTATATTAGTTTTAATTTGTGTATCATTCTTTCATTAATTTATAATAATAAAATGGATATACAAGTTTCATTTTTTGCAATATTATTAATTGAATAATCTTCAAACCGTTTAAACCAGCCGAACCAAACCGTTTTAATATGGTTTGGTCGGTTAGGTTTGAAATAATTATTTGGCTGGTTTGGTTTGTGAAAATTTTAAACCGTACCTATTGGTTTGGTCCGTACTTTGTTCCTTAAACCGGCCAAACCGGACCGTGCACACCCCTACAGAAGGAGTTGAATATGAGGCAGAGAAGGTGGTTGGAGCTTGTGAAGGATTATGACTGCACTTTTCACTATCATCCTGGTAAGGCCAATGTTGTAGCAGACGCCTTAAGCGGAAAGGGGGGCATAGCAGCATTTCATGCAGAACAACTAGTCCAAGAATTTGAAAGGATGAAGATCGAGGTAATTCCGGAAGGAGGAAATACTACATCGATATTAGCAGCATTAGTGGTGCAACCAACACAAAGGAATCGGATAAAGGATGCACAAGCAAGTGATTCATTTTTTAATAAGATGAAAGAAAGAGTAGTGAAAGGGGATATCAATGGTTTTATGATAGCGAAGGATGGAGCATTAACGTATGAAGGACGATTGTGCGTCCCTAAGCATGAGGAATTAAGAAGAGAGATTCTAGATGAGGCTCATAACACTCGATACACCGTCATCCGGGAGGGACAAAGATGTATCATGATGAAAGTGGGAAAAGCTTCTGGTGGCGTAATATGAAAAGATCAATTGGAGATTTTGTTAATAGATGCATGACGTGTCAAAAGGTGAAGGCCGAGCATCAACGAACAATGGGTTTGCTAAATCCACTTGAGATTCCCGAATGGAAGTGGGAACATATCTGGATGGACTCTGTAGTGGGATTAACAAGAACATTGAAGGGTAATCATGCGATTTGGGTTATCGTGGATCGTCTTACGAAGTTCGCCCACTTTTTACTCATAAAGGTGACTCATAGTATGGATAGACTCGCTCAGATATATGTCGATGAGATTGTGAGACTGCATGGGGTGCCAGTTTCTATTGTGTCAGATCGTGATCCACGATTTACTTCGAGATTTTGGAGGAGTTTGCAACAGGCTATGGGAACGAAGTTAAGGTTTAGCACTGTTTACCATCCACGGACCAGTGGTCAGTCAGAAAGAACCATTCAGATATTAGAGGATATGCTCCGAGCTTGTGTAATGGACACGGGTGATAGTTGGGAAAAGCATTTGCCACTGGTTGAGTTTGCATATAACAATAGTTATCAGGCAACAATTGGGATGGCTCCATATGAGGCGTTGTACGGGAGGAAGTGTAGGTCTCCACTACATTGGGATGAAGTTGGCGAGAAGAGAATTTTGGGACCCGAAATTGTGGAAAGAACTATAGCGGTGATAAGTAAGATTCGGGAGCGAATCAAGATCGCTCAAGATAAACAAAAATTATATGCCGACTTAAAAAGAAGAGACATTCATTGCAAGGTGGGCGACAAGGTGTTTGTTAAGATATCACCTATGAGAGGAGTAGTACGTTTTGGAGAAAAAAAGAAAATTGAAGCCTCAATATATTGGGCCGTTTGAAATTCTGGAAGAATTGGAGAGATAGCTTATCGACTTGCTCTACCTCCGAGTTTGACCGCCGTACATGATATTTTCCACATATCTTCATTGCGCATGTATATGCATGATCCGAACAACATTGTCAATCATGATGATTTGGAATTGAAGAATGACTTGTCTTATGAGGAGTATGCGATAACATTATTAGACAGAAAGGTTCATGGCCTTAGAAATAAGCAGATTTCGTTGGTTAAGATACAGTGGAGTAGACATGGTATGGATGAAGCTACATGGGAGAAAGAAGAAGAAATGATTACTAAGTATCCACAGTTTATGGGACCAGGTAATTAAATTCCGAGGACGGAATTATTTTAAGGGGTAGAGGATGTAGCGACCCAAAAACTTTTATAATTATTTTTATGCTACATTTCTAACTCATGCATGCAAAATTTCTTTGGTTATGTTCCTAGAAGTCGCGCCTAAATTTATATTATCATTATTATAATTTTATTTCATGATTTAATTAAGTAAAGTATATGGGGTGAATTATTTTTTATACATTCAATATATTTTCTCCAGTTCAAATTCCTCATAAGCTCAAAGAAATTATTTTCTAATTTTTTTTTTTGGCTCAATATATAGCTACACAACTTATAATTAATAAATACAAAATCTAATCATGTTCTAAATTAGTGCCTAAGATAATGCTAGGAATTTATTTACAAAATTCTACACATGTCCTAAATTAATGCCTAAGATAATGATATGTATTTATTTCCTCCATTAATTCAACCAAGCATTTTCACCCTATCAATAGCTATGCATTTCCATTCCCCTAACTCGCCAAGCATTTGTCGTTTTGAGTTCTAAAAAGCTGTGCAAGGAACTAACTACGTTGTTTGATTTTCAAGCAAGTTCAAAAGTTAAGGTGGGGAATCTATGTGTGATACATCATTTTGTCCATGTTATGCTTTAATGCAGGTACCTATTATTAGCCGACGGGCTAATTACGAGATAAGCTGATGGGCTACCTACATGTTCTATTTTCTACGTTTACCTTGTGTTAATTGTATAACTTGGATAAATTGAATTCACCACTGAGTTAATAACACTCACCCCGAAGTTACTACTATTTTTCAGGTTAATATATCGGGCGATGGGCTAGAGGCAGATGATGGCTAAGGAGATTTTTCATTAAAACTATTTGTATATTTTCAGTTCATTTTATTTAAAAGAGAAAAAAACAGTTTATCTTTTACAAATGTTCTACTATTATTTCTTGATTAAAGGGTGTTTTACTATTATTTATTTTACTACGAAATTGGGGTGTTACACAAGGCATTTACCGACTAGCGATAGATCGTGTGAGCAGCTTTTATTCAATCACTTAGTGGATTTCCAAACTTTTGTCTGAAGAGCGGACGTAGGACGTTTTGGTGTGCAAACCACTATAATTCTTTGTCATTTACTGCTTTCTGTATTTCAGTTTACTTCTTTTAAAATTCAACATTCAAGTGTTGAAGTATAGATTGAAAATGACTTAACGACCATTTGGAGACCCAAACTGAGCTAAAGATAAACCAAACTGAAACTGACACTCAATTTGGATAAGTGCAAATCTCTTATTTAAACATTTCCATTGTGCAACATTACACTTACTCTGATTTTTGGGACCTACACTATTCACAAATATTTAAAATAAAATAGCACCCCATCATTGTTCGAACAGTTCATCTCTACAATCACGAGTTGAATCGAATTAAATTTGATAAAATTTGAACTTGACAAAATAAATGAGGCTCATGATTTAGTGCTGAACTCATCTCAACTTAATGAAGCTTGAATTTTTCAAATTTTAATTATTAACTTAAATTATTATATACTATGGATTAATTTATAATTTAACAATAAATTTAAGAATAAAAATTTAAATTATATCAAGTTTGATAAATTTGCCAACCTAGTTCAAATTCAAGTTCAACTTATATTCAATTTAATTTCAATATCGATAAGACTCATGAATCTATTGAGTTTGAAATTTTAAAATATGAACTCGACTATATTAGTATCAAGTCTATCCTATTTTTTTAAAATTAAATTTAAATAACTTGCGAGACGACTTAAATTATGTTTACTTTATCGGTGACTATAATTATATCGGATTTATCGAAGATTTTTTTTAGTACAAATTAATTTTTTTTGGAGTTCAACAATAATAACAATTCTCGTAACTTATTGAGAATTTTAATTTATTTACTAATTTAAATCACACGTGGGTTGAATTTAGAACGTCCAAAAAGAATCTATTTATTAATAGTAAAGAAATAACTATCCAACAAAAATTATTGACCACACCTATTTTCCACATAACATCAAACCCAATAAATTATTGCAAACCGACAAACGTTTCCGAGTCTTCACAAATAGTTTTATACAACGTGTTGAAATATTTGTGAGTTGTCTATCTCCACCATTTTAGGGTGGGGTCAGCAATTTCACTATCAAACATAAGTTTTTACAATATAATATTTAATTAAAAGTTTTTATAAGAAAAAATGTAACAATAATCTTATCAATTAATTCAGCATAATTAATTTTTATTTTTTCATTAAAAAAAATATTCAATTGACCAACCACCTCAACTTCTGCATTTACTACTACTTATGATTGCTAATCGTTTAAAAACAACACAAAAAAAGAATATTCTAGATTTTAATATCGATAGACATGCATAAGATGTAACTAGATTTTTTTTTCTCCACATAAAAATTGGTCCCAAATAATATTGCATTTACAGCACGTGATAAAAGATTTGGGAGTTGTCTATTAGTTATGATTGCCATGGTCCATGGAAATAATCAAATGAGGGAACATACTAGATTTTACTATAGTTAACTAGATATGCATATATTTGGATAGATTTTTTTTTTCACACCTTCGTCTATAGTAAAAATTCAAAGACGTATAATTTCAGCAATGTTTTCAGTTGTAGTGCTTTGTTTTATTGAAACAAAACTATAATTATTGTGTTTTTTCAAATTTTTATTCACATTGTCCGAATCTTTTAAATATACAAACTATGGTAAGTTGCATATGTTAACAAGATTTTTCATTGGTTTTTCAATTATTACACATCTTGTAAATCTTGGCAATTATAATAAAGTTTTTGAAAAAATTGTGATTGTAACACAATCTTTTTAAAAATAAATTGAAATATTATTATTATTATTATTATTTCCATTCTAGCATTTTTATTTGAATTAATTCTTTCATTCCTCGTTTATTTTTGCTTTTATTTCCAAATAAACGGTGAAAATACATTTAAAGTGCAAATAATAAATAATAAAAGTTTAAATTGCACATATTCTTGTAGGGCTTAACACAATTATCCTTATTAGCTTCCTAAGAAGATTTCATCGTCGTATAAAAGAGATAAATTATGACACATAGTTATACACATATTGCACTACCAAAGATATATAGATATTGAGCGGCAAAAACTTGTGTTAGGCACGTCTGAACGGTTTAGGCGGGTTTTATTCATATTCAAATAGATTCACCCATCCCAAATAGGGTTTATTAATCCTCAATTAAGATATATTAGATGGGTTTAACTTGGGTTAATGGATAAAATCCACCTAAATTATTTAGGCATATCTAACCTGAGACCTTCCTATATTGAGCTGGTCAATGCCCTCACATAAGGTAAAGCAAAGTAACACATAATCATGCATTTAAATCACTGAGGTCCTTTTGTTTTCTCATGTTAGATCTAAGACACATCTCACTAAGACCCAATCAATAAGATACGAAGCACAAGCATAAAAAGTAGTCGAGATGAAATTACTTGTTATACTACAACCTATACCAATATATACTTAGAGTTATTTCTGTTGTGATTATTACACTCAATTTTATATTTCTTTATTCTGTGAAATCAAATAAGGCACCCTTATTAATAATTTCTGGATCTGCCACCAATTCTATCTGCATAGTGTTATGTGTTTAATTGCCTTGTGAGTTTTGGATTCTCTCGAGTTTGCAACTACACCAACATTTAGGTCTGCAAATGAAAAATATTGTTCATGAGCTACTCAGATCTTGATTCGATAAAAATTTATTTATTGAGCTCGTTTGTAAGACGAACCAAGCTTGAGCTTTATAGTATTCAATCTGTGAACAAACTCGTTAGCTAAAATTAGAATGAAACATAAAAATTATTGACTTTATAAAATCAATACTTTATAATTTAAGAATAACTAGTATGATAAATATTTGTTGTCATAATAAAAAATTAATTTGAGTACGAATATGATATTATTTTTTGGAATTAATAATTTCTTCATTCAATTAATCAGATAATATTGAATATTTCAATTATCATCTGAATATAGAAAGTTCGTTTAGTCCCGATTAAGTCCGTAAATTTTAAAGTATTTGATAAAATAATCTCAGCTCGATTATAAAAGAGCCAATCTTGATCATATCACTTTTCAACTCAGCTCGGTTCAATCACTCCCCTAACGGCATTATCACACCATCATAGTCACACCATCATAGTCATGGGCAAACGAGTAATCACATCTTAGTCTTTAGCATCGGTAGGGATAGAGCCAGCTCCGGGCAAGTGGGGGCGACCGCCCCCACGTGCTTAATTTTTCTTAGTATATTTTTTTAAAAATAAAATAAAATTATAGGGCACGATCCTATAATATTTGATCTAGCCCCCATAATCCTTTAAGTCTGTATCCACCCCTGAGCATCGGGTCCAGTCCTTATATAAATATATACTTAGTTATGCTAGAGTAATTATTTCAAATTATTTCCTCTTCCACAAGTGATATCACAAAGCAACGACAAACCAAACGATAAATAGAAACACACTTTTATTTTACGCAACACATTTTGTGTACGACGATGATATATATCAGCCATACACAAACATGGCTTTGGCTTATTATTAGGAGACAGAAACCCTAGTTAGATCGATCCAATCGAAGAAACCCTAAATCATGAAATATAGTAGACAGGATTGGGGATTTTGAATGTTCGAGTCCCTGCATTTTCACCACTCAAGTCACTCCATTGATCTCCCACATTACCCACGATCGCGTAACCTTGCCCCACTATCTCTCCTCTCCTCTCCGCTTTGAACTGCAGCGCATTTTTCCCATTATCCGCACCTCCCCTGCATCCAGTATTCCATTTCATCAATATAATAGAAGTAGAGATGTCAATTTATCCCGAAATTTATAGGTAATTGGTTGATTGAATTAATCCAAAGATGTGAAAAACTTTCAACCTAAATAGTTCGGGGCCGTTTAACCCGATCAATAGTTTTTATCGATGAACTTAAAAATATAAATATACATATTTTTTATAAATTGGGTATACAATTAAATAGGTATGGAGCTTCTCTTCTTCTCGTCAAACCCATAACCAATCGATCACAGACAAAGCGCTTTAACGACTGTGCTTTAAGGTTTGGACATAGCCACATAGGCTACCCCATCAAAATTCCAAAACGTAAGCATCAAGAAATAAAACAAGAGCTTTAATTTGAAAAAAAAATAATAATAAAAAAATAAAACATACTTGAGGATGAGCTCAGTCCATCCGGAGTAGTCAGCTTCGTTCAAAAGTCTAGTCAAATCCGCTCGGAAAGATTCCGGCGCTTCCGATATAATAAAAGTGTCGTATCCATAATCCTGCACGGCGCTAAAGAGGTCTTGAACCGCCGGGTCGGCCGTCGCCGGGTTGTTGTTCAGCCACTCGTAGTAGGCTGTGGTGTTGATCGGATTCGTCCTGAACTTGTACGGACATTGTCAGCGATGATACTAGTACTACTACGCGAATTAAAGTATCCCACATCGACTGGTGAAAAACGAGGATGGATTACGTACCCGTAACCGACATTAGAACTCTTGAGGTATTTGAGGTTGCTGAGGAGGGTTTCCTCGACGTCGAACACCCAGGCCTTTTTGCCGGAGTTGTCTTTGATGGAGTAGGCGAAGTCGTCGGCGGCGTAGGCGACGGCCTCGATATCCAGGTGGTACTGCTTGCCGCTGAAGTATGATTTGATGGAGCTTTTGCAGTGGCTGGGGACGGTGGGCCAGTCTCGGAGGTTGTTTGCCTCCACTGCCACCCTGAAACTCTGGCAGTTTATTTTGTCATCGGCGGTTAGCTTGATCGGATTGTCGTCGGTGAAGACTTGTGCATGGGAAGATGAGAGTAGTAGGGCCAGGGTGGCTAGGAAGAGAAAGATGGGGAGACGTCGGAGTCCCATTGTTGATGAGAGAGAGAGAGGGGAGAGAGATTGTTAGTGTTTTTGTTTGGATGATTTTTGAGGTGGAACTTGGGCAAGTTTAAATAATTGCATCCTTGAAAGATTGCCCTCTCATTTGCAATTAATTACTAACTCGGCCAATCCAAACAATATGGGGTTCGTGGAGGAAAAAAAAAAAAAAAAAAAGGCCGGAGCCTCTAATTCTGGGTTGGAGCATTCTTGTGAAAAATGATAGTAGGAGGTTGTGATCATGCATGCTTGTCATTCCAGTAGTGGAGTCCGGCAGATAGGGGAGTTAACGATTGCCATTCATAATCGATTGATGGTTCGATGTAAGAGATATAAGTGCTCCGGTGCAGGGGCGGCGCCATGTAGAGTCTTACGAGATCGGCCACCCTCAAAGTTATTTGAAATTTTTTTCTATATATGTATATTTTTTCAAAAAAAAAATAAAGTTATATATATAATATCGATTCCATGAAATTAAGATCGAGCCCCACAAATTCGAGCTCTACATTCAGCCCTACTCGTCTCTAATGCCTTGAATACTATGAATTGGTAGGCGAGGTCCTATGTTATATCTTTTGGAGTTGGATATCGTTTTTAGGAGAGGTGTCTTTGGATTGCCCGCTTTGTGAGCTTTTGTTCTCTGACATCATCTAGTTGTACATACCTGTGCATCGTTTTTGAGTTAAATCTAATTTAGACCTAAACATAAACCTATATATCTATAATATTAATTATCAAATATTATTTCAAATTTCATGATTCAATAGTTTTAACATTTACTTTATCTATTAAAACTATTTACATTAAGAATTTGAGATTCAACCCTACCTAACCTTCGGTTACTCAGCCTGGATCACACAAAATGAAATCTTTTAATAATAATATTTTTTTAAAAAAAATTCTAAGCTATTTTTCAGTTCAATTCGATTGAGTAAATCTACTTTTTGGGTGGATATGCAAAATTCTCAAATTTAATTTGATTTTTTATTTACATTCTAATCATGAATTGTTGACACGACCTTTTTCGAATATTTTTATGTGGTTTGTATGGCATAATGTAATTGGTTGAATAGAATTGTGGTAGATATGCAAAATGACGACGTTTTTTACTATTACTAAGGTGTGTTCATTAATCATGGAATCAATAACTAAGTGAAAATTAGTTTATTTTTTAATGCTACAAATTAAATACATCTAAACAATATTGCAACGATTTTGTTTCAATTACGTGCTGTAATATTTTTTTAAGTATAATTTGAAACAATTTAACTTCATGCTGTAAATTGGTTCAATTCGAAAATTTCATGATGTGTCGAAATAATTCATTTCGCACGTTGTAAATTGTGAGGTGCGAATATGATTGTCATTTGTTTTTTAGTGTGGGACCTACACTCCACGGAAATTCATTTTCCATTCTCAATTTAAAAAGTTATTGTTTTGATATGTTAAAAGAATGTACAGAAATTATCAAGTTAGAAGTGTCTCTAGATTAGCTTAGTTTGCACTTTGCATATAAACTTGTAAAATTATGTTAGGATATATATCGAGTTGTAATGGAATAGGCAAATCCGATCAAGACAAACTGGGTGGAAATCCAAAACCTCAATTTGGATCGTATGAAAAGAAAGAAGAAACCAACTTTCAGTTTGAAGCTGATGACTAAGGGAAACTGATCGAAGACACCAACCTGGATCATCTCCAGTCTATTCACGCGCAGAGACAAAGAGAATATAAGTCAGATGAATCATTAAAGATCAGCCTTTAAGAATGGAGATTCCAAAAAACTTTAAGCTTATAGACGTGGTATCAGTTGTTGCAACGTCTTGTCAAGAGTCGTTCGTCCAACCAATCAAAGTGAGTGAACTTCACAGACCCAAGTGGTTGAGACATCATCCAGAAGAAGTTGTCCTAGATGATGTTGAGAATCATTCAAACAAGGCAAGAAAGTGTTCTACACAATTGCTACATTTCCCAATCGGAGCCCAAGTTAGATTGGGGAAGCGCTGTAATCGCCGGACTAGATCAACCTGATGTAAGAAGAGCTGTCAGAATTCACCCATAACAACGTTTGGTGCTTGGTAGATAGACCTACTCATCATCCAGTGATAAGGCACCAAGTGGGTCTTCAAGAACAAGCGGGATGAAGACGACAATATAGTTAGGGAACAAGATGAGACTTGTTGCTAAGGGATATGCACATTGCGAAGGCATTGACTAAGATGAGACATTCGCACCAGTTGACAAATTGGAAGTAATTAGGCTCTTCTTAGCTTATATTACAACTTGACAGTCTTTTAAATGGATGTAAAGAGTGTCTTTCTCAATGGAGAACTCAATGAGGAAGTGTGTGTTGAACAATATTGGTCCCGAATTTCAGAGTTTAAACTTGTTGCACAGCAGAATCTTTAAATGATAAACTTGCACTTATCCAAATTGGTTGTTCAGTACCATTTAGGTTTGTCGAAGCTGATAGCGCGTTTCGCAACGCGCTATCAAGTTTTTGGCGCCGTTGCCGGGGACTGCAAAGATTGACAATTAACACTAATTCTGATATTACGCTAATTACTCTAGGCTTTATTTTACGCATTTTTAATTTTAATTCTGTTTATTCTCTGTGCCGTTCACGGTGTGCTTTCTTGTGCAGGTAGTGTATGCGAACCAGATCTCGTTGCAGATTGGGGACATCAAACCGACTACCATCAGGCTTCAGATGGCTGACAGGTCGGTAAACTACCCTAAAGGGGTAGTCGAGGATGTACTGGTGAAGGTTGGGAATTTTGTCTTCCCAGCCGACTTTGTGGTTCTGGACATGGAGGAAGACAGAGGTATTCCGCTGATACTTGGGAAACCTTTTCTGAATACTGCGGATGCACTGATCGATGTGAAGAGAGGCGAGCTGAGCCTGAGGGTGAATGATGAGACAGTCACATTCTCCATCTGCAAGGCCATGGAGAAGCAGGACTGTGGTGGGCGATTCAAGGACTCTGATCGGATTCCAGACACTGATCTACCTGATCCCTAGGTCCATTTCTACTGTGTCTAGCTACAGACAATAAATAAAGCGCTTGTTGGGAGGCAACCCAACTTTCTATCTCTTTCTAGCTATTTAAATTTATGTTATTTCTTTTTATTTTCATATTTTACGTTCACTTGTGGTTGTTGAGTTTGTTGGTGCAGGAACAGAGCTCGAAGCACTAGAAGTTGCATAAGTCTATGGCCCGCTCTCCACCGCAGTGAGATTTATCGAGGTTCTCCACACATCTCCGTGATCCTTTTCCCCACAAACTTATCCTCTCCTGTGTATCGAATAAGTTTGGGGGGAGGAGGAGGTGATCGGTCGATGTGTGTGTTTCTTCCTTAGTTTCTTTTATGTTTAAATTGCTTTTGTTATTAGTTTGGTTATTTGAGTGGTTATTTGCTGAATTAGAGTTGATTAGGATTTTTTTTTTTTCGTTTTATTTAATTTTGCTGAGTCTGTACTAGGAACTTGAGTATTGGATAGGAAAGAATTGATAGGGTGTTTATTTTTGCGTTATTGATCAAGTTTATGATGACAGCCCTTTCTTTCTCGTGAGACTTATATTGATTGCTGTGAATGATTTGGTGATGTGTGGATGGATGAAATTGATTTTGGCCTCTTGAATAAGCTTATAGCCATGTGAAAATTTGAGCCTATTTTTGTTTCATTGAGAGTATGTCGCTGTGCATTTGATCTCTAGAACTTGCTCTGGTTTCTTGCTCAAAATTGCGTAGGAGAGTGTCAAGGATTTAGAAATGATTTTAGGTCATCGTTTCATGAGCCACAATGAACCCAAACACTAACCCGATGCATACTCCTTTGTTAGCCCAGTTGAGCCTGAAAGCCTTTTCTTTGTTAACCCGGATGATAGGAGGGGTGGATGGATTTTGTAAGGGTATCCAACAATGTTAGGTGGTGAATGTAGAGTCGTTGTCTAAAGCTGTATGAGGGACCATTTTTATTAGTGCATTATCAAAAACACTGTCTTCTATACAATTTTATCCTTGGTGAAACCCCTTTAAGCGTGTACTTTTCTTTCTTGTCTATGAGTCAGGAAAAGTGTTGTAGTTCTATCTTGTCTATGGGAAAGTGCTATATACGGGTGCGTGGTATTTTGTCTATAAGATTTGGGTAAAATAAAGGGTAGATTGGTTTCTATTGTTCATAATTGGCCTTTGAATCTGTGGTTTTCTGTTCTTGTCTATAAGTGAAAGCCTGGATTCCTTCTTGTCTATGAGTTGAGGTGAAAACAAAAATATGGTGGGCAATAGTTATAATATTTGTCTTGTCTATGAGACAATATTTATAGAGGATAAGAAATCTTTATATTATGTTCGGAATGAAGTTGGTCCTAAAAATTTACTGTGCTAGCAGTCTGTATTGGTTAGTCAGATGTGTGGTATGTGATGAGGAAGATGTGGAGTGAATGGAGTTATAAGGATGAATTTATTCAGTCACTTTTAGCCAAAATTTTCCATACCTTTCACCAATGTGCCTACATTAGAACCTGAATAAAAGACCTTTCTGATCTTTATCCTAGCATTCCCATAGTCAGTGGAGAGTTTAGACGATGAGCAAGCTTATGGTAGAAAGAGTGTGCAGTTGACAATTTGAGAATATACACTAACCTTTCTTACAATTTGAGCGAAATTTGAGTGATACACTATCCTGTGAGAAGCGAACTTTTAGAGGCCAGGATTGAAATTGTCTGTTTGCATTTAACTGATGAATATGCAGTGATTGGTGTGGGAATCACAACCCCATTTTGTGTCTGAAACAGCTGATGATCAATTAATGCACCCCCTCGTGTTTATTTTAGTTTTATTTTTTTGTCTTTTCATTGTTCGAGGACGAACAATAGTTTAAGTTTGGGGGGTTTGATAAACACTCACTCTGTGCATTCTATTGATAGATTTATGTTTAGATTATACCTCAGACTGAGTCATTACGTGATGTTTTCATGCGTTATTCTTATTCTTTTAGAAATTATTACGTTTGGTTTGGTTTTGGGTTGTTATGCAGGTTTGGTGCACAATTGAGTAATTTATGGCATATGAATGAGTGCCGTGGAGCCAATCGATGTTTGTTTGCATCAAGAAGAAGAAGAAGTGAGAAAAAACTGCACCCACATTTGTTTTAGGCCAAGTTTCAATGGAAACCCATTCCGAAAGCAGTTTACGTTCAAATAAACAGTCACAAATTCCTCCACACATGGAATTCGAGCAAATGGAGCATACTAATAGATAGATCTTCGAGTTAGCTTTCCAATGCAACTGGAATCAGGTCAATAGGAGTTCGGGAACGAAAGTTATGGCCAAAACCGTGAGACTGCGCAAGGTGTTTACGAAACCGGCGACCGGCCGCGAAACCGGCGACCGGCCGCAAAACCGGCGACCACATGTCCCAAACCGGCGATTGGAGCTCAAAACTGGCGACCACATGTTCCAAACCAGCGATTGGCCTTCAAAAACGGCGATCATCTTCCCAACCGACGACCCAGCATCCCTCCACGGCGATCACATGCCCAGCCGGCGTTCTACTCTCCATCCGGCGATCAACATGGCAGAACCGGCGACCAACACTCCCCATCCGGCGTTCACCTTTCTTGGCCGGCGATCGCCGGCTATGCCGGTGGATCGCCGGTCGTGTAATTTCCCTTCGAAACCAAAACGGCGACCGCCTTTCCTTTCCTGTGCTCGCCGGTCGTGACTTCTCCAGCTCGCCAATTTCACAATTTGACGTATTTGCGCATATCTTTTGGCCCAAGTCACAGAATCTCTCCATATCTTTTGAAATTAAAAACTTCCATCTATAAATATGAGGTTAAAAAGCCATGAAAGGGTCCCTTCTCCTTATTCCTTCCACCCTACTACGTTCCATCTTATTTATTTTTTCCAATTTCCTGAGGCTAGAGAAGAAAATTTTCTACAGAAATTCAAGGGGAACTGGAAGAGCATGCCAGGATTTGAAGATTGAAGACTACAGGGTTTTTAATTTCCTTTTCCTGCTTTTATGACTCTTCATCTCTTTGTTTTTCTGGGGTTTAGCATGATTGGCTAAATTTATTTGTGGATTCTAGGGTTTTGAAACTTTGTATTTATTCATTCAACAGTTTATGCAATTTAATGTTCCTTTTCCTTTGATGTTCTAATTTAATTTGGGATTTTCATGAATTGTGATTAACTGGCCATTAATTGTGATTTGAATTGGTAGTTTTTGAACCGAGAGGTCTAGGTTATCAATTAAGACGCAAATAAATTAGATTTACTAGAACAATTGTCTGAGAGGAAATTGAACTTTTAAAGGATTTTGAAATCTAAGGTTTTTATCAAGAGTAAAATTCCTTTTGCGCATCCGAGAGGAGTCACTAGGTATTTTATTTCCATGTTATGGTTTAGAGTCTGAGAGGATCACCTGATAACACTTTCGTGATTGCTCACATCTCTTGAAATTAAATTGGGATTGAATTGCATGAAAACGTTGTTTGTTTAATATTCAAAGTGGATTGCCCTGGAATCCTGTTTTCTCACTAGCTTTCAAAAATCGTTAATTAAATCTTTTTATTTTATCATTGCTTTAAAATCAATTAGTTTAGATAAACCAATTTCCTTATATGCTTCTCCTAGATAGTAGTACAATATCTACGTTTTAGTGCTTAGTTGTACTTCGAGCCTGCAGTCCTTGAGTTCGATAATTTATTACTTGCCCTCTGCAGTGGTCTGTACACTTGATTTCGCAACGCGCTAAAGAAGATGAAAAAGATGCTGAAAGTTCTACCATGGAGCCTCCTTCACGAAATGAGGCAATTAGAACAGCAATCACATTGAATAATTTCTTGCTGAGTTATGAGAAGACAACACCAGAAGTTCTTACAATGATAAGAAAAATTAGAGATGGGATTCAAGTTGAAATTGATTTCAACAAAAAACAAACGGCAATTGAGTCATTTTTCAAGAAGTGTACATAAATTATTCATGTAATATGTACGCATTTATGAAATTATTAATTTATATTTTATATGGGACCTATAGAAATTATAAAAAATGTATTATCTTATAATTTTAGCGAATTATTAATTTAGCACTCTATCCCCAAGTCGGGACCGACAAAAATTATTATTTTAAAGAGTTTATTAATTAATCGAGTATTAATTTATAGAGTTTCTACTGTACGTGATTATTTGATTCAAATTTTGTTTAGAAAAATTACAAATAATGAAATAATTATAAAGTATATATTATATTATATTAAATTTTATTTTATTTAATAATTTATTTATAATCATGGTGTTAAGATATTATGGCACCATTTTTATTCGCACACAGCCCCAAAATCACAGGACAAGCCCAAACGTAGTAGGCTCCAATGGATGATGGACCACATCGAAGAAACCCTAAATCATGCAATGTAGTAAACAGGATTAGGGATTTTGAATGTTCGAGCGCCTGCATTTTCACCAGTCAAGTCGCTCCATTGATCTCCGACATTACCCACGATGGTATAACCTCGCCGCACTATCTCTCCTCTCTTCTCCGATTTGAACTGCACTGTATTTTTTCCGTTATCCGCATCTCCCCTGCATTATCTCGTATTTCATACCATCAATACATGTATATATATATATACACAAAAGAAAGTAATAATGAAAAGATGAGACTTTTTAATGAGGACTTAAGTTATATATATATATAGGAAAATTGTCGATTTAGAGATAATTTAATTATCGATTTAGGATTCGAAATATGATTTGTCAATCGAGGACTCGAAAGATCAAAGAATTCTCAATTCAGGACCTGGTATTGAGGTTCTGGATTGAGAATTGTATAATCTTTCGGGTTATATATGATCTTCGAGTCCTGGAATGATAATTTTTGTGATCTTTCAGATCCTGAATTGAGAATTAATCTTTCGGATCCTGAATTGAAAATTAAACTACCTTTCGGATCCTGGATCGATAAAACTCCAATTTTTAAGTTTTTAATAAATAACTAAATCCTTTAAGTTTCAATCATGATGTTGAAATATTTAAGAAACTAAAAATAATATGATTTTTAATATTTAAATTGATTTCAAAAATAAATATTTTGCACAATTTGTCATTTTTATTATTTTATAAGATTAAGAGAAAGAATTAAAAAATTGACAGCATAATGCTAGTTTATAAAATTTTAAATATAAAAAACAAATTATAAATTTGTTAAACTGATACAAAAACCAAAAGATTTTATAGTACTATATGCTGGGTAAAATTTCTCGATCCTAAACCCGAATTGAATAACCTGCAATCTAATCTGGTTATCAAATTGATATTTCTAGCCAGAAACATCAAGAAATAAAAATTAAAAAAAAAAAACTTAGTTTAAATTAAAAAAAAATAAAAACAACATACTTGAGAATGAGTTCAGTCCACAAGTAAAAGCCAGCATCTTCCAAAAGATTAATCAAATCCTCTCTCATGGACTCCGGTGCTTCTGACACTATAAAAATATTGAATTCGTAACCATACACATATCGGTAGAGCTCTTCAATGGCTGCGTCGGCCGTCGCGGTGTTGTTCTTCAGCCACTCGTAGTAGGATTCGGTGTTGATCGGAATTGTCCTGCATTTCCGACAATACGAAGGTTAAAGTATCCCACATCGACTGGTTAAAAGTGATCGTTACGTTACCCGTATTGGACCAGAGAGCTGTTGAGGTAGTTGATGTTGCTGAGGAGGGTTTCCTCCACATCAAACACCCACGCGAGCTTGTTTTTGGGGCCTTGGAAGGTGTCGGCGTGGTCCATGGCGGCTACGGCCACGGCCTCGATATCGAGGCCGTACTGCTTGCCGGTGAGGTATGATTTGATGTAGCTCTTGCAGTGGCTAGGGATGGTGGACCAGTCGCGGAGGTTGTTGGCCTCGACTCCCACCCTGAAACTCTGGCAGTTTATTTTGTATTCGTCGCGGATGGGGGCGGAGCGCCGCTGCCGGAGCTTGATCGGGTTGTCAGCGGTGAAGTCTGCATGGGAAGATGAGAGTAGGGTGGCTAGGAAAAGGAAAAGGAAGACGGTGATTGGTCGGAGTTTCATTTTTGTGAGAGGGGAGAGATTGTTGGTTTTTTTTATTGGATGATTTTGTGGAGAATTGGGGCCGTTTAAATAAATGTGGTATTTGAAAGTTTACCCTCTCATTTGCAAATAATTACTAAGAATGTAATTGATTGAATAATTGTGAAAGAAATGAGAAATGTCATTTTTTATTAGTACTGATGTGTATGATGGTATTAATGCCTTTTATAATACAACTCTTCATAAACCTTATCATGCTCATCGTGGGATATGTAATGTGTATCAAACAACTGATATGATAATATATTAGAAATGATGGTAATATTGAAATGGAGAATTGTCGATTAAGAATTCAAAAGAAAATTAAATTATCAATTCAAGACTCGAATGATGATTTGTCAATCCAGGACCCGAAAGATCATACAATTCTCAATTGTATGATCTATGAGGTCCTGGATTGAGAATTTTCTTGATATTTCAGGTCCTGAAATGACAATTAATCTTTCGGGTCCTGAATCGATAATTAAACTATCTTTCGGGTTCTGAATTGATAAAATTTCTTATTAAATTGATCTCGTTTATTAATGTTATATTGTCACATCAGCAACTAGGTATATGTTAAGTAAGCAAAGTTGTAGAACTCATAACTAATTAATTATAAACCAAAAACTTAATCATTACTTGGTCAGTAAATGAATCAAACTATTTGTGAGTCACTTGGACCTCTACTCAATAAAACTCGTTTATTAAACGAACCAAACTTCACCATCATAGTATTTGACTCGTGAGTTCGTTAGTTAAAATTGATAAGAAATAAAAAAAAAACTAATTTTATAAAAATGATATTTTCATGATTTATTTGTAACAATAATGATAAATCTTTCTGGTGATTAAAAAAATTGAATTTGAGTATGATATGATATCAATTTTGGAATAAATAAATATGCTACATTTGAAAAGTTCTTTTAGGCTCAATAAACTTTAAAAATTTCAAAGTATTCGATAAAAAGTTCGAAGATTGACTCGATAGTAAATGAGTTAAACTTAAGCAAGATAATTTTCGGCTCGACTCGATTCTGCTTTTAATCATTATTCTCTGAATAAATCAATACAATGACGCTAATAGTTATGGAAAAAATTAGTTTCTTTTTCAATTTTACAAATTAAATACATCTAAATAGTGTAATATAGTTATATAATTTTCAAGAATTAAAAAATTCTTGACAGATGATTTTTCTGTGCTTCAACCAATCCGAATTGAAGAATTGATGTCTCGCGAATAGGATTGTCCTTTGCTTTTTAAGGTGCCACCCACACTCTGCGTGTCTTGTTCTTATTAAATGAATCTTAAGAAATTAAAAATAACAAATAATCGAAATAAAGTAGCATCCAATCATTGTTGGCTCAGGATCCACCTGCAATGAGCTCGACCTTTTTATTAGGGTAATAACGACTCTAGTCAAATTAAACCGAGCTAAATTTGTGTAATGTCCCGAGCCTCGTACGAGCTTATCTGAGATTTTATATTATCCATCAATGATCAAGTTTCGAGTTGGACGACTGATCCTACGGACCAATATCAATCACTTTCTACTCCGACACTAAGTCATTACATGCACATGTGATGACCCTCAACTTCTAATAAATAATATTCAATTGAGAGTTCAATTACCCTCAATTTTCTACATATGGTGAATTAGAAATTCTTCAAAGAGCTAGGAGCTTAAGTTTTAAAGAAAAAAAAATATAAAATTGAGTAAAACTGAATAAAAATTGACTTGTTTTCATCTTCAGCACTTTTGTATCTTCTTTTTTATTATACTCCCTCCGTTCCACCTCAATTGTCTCACTTTCCTTTTTCGTCCGTCCCACCTCAATTGTCTCATACTTAAAAAGGCAAATTTTTCACACTCAACCATAAAATATTAATTCCACTCAACTTACTTTACACTCACACTCCTTGGTTATTGTACAGGAGTTATTGTGCCCAAAGTCACCGGGACAATTCAGCCGGGACGGAGGGAGTATTCAACATATTTTTCTTTTTCACATCTTGCCGCGGAAGGAGGCTAATTTATAAAATATTGAATAATCATATTATTAAAAAAGATCTAATCTTTCGATGATAGGAAGGGAGCGCTCCTTACACATCATTTAGATCCGCCAATGACTTATTTGCTTGTTAATGCTGGTGATGCCATTATAAAAAATAAAGAACTTAAATATAAATACTAGATTTTAATATAGTTACACATGCATAAGATATATATACAAGTTTTTTTTTTCACCCCCTATAAATTGGTCCCCATATATATTGCATTTACACCACATGATAAAAGATTAATTAATGAGTTGTCTAGTAGTACTGACTGTCAAGTCTGTCATGGTCCATGGAAATAATAAAATAGGGAAGATGCTAGATTTTACTATAGTTAATTGTATGCATAAATTATACTAGTTTTTTTTTTTCTTCACACCTTTGAATACTGTAAAAATCAAAGAACATTTTGTTTCAACTATATTTTCAGTTTTAATATTTTATTTCATTAGAACTAGAGTATAATTATTGTATTCTTTTTTTAGATCTTATTGTTAGGAATTAAGTTTTAGTTTCTTTTTTAATTTGATGTTTTGATATGTCAAAACTTACTTTAGCACTAAGTTTATAGAGTTCTAAAATGTAATCCATATATAGGATTATTCAAGTTGTAATAGAACATAGGTGCTGAAGATCGAACAAAGGATTTGCTCGAGATTTGAAGATAAGTTCGTGTGTGAAACTTGGTTTTACTAAGTATGGCCAAGGTCTATACTGAGTTTGGGTACTCAGTATAGAGTTTACCATACTGACTTATGAGAAATCAATATGAGGGTTGTTCATGCTGATTATGGAATGTCAGTATGGAGGCCTTACTTTGTAAGCTCGTGGAACACAAGGAGAACCAAACTTAGTCAAACTCCAAGGCCTTTATATTCCAAGTAGAAGTCAGTACAAGGAAGTCCCATATTTGGATTTCTCGGACTGAAACTGAATCTGACAAGAGCTGGTGAAAAGTAAATGAAGTACATCCATTTTAGAGCAGAGAAGACCTATTAAAGAATGGGCATGATTGAACGACATTCTCAATATCTCTAACGATTGGATTTTCGTGTCTAGCGGGAAGAATTTAAAAATCCCCAAGGAATCTCCTATAAATAGCCCAACAGTTCAAATGAAGAACAACCAAGAATCTCTCGAAAAGCTAAGCCGACACTCTGCCAATATCTTCCTACTCAAAAGCTCTCTGTTTACTTCGTGCTACGTAGTTCAAAGCACGAGGCTAAGCATTAGAGCTTAAGATATTTCTTGGTGAATATATCAATCTAAGAAATATTCACAGCAGTCAGTTCCTACTCTGGGAATCTGATTATTACGGGCATCTGTCAATCAAACTAAATTCTAGGAAGAACGTTCAAACATCCAACTATCAAGAAGAAGGTTATGTGGTTCGTCCTCACTTCTACCTGAAAACTGAGACCAACATTTATGCACATTATCCGAATAATAGATTAAATAGCCAAATTTTATTAAAATACACAAAATATCGGACTAATTATTTTCCAAACGGCAAAAAGGCTCATCACCATAAATCTATTTAATTATTATTTATTTTTTTAAAGTTGCATAGGTCCAGACATAATCTATTTAAGGACTAGGTCGGATTTTCAAACTATTTAAATCTAATTTAAGCTTTGTTAATATTTTAATAAATATTATACTTAAATCATAATTTTATAATTTAATTTTAAATAATAAATATAATTAATACTCCCATTGTCCCTTATTAATTGTCTTGTTAATTTAGTTTGAGCACAATAATCAAGACATGTGATGTGAGAATGGAATGAGTTGAGCGAAATTAATATTTTATTATTGAGTGTAAAAAAATTATCAGTATTAAAAACAAGACAATTAAAATAAAATGTATGGAATGAAAGATAAGACAATTAAAATAAAATGGATTGAATAATTTATATAATATGTTATTATTTAAACAATTTGGCGTACTGGCCTACTGGGCTCATTTTAAACCGTCGATTTAAGTCGTTTGAATAAATAAACTTTTTAAATAATCAAAATCTGACCTTTATTTTGCTAAATTTGAGCCAAGGCTAGCTATAGCCTTAGGCCTCATTTATTCATAGAAATATTTATAACTAGAGACTTCAATGTCGAATCGCTCACTATACTTTTATTACAAGATCTCACCTCTTATTTTCATTACATCATATCTAGTTAATGTATACGAAGATCAATTCAAATAAATATCACCATACGAGATGAAATATTATTTTAATTATTCTCTACATGCAGATTTATATCACGATACATTTGATCGAACAATAACTAAAACACAAAAAAGTAACATTGTAAACGTAATTAATCGTTTTATCATTTTATCACCAGATGAATTTTTATCACCGAATTCAATCCCTATATATATATATATATAGTTGCGTTCAAATCTGAACCATATGTCCTGAATGAACAGTGGCCATTTATCCAACCATTCATCTTAAAATTTGGACGCACCATATTTTGCCATGTGGCATATTTTAATTAATATTTTATTAAGAAAAGGGTATTATTGGTATCACATATTTATATAAAGATGTTAGTTTTGGAAATCCCTATAATCATGCGTTATATACGTTTTTAATATCTTTTTATTTATTCCTTCAGCCTCTCCATCGTCATCCTCAACGTTTTTTTCCTTTTCTCTCTTGGAATCTCCTCCTTGCTCTAATGGCGGAATTGCAGCCGCATTGAAGTAAAACTCGTCTTCCTCATAGCCTTCCTGCGGCGTCGTTTATCTTTTATTCTCTCTCTCTTTCCCTCCCTCCCTCTCTCTTTAATCATCATTATTTACAGCCATTTAATTGTAGAAAAATTTCTACACAGTCGGTTTGTGTAACCAAACGATTTTAACCGATTTTAAATTAATTTTCAAACCATCAGTTTGAAATTCAAAATTATAACGGGCCAAATTAATCCAATTTGACCGATTTCGATCAAACTACAAACACCCCTAGTTAAATCATACGTCCACAACAGTTGAGCATCGCTCGACTATACTCTTATTACAAGATCTCATCTCTTATTTTCATTACATCATGTCTGGTTCATCAAACATAAATCACATGAGTGTGTACGTATGACTACGATTAATTTTCAATACATATCACGATACGAGATGGTTTATTATTTTAATTATTCTAGACATGCAGATTTATATCACGATGCATTTGAGTAGCAGCAACGCCAGTGGAGCCAGTGTGTTTATAATACGACGGTATGATTCTTGTGTAAAGTGCAGACCATCCCAGTAAACCGTGTTGTTAGGGTTAGGACAAACTGGCACATTAGGGCTTCCACAAAACCTTCCGCTGTCATAGTTGTATCTTCCTCCAATTCCGCAGCACGATCTCAGCGCGCCATTCCCACCCGGGCCTGTTCATACACGCGACATACATTAATAAAGGTATGGTTGTAAAACTCGTTAGGCGCTTTCTACATATTAGACCTAAACAATTTCTAGGGGGAATCTTAGTAGATCACCACTGGCCCACTGCCAAAGTGCCTAGGCACCCAGTATGTGTTAAATATCCCACATTGGCTTGAGACAGTGGCAGATCCAAAAAAAAAATCTCGAGGGGCTGTAATTTTTTTTTTTCGCCTTCATCACCTAACTTCAATCTTTTTATATCATATTTTTCCTTATTTTCATCCATTTTTTCTTCTATACGAGGGGGGCTATATTATAAAAGACCAGATCATGATTCTACAAAAACGAAAAAGAAAATCGGGTTGGGAGGCTCGAGCCCCCCCAACCCCTACATAGATTTGCCAGTGGCTTGAGACCTAAGAGTATACTAGTATACTAATATATAATGGTAAAGGTCCCCTCTATCCTTACAAGCCGGTTTTCTAGGGAGAAAAATGAGATTTTTACATGGTATCAGAGTTGGCCCAGTTCAATGTAGGATTCGAATTATCCTGATATTGGGATCTTCATGAAGTTTCACGCTGTGCGTGAGGAGGATGTGTTAAATATATATTTCACATCGACTGAAGGCCTAGGAGTATACTATCATATAATGGTGTAAGTCCCTCTCCTTACAACCCGGTTTTGTAGGAAGAGAAATGAGAACTTTACAGTATACACGCGCCTAGACCGAATTTTGCATCATCGAAAAAAAGAAAAGAAAAATTATAGAACAGCAAGATAGATGAAGCATTATACCTAGTGTGGAATCTTGAACAATGACAGCTTTTGTAGGAAGGTAGTAATCAGCAACAAGAATGGTGACGGCGGGGAATTGCAGTTTGAGACTGTTTATAGCTATTTGGAGACGGACGTTAAAGTCGAGGGTGAGAGCATTGACGGCGTTCAAACATCCTAATGCATCGTAGGCTGTGGAGTCGTTGGTGGATAACGCCGTTAGAATGTAGGGGTAGCACCCTAGAGGAGGGGCTGTGGTGTACAAGACTCGCGTCGCGCCCCGCCTAATCACCTCCTGCGTGTGTAGAAGCACAATTTAGAAGCATTGCTGATTAAGTGAAGAAAAAGTAGGAAGTTGATGAAAGTTAGTAATGTCAATCGTACGCATCCATGGAATTTCGAATCAATCCTATTGAATTACGGGTATAAATTATTCTTTGATCTCAAGTTAGCTCGTTGGACCGATGAATTTATGAATTATTTTTTTATATTTAATATTTATAAAAAGTTTTATGTCATAGATGCTCTCTTTTTTTTTAGCCTTCTAAACAATATGAAAATATATGAAATATTTATTTTTTATAATAAATCCAAAATACTTCACATTCTTTACGTAATCATCAATTGAACAATAAATAAAACAAAATAATTTTTATATAATTCTTTATTTATTTATTCAACAGTATCCACAATAAATGCAATTATAGAATTTATAAATATAATAATCAATATTAGGAGTAGAGTTTGACTATATAATTGTAATAAGAATGCTAATAAAAACTTTAATCCGGCTAATTAAGCCAACCTATTGGGTCTCATAATCAGTTCTATCATACTTGTTGGACTATTCCGATTGAAACTTTTTAAATCAAAATATTTCAAATATGCTAACTGATTTTTTAACTCGATTCAAATGAACTCAATTTACGAATTTCGAGCTAAATTGACATTACTTTCGCTGCATCGACCGATGCCTGGATTATACACGGCAAGAAGCCGGTCACTTCTTGAATGGACTTTCCCTGGACCAACGCGTATCCAAGATCGTTCAACTCCGAGAACTCAAACAATACGACAGAGTTTTGAGGCTTCATCTTCTCACAGTCTGATCATTCCCAAAAAATAACATCAAAACGATACATACACATATAGATACAGAAAATAAATGAACGAAGTAGTTAATCAATATTCACTTCACCACCTGCTTGACTTCGATTAGTGCACATGGATTCAAGATACGATCCAAACCAACTCAATTGCTGGGAGAGAGGAATATTATAAGCTGGTGTTTGAATATTCCTCGAAGAGAAAAACGAATCATTCAGCACCGTGCTTCCCGCTACGGAGAATATGATCCCGTCGCCGGCGAAGCTCGAGTTCGAATCCGGCTGCAGATACGGTTTGATGTTGGGCAGTCCGAGATATTGAGCTGCAAGAGTTACAACATGATGATTAATTATTAATTTCATCAAATGCAGGTGCATGATCAATATTGTAAGAGTTGATGTTGTAGCATTACCGACGTAGTCCACGTCGACCCGGCCATCCGACCACCGGCCGGTGGGGGTGCCGGGAAATGTGACGCCGTAAGGGTAACGTGTGGGTGGAAGAGTAGGGCCGGACGGGAGAACTCTAACGGAGTTGCCGGTGTCGGAGATTCCGTCACCGAAATGGTACAAGAATGTAAAGGGGCATTTGGTAGTGAGGGATCGGGAGCTGACGATAAAGAAGAAGAGGGTTATGATTTTGATGGCCACCTTCATGTTTGCATACATGAATATTCAATCACATTGGGAGCTGGTTTTTATAGGAATAAATTGGTTGGATTGAGTCTGCTCGAGATATAGTGGTGAAAATAATTACTCCATGGATTAAGACTTCATAAGTTTGAATTTTTCGAAAAATATTTAAGTGTGTGAATTTAAATAAATATATATATTTATATAGAAAATATATATATATATATATATATATATATATATATAATTTACTTTTAAAATAGGTTGGATTGATCAAATTCTTCTACTTATAAATTAATTTGTTTTATATTTAAACTTTTTTAATGTTTTAATTGAGAGAGTATAGATATATTGTAGTTTCAGATTTATTTATAATAGCTTTTACTTAGTCGTTTTAAAATCTCAGATTGTATAATTTTTAAATACTGTTGTGCCCTAGAATGGCCCAACCTATTCTAAGTCCACTACGTGATCAAACAGGGATTCATCGAATGGCTCAATAGCTCGATCTATCAACCACATGCGGCGAAATCTACCCGATATCAAGTGAAGCCCGAGTTAACCTGATGAAGCGGTCATATCACCCGTAGTGGAGGCGATCAACCCACCTAGCGCTCGTATTACTCCTTAAACACGGTACCCCATCGTTTGGAAGGTAATTTGGAAGAGACTTCCATAGAGATCTTACCCCTATAAATACAAACATTCATTTTGTAAAAAGGGGGAACATTTTCACTATGTTAGAAGCCTTAATTCGGTTCCCAATCTTTAATATCCTCTCTTATTTATTTATTTTCAGATATATTTCAAATCCCACCATCAACATTTACGATAATATGTTATTGAATAAAATAGAATCAATATATAGATTAATTACGACACAACAAAATATGAGTTAGTGTTGAAAAGAATAACTAAAACTTGTGTTGGATACAGTTAGAATCGGATAATTTATTATATGGATTAAATGACTACGACTAATTTATAACAAACTATTAAAAATATATTTTAATATTAATTTTTTTATATTAAATCTCAATTTCATTATTTTCGTTGATATTATTTTGTTTTGATTTAATTATTGTTATATTGTAATCATGCATAGTTTTACTGTATTTCTTATATCAAATCATTATTACACCTATTATTTCAACTGTATTGAATTCTATTGCATTAATATCGTGTTTTAATTAGTTTGAATTTTTATTATGTTTATTAGATCAGAATGTAAACCAATCTTTATTGTGTTCAAGTTGTGTTCGTATTTGAATTCAAACATAGATCATTGATCCTTAACAAATTGAATAAAAATAAAATTTCCACGAACATATTCATCATAAAACCCAACCCGATTGTTATCCAAACAATCGATCATTTTTTTTTACTATGAATTGGTTCATTCATATGAAAATCGATCGATTCTCAGTCTCAAGATGATTAGATGAGAATCAGCCTGACTTGGTCCATCTCAAAACAATAAGATCCATGAAATTATTTCATATAATTTTTTGCCCTAACAAATTAATATAATAAATATCCAATCAACATGTCTCATATTCGAGTATAGTGATGAAAAGCATCTTATTTGCGATCTAAAACTCATGAATTCTAGAATCGAGAATATCTGAATATATAAATTTAAATAAATATATTTTATTTAAAAAAAACCAAATTCACACAAATTGGCACTTGCATATAGCAGTCAATAATTCTATTTGCAATTGCCATAAAATCCCTACAAAATAGTTCCGAGCCACACCTAATTTCTGACTACTTTTGGCAACTAAAAAAAAAAGCTAAGTCAAACTTATTTAATCGCTAAGTTCCAAATCAAATTAAGTTTCCTAGCAACAAAAACAGGGAATAATCAATTTATTATACTATCTAAATGCATTTATTTTGATATTGCAATTGTGAAATTAGATATTTAAAAAAAACATCGTCTAATACAGAATCAAATTGTTGAATGATATAGTAAAATATTATCAGTATTTAGGAATGTAATCGAATTGAGTCGAATCGAGGGAGACTTGCTCAAATTTGATTAATTTATTATCGAGTTGAGCTTTAATTTTCTTTTATCAAATACTTTGAAGTTCAGGAATTTAATGGAGCATAAACAGGCTATTATTCCAAAAATAATATCATATTCATACTTAAATTCAATTTTTTCTTATGAAGCTACAAAAAATTATCATACTTGTTACTCTTAAATCACGAAAGTATTAATTTCATATGATTAATAATTTTTTATTTAGTACTAAATTTAGTTAACGAGTTTGCTTATGAGCCTAATACTACAAAGCTCAAGTTTAGTTATCGAGACCGAATAACTCAAGAACAATTTAACTAGTTCGTATAATTCGTTTAATAAACAAACTCTATCAATTCTAAAAAGTTTATGTTGAAGTACTAATGAATCAAATTCAAAACCTAAAGTTTATGGAGTAATTAATATCCATAATTTCTCTAGAAAAATATTGATATCCATAATTGAAATAATGTCAAGCTGGAGTAAGGACAATGAAGAAAAGTAATTAGGGTGCAAGTCTAATAAATTTATTGATTTCTTAGATTCATTGAATTTTGCTAATTTGTTTGGAAGTTTATGATGATTAATTAATTGGTATTTTGGAGTCACGAGAAATTGGCTTAACTTTTTGCATAATCGAATTTCCTTATCATATGATGTAAAAACTTTCCTTACACGTTTAATTAATAATATATTATTATTTTTATTTTTTAAAAATCATTTTGAAATGATCAATAAATATGTCAAATATATTTTACGTTATTTGCGACATTATGGTTTCAATTCTTCATTAATCATTTGTATGTATATTATAATATATCAACTATAAATGATAAAGTTCTTTATGAGAGTATATTTATTTGATACTATATTTTCATTATTCATCAATAAAGATATAGATCATAAATTTGTATGTATATAATATTTTTTTTAAAATCATGTATTGAATTAACTTTGCAGCATTACGCTAATTAGTAAAGGCTTTGAAACACAAATCCTCTCTATTTTAATTAGTATGGTCCCTTATATTTTTTATCTCATTTTAATAATATTACATTTCATATCTACATTTTTCTAAAGTTTGACGAGTTTATAAATTATTTCCATAATTATTTAAGAGTGTATTTATAAATTAGGCCAAAACATTAATTATAGTACAAATTATGCATATTTTCTCAATTCTAGTATCAATTATTCTTTTTCTCAATTAATGGTCTAACTATTAGAAACTATACAAATATAAGATATAATTTTTTTTTTTCCATGTGCTTGTCAGACATCCATCTCAAATATGAAAATCAGACCATATAAATGAGGTGAATAGATTATATAAACTTGATGTTATGGATCAATTTGGATTATACAAATTGTCATAGGAGTAATTATGATTGTCAATTCCAAAACATATCCATCAAATGTATGTGAATGAATTCAAGAATGTTCATTCTACTTTCTATACATTTCATTCGATCATATCACACCCACTTCTAAAATATATGTGATTATATATCAATCTCAAAACTTCAAACAAACAATTTAGTAAGATATTGTATGTGATGATGTTAGGACAACAACCTGCAGCAAGCATTTCATCCAACATGATAAAAAGTGTGTGTTATGATGTTTAGTTTTTTATCATGTTGGTGATAATGACATGAACATAATAAAAATTCGATGCACCGACACAATAGCGATTCAATAATGATCAAATCCGATAAACATGGTAAAAACTCGATAAAAATCCAAACTAAAGAAAAATATTGAGATTTTTTAAGTAATTAAATAATATAAAAATAAAATAATTTTTTTTAATTTGTTAATGAATATTCGTATTTTATCCAATTAGCATATTATCCAATTTGTATTTGATACAGTTTTTCGCATATTGATTCAATAAGAATCTGAATTCATATACATTATTATGGTATAAATTTGTGTCGAATTATGGTACTGTGAGAGTTGGTCTCCTATATATCTATACCTCAAATGGGCTATTAAAACTGCCTCCGCAACTGCATTGACATTCTAAGAAATGTACATAGGCCCATTATGAGGTTACTAAGTTTGAGCCCAACCCATTCCTCTCAACCCGGTTTCGACCCGCAACCTGGATTGGTGTTGCCCTACATGTTTTGCCTTTTCTCTCTCCCTATTTTGAATTTGGAACCAACGGCAGAACTGTGAGACCCTTCACCCTCTTCCACCTCACCTCAAACTGCACCATCCCCAGCTTTCTTCTGCCCTAGTGCGACATAGAGCAACGGAGAGAGAGGGGGGACAAGGGAGCTCTAAGCCGAGCTATTTCCTCACCACTGTCCGCCTTCCAACTAGCACTGCCATCACCGGCGTCCTCCTTCACCATCCAGTCCAGCTTGCGGCTCCCTTCCGCAGCAGCTGCATTCAGCTATTTGCCATTGTACAACTCCTCCCCGTCGCAAGTAAGTAGCCCCTTTCGCATTTTTTTTCTTTTCTTAGCCTTTGACTAAGCTCATTATTAATTTATATTCTTATTTGTTTATATTTCTTTATTTCCATTGAATTCTGTTACTCCCAGTTTCTCACTCAAGATTTCGAATAACGCAATAGTTCAGTGACTTAGAATGAAGGTATAAAGTCTTTGTTAACTCAACTTTTATGCTTCTGTATCACTCATTATTATATTTCTATTTGTTCATATTTTTTTATTTCAACTGAATTCTTTTATTCCCAGTTTCTCAATCCAGATTTCGCAATAGTTCAATGACTGAGGCATTTCTCGGAGTCGTAATTAATAATTTGAGCTCCCTGGATATAGTTAGGTTTTTGAGATTTGGTAGAGTCAAAAGTAATGCAACATTTGTGCAATAATTAATAATTATGTTTTGAAGAGATGTAAGTTTGTGTAATCAGTATGGGAGTGAATTAATATGAGTAAGCTTGACCAAGAATTGTTTTAAAAGAGATGAGAGGTGTTGTATGAGCTCGGGCAAGCACGCCATCTTAGAAATATCTAGCATAGTGATGTTTTCAAGATTGGGGAAGACATATTACTCTCTTGATCCTTCGACAGTCCCTTTTGATTTGGGAGACATATTAAATCAAGATACTTGTGAGAATGGAACTTTATCCCTATTTTATTTTCATTTTGAACATCATCTTCAGTAGTATACTCAACTCCCACATTCTTCAACATCAATCTCTTAAGGAGAGGTATTTCTCCTAGTTCTGGAAGACACCCACAATTTTGACAATCCTTTACGTGAATCTCAATTATTATTTTTTTTTGAATTTGGATTTGTCATCTAAAATAGAAATTATCTGTTGGTGTAGCCTCTTATCAATAAATATTTAAGATTAGGGTGAGCTTAAAGCACTTTCAACACCTTTTCATCTACTTTCTTGAACTCATATCAATTGTTTATTCCCTACAACAATTTGGATTATACTAATGGTCATGTAAGGTAATTATGAATGTCAATTCCAAAACATATCCATCATATGAATGTGAATGAATTTAAGAATGTTCATTCTACTTTCTATACATTTCATTCCATCATATCACGCCCACTTCTAAAGTATGTTCGATTATATATCAATCTCAAAAACTTCAAACAAACAATTTATCTAAATAAATTGGGTGCAGTGGTGATATGATATATATCGAACATAGAAAATCCAAAAGAGTACCTCATCACTGTGCCCAGAGATTGGATTTCTCATCCATTTCGTAGCATTTAGATGTGTGAGCAGAGAAATATGGGAACAGAGACAAACATGTCACCTTAAAGGGCTAACAATCCAAATAGTGATCGGATTCTGTTTTCGGATTCTTCGTGTTCTTTGTGAACCACTCTGTAGCCTTTCAAGAATGGCATAATTCATTTTAAGTTTTGAATACATATCAACAACCTGCAGCGAGCATCTCATCGAACATGATAGAAATTGTATATATGTGATGATGTTTAATTTTAAATCATGTTGGTCATAATGACATGAACATGATCAAAATTCGATGCACCGACACAATAACATTTCAATATTGATCAAATCTGATAAACACGATAAAAACCTGATAAAAATCCAAATTAAAGAAAAATGATGAGATTTTTTAACTAATTAAATAATACAAAAATAAAATAATTTTTTTTAATTTGTTAATAAATATTCGTATTTGATCCGATTATATAATTTTTAGTGTGTTGATTTAATAAGAATTTGAGTTCATATAAGGATAGATTCATATATTATTATCGTATAAATTCGTGTCAAATTATGATATGTGACATTTGGTCTCCTATATATCTATACTTCAAATGGGCTACTAAAACTGCCTCTGCAGCTGCACTGACCTTCTGAGAAATAGGTTGCTGCTTAGAAATGCAAAAAACTATAGAATGAGTAGCCCATTATGTGGTAACTCTTTGAGCCCAACCCATTCCTCTCAGCCCGGTTTTGACCCGCAACCCGGTTTGGTGTTGCCCTACATTTTAAACATGTATGTTTTCGGGCATGTCTCCACGGGGTACATTTGTATTCAACCCTCGTATTATTTCTAAAATCCGCAGGCTAGCAGTGAGGATAGATATGCGGCGGTGTAAAGACGAGCAATCCTAAGAGCAAGAAATAGATCCTGAGATATGCATCTTCATATGCATATCTCCATCACGTAATACATCGTTGCACTGCACCTCTACTAAATCTTTCCTTCCCTTGTGTTTTTCTTTTTGTAAAAGTTTGAGAAACGTATTCAAAACTTTTCTACTTTTGTTTATTGCACGAACTACTTTTAGCGATGCATCTTTCGATGAAAACCGATTTGAATGAATATTTTGAAATCTTATTCTCTGTTATTTTGATTTAGTCTTCCTCTACTTTCAAAAAATGTTTTAAAGTACCCCACCACCACTGTAGCGCGCCCCAAAGTTCGGAAAGGCCAGTTGGGGGTGTTACAAATTAAGACTGAATAGCTCACCAGAAATTTGACTCATTTAGATCCTATAAATTCTTACAAATTTATGTTGAATCACTAATGAATCAAATTCATAACCTAAAGTATATGGAGTAATTAATATCCATAATTTCTCTAAAAAAAAGATTGATATCCATATATAATTAAAATCATGTCAAGCTGGAGTAAGGACAATGAAGAAAAGTAATTAGGGTGCAAGTCTAATGAATTTATTGATTTCTTAGATTAATTGAATTTTGCTAATTTGTTTGAAAGTTTGTAATGGTTGATTAATTGGGATTTAGGAGTCACAAGAAATTGGTTTAACTCTACACATAATCGAATTTCCTTATAGTATGGTGTAAAAACTTTCCTTACATGTTTAATAAATAATATATTGTTGTGTTTATTTGTAAAATCATTTTGGAATTACAAATAAATATGTCAAATATGTTTAATGTCATTTGCGACATTATGGTTTCAATTCTCCAATAATCATTTGAATTTATATTATATCAACTATAAATTATTAAGTTCTATATGTGAGTGTATTTATTTGATACTATATTTTCAATATTCATCAATAAAGATATGGATAATAAATATATATATATATATATATATATATATATATATATTTTAAAAAAATAATGTATTGAATCAACGATGCAGCATTACGCTATTTAGCAAAGGCTTTGTAAAAAAAAATCCCCTCTTGTTTAATTAGTAAGGTTCCTTATATTTTTCTCTCGTTTAATTAATATTGCATTTCATATCTAAATTTTTCTATCTTTTGCCGACTTTATTATTTAATTCTAAAATTATTTAAGATTGTATGTTTAAATTAGGCAAAGACATTAATTATAGTATATAGTATACATATTTTCTCAGTTCTAGTATCAATTATCCTCTTTCTCAATTAAATGGTCGAATTATTAGAAACTATACAAATTAGGATATAATTTTTTCCCCGAGACCAAAAGCTGACTGTGCTTGTAGGAAATCCATGTCAAATATGAAAATCGGACTATATAAATAAGGATAATAGATCATATGAACTTATGGATCAATTTGGATTATACAAATGGTCATGGAAGGTAATTAAGATTGTCAATTCCAAAACATATCCATCATATGAATGTGAATGAATTTAAGAATGCTCATTCTACTTTCTATACATTTCATTCCATCATATCACATCCACTTCTAAAGTATGTGAGATTATATATCAATCTCAAAACTTCAAGCAAACAATGTATCTATATAAATTGGGCGCAGTGGTGATATGATATATATTAACAAACATAGAAAACCCAAAAAAATACCTCATCACTGTGCCCAGAGATTGGATTTCTCAACCATTTCGTAGCATTTAGATGTATGAGCAGAGAAATATGATAACAGAGACAAACCTGTCACCTTAAAGGGCTAACAATCCAACTAGTGATCGGATTCTTCGTGTTCTTTGTGAACCACTTTGTAGCCTTTCAATAATGGCATAAGTGATATTAAGTTTTGAATACATATCAACAACTTCTGCACTTCTTCCAGACAATCGAGCAAGATAATATATGTGATGATGTTAGGACAACAACCTACAGTGAGCATTTCATCGAACATGATAAAAATTGTATATTTGTGATGATGTTTAATTTTTTTATCATGTTGGTCATAATGACATGAACATGATAAAAATTCGATGCACTGACACAATAATGTTTCAATAATGATCAAATTTGATAAACACGGTAAAAACCTTATAAAAATCTGAAATAAAGAAAAATGATGAGATTTTTCAACTAATTAAATTTAAAAAAAATAAAATAAAATAATTTTTATTAATTTGTTAATAAATATTCGTATATGAGCCGATTATAAAATTTTTCGTGTGTTGATTCAATAAGAATTTGAATTCATATAAGGATAAATTCATATCTATTATTATCGTATAAATTTGCATCAAATTATGGTACGTGAGAGTTGGTCTCCTATAGATCTATACTTCAAATGGGCTATTAAAACTGCCTTCACAGCTGCACTGACCTTCTGAGAAATAGGCTGCTTCTTAGAAATGCAGAAAACTATAGAATGAGTAGCCCATTATGTGGTAACTCTTTGAGCCCAACCCATTCCTCTCAACCCGGTTTTGACCCGCAACTCGGATTGGTGTTGCCCTATATTTTTTGCCTTTTCTCTCTCCCCATTTTGAATTTGGAACTGAGGGCAGAACTGTGATGGCCTTCACCACGCCTGAAACTCCACCACCGGCAGCTTTTTCTGCCCTACTGCGATAGAGAGAGTCCGAGAGAGAGGGGGAGATACACAAATTTATAAATTATTACTCCTAAATTGGAATCAGTCTCTCTCTATATTTGTAATGAATAAGATTAGCAAGCGGGTAAGAAAGTCATGGTCGTGTGCGTGGAGGAGGACGTGGCCGGGGAAGACGACTGCATGCCGCCATTGCTGTAGCTGCGCCCTCTATCGTTAGATGGCATTGATGGCTGTGTTTGTTTAGGCGATGGTGGTGGTTCTTGGGAGAGCGGCGACGGTGCAGCAATAGGGGCGTAGATCCCACCACCACAAGCTGCCTCCGTGGGCTTGGTGGTTGTGGCCATTGAAGCATATTTCGGTGGCACCCATAATCCTCCCACCACCACAAATTGAGGTGTTTGTGCGGCGTTGTTTTGAGATGAGGGGCTGGGCCTTCTGGTGGGTAGCCGATATTTCTGCCATTAAATGTTTTATCAGACGAGCTGAAGATTGAAATTAAGATGTGCAGTAGAAATACAGTACCAAAAGTGATTTTATCTTAAAAAGTTTTTGTACTTTATCTCTACGTACCTAAAAGATGTCTACTATAAATTCAATACGAACAAAACAAAAATATAATTTAAAGTTCATCAAAAGAATCAAATATAATATAAAATTTTCCTTTTTTAATAAGAAATCTGCAAGTATAACTACGCAAAGTGTGAAAAAAAAAACATGTATCAAAATCCGGCCATCCATTATAGTGCGTGCTAGAAAACCCAAATATCAAAGGAAAATCTTATCCTAAAAAATTGCAATGTACGATACTAAAATGTTGTACTTTATTTCAATATTTTAAAAATATTAATGAAAAAGACCTTCAAATGACTCTTAACTTCATCATTTGTGAGTTCATCTACT
>JAPKLW010000069.1:338621-371077 GCA_026898455.1 Plectranthus barbatus
AATCCCCAGAAAAACAAATATATTAGAGCATTAAACAACGCATCTCGATATTATGGAAGAACTAAATTAGAAGATAATATTAAAATTTGTATACCATGTGAGCCACCAAGTTCTTGAAGTGCTTACAAAAATCTTCTATGCAACTCCGGCGACCAGCATCTCCTCGTTTTCCTCCTTTCATTTTTATTCCTCAATTTTTATTTATATTATAATATTACATAAAATATTATATATTATAATAATACGAGAATTAGGGTTTCTCACCGCCGGGTAGTTGCCCCTTAGGCCGGAGGCTTGAAGAGCTGTTTTTTGACCAGGTTAAAACAAGGGAACTCAGAGCCGAGCTCTTTGCTCTTCATTGTCGGCCTTCTAGCTTGCACTGCCATCACCGACATCCTCCTTTGCCATCCGGTCCAGCTCGTGGCTCCCTCCCGCAGCAGCTGCATTCACCCGTCGCAAGTAAGTATCCACTTTCGCATTTATTTTTTTTCTTTTTTTAGCCATTGACTAAGCTCATTATTAATTTATATTCCTATTTATTTATATTTCTTTATTTCCACTAAATTATGTTAATCCCAGTTTCTCAATCAAGATTCCGAATTACGCAATAGTTTGGTGACTTAGAATGAATGGAATAAAGTCTCTATATCACTCATTATTATATTTCTTTATTTCAACTGAATTATTTTATTCAAGTTTCTCAATCAAGATTTCGTAGTAGTTCAATGACTGAGGCATTTTTCGGAGTCGTAATTAATAATTTGAGCTCCCTGGAGATAGTTAGCTCTTTAAGATTTGATAAAGTTAGAAGTAATGCAACATTTGTGCAGTAATTAGTAATTATGCTATGAAGATATGTAAGCTTGAGTAACCTATCTGGGAGTGAATCCATATGAGTAAGCTCGACCAATAATAGATATCAAAGAGATGAGATGTGTTGTATGAGCTCGGGCAAGCACGTCATCTTAGGAAGATCTGGCATAGTGATGTTTTCAAGATTGGGGAATGCATATTTACTCTCTTGATCCTTGGACAGTCCCTTCAGATTTAGGAGACATATTAAATAAAGATACTTGAGAGAAAGAAACTTTATGCTCACTTTATTTCCAATTTGAACATCATCTTCAGTAATATACTCAACTCCCACATTCTTCAACACCAATATCTTAAGAAATGTATTTCTCCTAGTTCTAGAAGACGCCCACAATTTTGACAATCCTTAATGTGAATCTTTATTATTTTTTTGAATTTGGATTTCTCATCCAAAATAGAAAATATCTATTGTTGTAGCCTCTTATCAATAAATATTCAAGACTAGGGTGAGGTTGAAGCACTTTCAACACCTTTTCATCTACTTTTTTGAACTTATACCAACTGTTTCTTTCCTACAACAATTCAAAGTTTTCTCTCAACTCATATCAACTGTTCTTTCCCACAACAATCTAATCACGATATTTATTTTTTTCAGATAAATTTTCTCTCTTGGCATCAGTAGGATCCTTTAATCTCTCCAAATGCCAAATCTCAAGCCTCCCGTTGAGGTTTAAGCATTGCAATTTCTCAAGTTGGCTACCTTTGTTGTCACCCACCACAAACATACTCTATGTTTTCAAGAGATTTAAGTCTCTAATTCTATAGGGCATTTCAGACAATGATGTACACCTTTCTAGACATAAATGTTGAAGATTACGTAAGTATCTCAAGTTCTTAGGTAGGGCCTCAAGATAAATGCAGTTATCAAAATTTAGGATTTTCAAATTCCAAATACTACATAAGGAGTTGGGAAGTGTATGAATTTCAGAACCAAACAAATTCAACTATCACAAATGTTTGAGACTGACGATCGAATGAGGCAAATCTTCTATAACGATATAATTTGCATCTAGTACTCGTAAGCTTGTGTGTTCCAACATGAAAGAAATGTTCACATCCTAATCAACACTTTTATGAAAGAAACAGCGATATTGGTTTCATTGTCTATTCCTGTAATTTTGTTCTCCATCACTGATTGGGCTAGATTATGCATGCTCAATTATGCATATTTTTTTGTCATATTCATTTGTTATTTCCTGCGAAAGTGATCTCAGTGTCAATTCATCACATATTTCATTTTCAATTTTGTCCAATTCCAACCTTCCATTTGATGAAATATAACCGTGAGTCATCCACAGAATAATTCATTTATCTCCTGTAAAATAACATCTTTTATTGCAACTCTGACAATATATATGTTGCTTATTTTGAAACATTTTAGGGATAACCATCTAACTAGGCGAGATAAATGGATCCTTCTATGGATGGCTCATGATTATATTTCATCAAATGGAAGGTTGGAAGTGGAAGAAATTCGAAATGAAAATGTGATGAATTGGTACTGAGGATCTCCTTTTAAGAAAACAACAAATGAATATATGACAAAATATGCATACTTGAGTATATATATGATCTTGTTCATGATGTAGAACAAAGTTTCAAAAATACAAAATGATATTAATATCGTTGCTTTTTCATCCACTATCTGTGTATGTTTGTGAGAAAATATTATCTTATTTCCTAAAAGTGTTTATCAAGATATGAACATTTCGTTTATCTTGGAACACATAAGCTTATAAGTACTAGATGCAAGTTATACTACTATAGAAGATCTGCCCCATTCCATCATTAATCTAAAACATTTGTGGTACTTGAATTTGTCTGGTTCTGAAATTCGTACTCTTGCCGACTCCTTATGTAGTATTTGGAATTTGAAAATCCTAAATTTGGACAACCGCGTTTATCATGTGACCCTACCTAAGAACTTGAAATACTTACGTAATCTTCAACATTTGTTTCTGGAAATTAAAGTGCATATAATTGTCTGAGATGACTTGTAGAATTAGAGAGTTAAGTCTTCTGAAAACACTGCGTATATTTGTGGTGGTTGACAACAGAGGTAGCCAACTGGAGGAACTGCAATGTTTGAATCTCAACGGGAGGTTTGAGATTTGGCATTTGGAGAGAGTAAAGGATCCTACAGATGCAACGAGAGCAAATTTATTTGATAAAAAAAATCTTCATGTATTAGAATTGTTGTGGGAACGAAATAGTTGGTATGAGTTGAGATAAAACTTTGAATTGTTGTGGGAAATAAACAATTGGTAGGAGTTAGAGAAAGTTGTTGAAAGTGCTTCAATTTCACATTAGTCTTGAATATTTATTGATAACAGGCTACAATGTTAGATATTTTTTAATTTTGGATGACAAATCGACAAGATTGTGGGCGTCTTCTAGAACTAGGAGAAATACCTCTTCTTAAGATATTGATGTTAGACCATCCACAACGGTGACTTGTGGATGAGTCATGCACGAAAACCAAAAAAAAATTGATATTAAAATATTAAAACAATTGGAGAAATATTGTAAAATTTGTGACTTAGGGCTCTCTACCAATCTGTGATGCCCTCCCACCCTTTCCCAATCTTCATGCACGTGGCACTAATATTAAGTTTTACTTTTTCTTTATTGAATATAGTTTTTATTTATATATTTTAAATTATTATCAAAAAATATTTTAATTTATTTTTTATATGTAATTTATTGTTCATTCAGTACTTCTAGTTTAATTTTATTTGTTGTTTGTATTTTTTCAATTTATATTTCATTTTGTATTAATAATAATATTATTATTTTAATTATGAATATACATATTTTTTAATCTTTTTACATTTTATTAGAAGATAGAGAATATAATAATTTAATTATAAATTTAGGTAGGATTGGGTTGGGTTGGATCACTAATGGATAGTAAATAATATTAGGTTGTAGATTGTACAGTGGATGAAAAAGAATTGAATATTTTAATAAATGGTTGGGTCACGTTAGGTCACTGATGATGATAGTCTTAAAGAATGTGGGAGTTGAGTATATTATTGAAGATGGTGTTCAAAATGGAAATCAAGTGATGATAAAGTTCCCTTCTTTCAAGTATCTTGATTTAATATGTCTCCCACATCTTAAGGGATTGTCGAATGATCAAGAGAGTAAATATGCATTCCACAATCTTGAAAACATCACTATGATAGATCTGCCCAAGATGACGTGATTGTCCGAGCTCATACAACTTTTGGTCGAGCTTACTCATATAGATACAGTCCTAGACCGTTACACAAGCTTACATCTTTTCATACCATGATTATTGAATGTTACATTACTTCTGGCTCTGACAAATATCGAAGAGCTAACTATGTGGATGTCCAGAACTAGAAAGACGATTCCACATTGAAAGGGGAGAGGACTGGCCCAAAATTGCACACATTCCCCACATGCTAATTGGATAGTAACACTAACGATCAACCACTTAATTTCTACCGTTAAACTTCACAAGTATTTCCGCTCACAAATTATTGATATAAAAAAATAAAATAATAAATAATACATTAGTTTTTTTTTCAATCAATAATTTAAGTGATCTGCCTACTATATGAAGAGATGGTTGTTCATGAATTTCCAGATTCAGCTTCTTGTATGGCAGGGCTTTTGTTCAACACCATCTCTCTCAGTGGTCATGGTGGAAATGTATGACATTCTCTCCATGTTCTCACTTTTTGAAATCATGTTGTTGCCACGCAATATTCATTGAAGTGATTTTTGATGTTTTTAATTGGGATTCAGAACCTCTGATTATTTTTTTTATGCATCCCAGAGTAGTAGATTTGCATTCTTAAAATTAAAACTGGATATTTTCTTTTCTTTTTTCTTGTTTATTGTAAAGAGTTAATCTTGCATTGCAAATTGCAGAATCAAGGATAATTCAAAATGCGTTGTAATCTTGATTTATGCACAAGGGCCATAAAACCCCCTACAACAAATAGTTTCGGCCACGCCTAACAAACTACTTTTGGCAAATTTATGGATGCTAAGTCCACTTATTAAATTGCTAGCTACCATATCAAAATTAATTACCGAACTCATCAAAGTCAGAGATATGATCAATGGGTGAAAATTTCATAATTCAACTTATTGTTTGTATCAATAAAAAAAATGTTTCAACAATCGTAGTAACAAGTGTGACAATAAATAAGAGATGTTAAACTAATTAGAATTAATTCTACCATTAATATTATATTATTAAATCTCCTCATATACATTAAAACATGCTTGCGGTAGGTATTGAGTATTTTTTGTTGAATCAACGATACCTATAGATTTGATGAGGATCACACTCCCGATTAAAAAAAAAAAGTATTATACTCCCTCCGTCCCATGTAATTAGTCCCATTTGGGTTTGACACGATAACCAATGTTAGTGAGTGTAGTGGAATTAATATTTTATTGATGAGTGTAAAAAAGTTTGCCATTTTAGGAAATGGGACAATTAGATGGGACGGACAAAAAAGGCAAATGGGACTAATTTCGTGGGACGGAGGGAGTACTATTTAAATTTAATATTGATTTTGTAATTTGTGAAACAAGATATACTATAAAGAAAAGTAATTATGGTGCTAGTCTAATAAATTTATTGATTTTTTAGATCCATTGAATTTTGCTATTTGAATTACAAATTATACGTGTTAACCAATTGGTATTTTTGAGTTGTAAGAAATTGACTTAACTTTTTGTACCATCAAGAGTCCTAATAAACTGATGTAAAAATTTCTTTACATGTTTCATTATATTATATTATTATTATTATTTGTTAAGGCATTTTGGGATTTATGTCAAGTATATTTTATGTTAATTGCAGCATTATGGTTTCGATTCTTCATTTGTATGTATAATATATTATGTTACTAAAAAAATTTAGTTGTTTATGAGAATATATTTATTTAGTTACTACATTTTCATTATTCGTTGAACTGTCGAATTTACGAATTTTTTTATATTTAATTTCTTTAAAAAAAATTATGCGATCAGATTCTCTCCTTTTTTTTTTAGCCTTCTAAACAATATATGAAATATTTATTTTTTATAATAAATTCAAAATACTTCACATAGGGCTGTAATCGAACCGAGTCGAGCCGAGTAGTGCCGTGCTCAAGTTTGACTTGTTTAGTATCGAGTCGAGCTTCGAGCTTTTTTGTCGAACATTTTGAAGTTCACGAACTTTATCGAGCTTTAATCGAACCTAAACGAACTTTCTAAATATGGAATATATTTAAAATATCCATTATTATTTCGAAAGAAAAAGTTTTTTATCTGTAAATTAATATCGATTTACATATCATATTCATGCTCAAATTCTAAATCTTTTCATTATTAGAAAGATTTATCATTATTGTTACCGTTAAATTATGAAAGATATTACTTTTATGAAATTAGTTATTTTATATTTCTTACTAATTTTAGCTAACGAGCTTGGTCACGAGCTCACGAGTCGAATACTATGATGCTCAAGTTTGGTTCGTTTAATAAACGAGCTTCTCAAAACAAATTCGAACGAGCTTTTATCGAGTCGAGATCCGAATAGCTCACGAACAGTTTGACTCATTTACAACCCTAACCTCACATTCTTTACTTAATCATCACTTGAACAATAAAAAATATATTTAATTAATGATTTATTTATTCAACAGTATTTGCAATAAATGCAATTACAGAACCTAAATTTTGATTAATAAATATAAAAATCAATATTAGGAGTAGAGTTTGACTATATAATTGTAATAAAAATGCTAATAAATTAAAACTTTAATCCGGCTAATTAAGCCAACCTATTGGGTCTCATAATCAGTTCTATCATACTTGTTGGACTATTCCGAATGAATTTTTTATTAAAATCAAAATATTGCATTGTTAACTATTTTTTAACTTAATTTAAAATCAACTCAAATTACGAATTTCGAGCTAAATTGACATTATTTTTGCCGAGGCCTGGATTTTACCCGGCAAGAAGCCGGTCACTTCTTGAATGGACTTTCCCTGGACCAACACGTATTCAATATCGTTCAACTCCGAAAACTCAAACAATACCACAGAGTTTTGAGGCTTCATCTTCTCACAGTCTGATCATCCCAAAAAATAACATCAAAACGATACATACACATATAGATACAGTAAATATATAGATGAACGAAGTAGTTAATCAATCACCACCTGCTTGACTTCGATTAGTGCATATGGATTCAAGATACGATGCAAACCAACTTGTAGAAGTGTGTTAGCCATAGTGGCAACTATTTTTACATGGGCTTTAGCCCAACCCATTTCTCTCCACCCGGGTCCGACCCGGTTTGGTCTTTGCCCTATTGTCTTCTTCTTTCCCCAATTTTGAATTGGGAACGAGAGCGCAGCCAGAGAGAGCCGTTGCACCTTCGACCTCTTCCACCTTCGCCTGAGATCTATCACCGTCGCGCCGCCTTTCACCGCCGCGCCACGTCTCCTTTGCCTTGCTGCGACACAGAGAGAGAGCGAGAGAAGGGTAGAGACAGAGGGAGAGGGAGAGAGAGAGAGAGGGGTTTCTCACGGCGGGTAGCCCGCCGTCGGGCAGCCGCGCCTTTGGCCGGGGAGTTGACGGGCTGGTTTGATCGAGGAGAGAACAAGGGAGATCTGAGCCGAGCTAGCTTCATCTCCCTCACCTCCACCTGCTGTTCGGTTCAGCGACGGCCCTGCCTTCGCCGGCGCGCTGCCATCTCCACCTGCAGCAGCTTCGTCTCGCTGCTGCCTGCTTCTGCTCCTTCGTTGCAGCTCAGCTGCACCAGGTAAGCTCCCTCTTTTGCACCTAAACTATAATTTTCTCCTCTCTTGTTTCTCTGCAGGTTGGTTGAGAGTTAGGGAGATAGCTGAAAGTTGAGAAGACAACAGCAGCTGGTGCAAGAAAAAGGAGCTGCTGCGCTGAGTTTGAAGAAAGTGAAGTTGCAACCCCCTCGGGATTGTGCCACGACTTAGGGCGAATGAATCCCCGGCAGCCTTCTCTCCGATCCCCTACAGGGTGGAAAGTTTCCCGTCGTGGTAGCGACACCTTGGCATGAGCGTCCCAGGGATCCGTGAGGTAGGTCGGAAAGCCCTCACCTAGGGCTTCCGCTCTGGTAAATTGGCTGAAACCTCTCAGTTTTTTCAATTCCTAGATCGGTCAACTGGCGCCGTAGGATTGGGATTGTCAGCTGGTAGAAATTGCATGCTACGAATTTGTGCTAATTGTTTATGGTTTTCGCACTTTGCCTCCGCCGTGCTATTCCACTTGAGCTACATATTTCTTGTTTGTTTTAATTGCTGATTATTTGTTTTTTCCTTGAGTGCATCATGGCCTCTAATTCCAGTTCTAATTCGTATGTCTTGATGCCATCTAATGGTAAAATGGATTTTAATAACAAACTATTATAAAAGATATTTTATTTTTCTACACTTATTAAAAAATAGTTATTAAATTCCAATTTCATTAGTTTTTGTTGATATTATTTTGTTTGATTTAATTATTTATATTGTAATCATAGTTTTACTGTATTTCTTATATCGAATCATTATTACACCTATATATATTATTTCAAATGTATTAAGTTTCTATTGCATTAATATCGTGTTTTAATTGGTTTGCATTTTTATTCTGATTATTAAATCAGAATTAATCTAAACCAATCTTTATTCTTGGGAATAGAAGTACATATATGAAAATAAAGAAAGGTGTTTGGGCTTTGCAGCCCTACAAGACAAAAAACTAACTAATGGGCCTTATAGAAGCCCACAGCGAGAAGCTAATAATTGATCCACCTAACAAGTTGGATCGTAATAAACATACCAATCTATATAATATATCAAAAGAGAATAGTCTCCCATAACCGATCCCATCAAAAATTTTTGTTATAATTTTATATTATTTATTTGTTTTTTCTATTATATTATAAAATATTATAGATATACAATTATACTATAAAATATAATAAAATTATATTTTTTATTTTTTCATTAAAATATTTTATCTCATCAATTTATTAAAGGAGATAATTGTCTTTACCGTGCAACACTCGGGTGTAGATCTAGTCTTTATTATGTTCAAGTTGTGTTTGTATTTGAATTCAGATATAGATCATCCATAACAAATTGAATAAAAATAAAATTCCAACGAATGGAATCACGAATGGAATCAATTTGTCTTCAAATGAGACAAATTGAAAATCGATCAATTCTTACTGTAAAATATAAAAATAGATCAAATTCTATTTCAAATCATCGATTTTTATTTCTTCATAGAAATCGATTGTTATCCATGCAATCGATAATTTTTTTTTTTTTACTATGAATTGATTCATTCTTATGAAAATCGATCGATTCTCATAGTTTCAAGATGAGAATAAGCCGATTAGGTCCATCTCAGATCCATTAGATTATCTCATATAAATTTTTAATATAATAAAGATCCAATCAACATGTCTCCTACTCCGACATAGTGATGAAAACGTCTTATTTGTGATCGAAAGCTCATGAATTCGAGATTTTTCGTGAACATATGAATGTATAATTTAAATAAGTGTATTTTATTAAAAAATATCCAATTCACACAAAATGGCACTTGCATTTAGCAGTCAATAATTCTATGTGCAACTGCCATAAAATCCGTACAAAATAGTTCCGAGCCACGCCTAATTACTGACTGCTTTTGGCAACTAAAAAAAAAAAGCTAAGTCAACTTATTTAATTGCTAAGTTCCAAATCAAATTAAGTTACCTAGCAACAAAAAGCAGGGAATAATCAATTTGTTCATACAATCTAAACGCATTTATTTTGATATTGCAATTGGGAATTAAAAAAATCATCGTGTAATACAGAATCGATTTGTTGAATGATATCGTAAAATATTATCAATATCAAATTGAGTTGAATCAACTGGAATCTTGCTCAAATTTGACTCGTTTATTATCGAGTTGAGCTTTATTTTTTTTATAAAATACTTTGAAGTTCAGAAATTTAATGGAGCATAAACGGGCTATTATTCCAAAAACAATATCATATTCATACTTAAATTCAATTTTTTCTTTTGACTGCATAAATTTATTATACTTGTTACTCTTAAATAATGGAAGTATTAATTTATATAATTAATAATTTTTTATTTCGTACTAAATCTTGCTAACGAGTTTGCTCATGAGTCAAACACTACAAAGCTCGAGTTTAGTTCATTTAATAAACAATGCTTTCATCGAATCGAGACTAAATAGCTCACAGAAAATTTGACTCATTTAGATCCTATCAATTCTAAAATATTATGCTGAAGCACTAATGAATCAAATTCAAAACCTAAAGTACATGGAGTAATTAATATCCATAATTTCTCTAAAAAAAAAAAGATTGATATCCATAATTGAAATCATGTCAAGCTGGAGTAAGGACAATGAAGAAAAGTAATTAGGGTGCAAGTCTAAAGAATTTATTGATTAGATTCATTGAATTTTGCTAATTTGTTTGAAAGTTTTTAATGGTTAATTAATTGTTATTTTGGAGTCACAAGAAATTCATGTTTAATAAATAATATATTGTTATGTTTATTTGTATAATAATTTTGGAATTAACAATAAATATGTCAAATATGTTTAATGTCATTTGCGACTTTATGGTTTCAATTCTCCATTAATCGTTTGAATGTATATTATATTATATCAACTATAAACGATTAAATTCTTTATATAATTATTTGATACTATATTTTCAATATTCATCAATAAAGATATAGATCATAAATATGTATGTATATAAAAAGATATTTTAAAAAAATAATGTATTGAATCAACTATACAGCATTACACTATTTAGCAACGACTTTGAAAAAAAAATCCTCTCTTTTTTAATTAGTATGGTTCCTTGTATTTTTCTCTCGTTTTAATAATATTGCATTTCATATCTACATTTTTCTAACTTTTGCCGACCTTATTATTTATTTCCAAAATTAAGAGTGTATGTTTAAATTACGCAAAGACATTAATTATAGTATAGAGTATGTATATTTTCTCAATTCTATCAATTATTCTCTTTCTCAATTAAATGATCGAATTATTGGAAATTATACAAATTAGGATATAATTTTTTTCCCGAAACCGAAAGCTAACTGTGCTTGTCGCAAATCCATGCCAAATATGAAAATTGGACTACATAAATGAGGATAATAGATCATATGAACTTATGGATCAATTTGGATTATACAAATGGTATGGGAGGTAATTATGATTGTCAATTCCAAAACATATCCATCATATGAATGTGAATGAATTCAAGAATGTTCATTCTACTTTCTATACATTTATTTCATCATATCACGCCCACTTCTAAAATATACGTGATTATATATCAATCTCAAAACTTCAAACACTCAATTTATCGATATAAATTGGGCACAGTGGTGATATGATGTATATCAAACATAGAAAACCCAAAAAAGTACCTCATAACTGTGCCCTTCTTCACCATTTCATAGCATTTAGATGTATGAGCAGAGAAATCTGGGAACAGAGACAAACCTGTCACCTTAAAGGGCTAGCAATCCAACCAGTGATCAGATTATGTTTTTGGATTCTTCGTGTTCTTTGTGAACCACTCTGTAGCCTTTCAAGTATGGCATAAGTGATTTTATCTGGAGTTAATCCCTCTTCTTTAAGTTTTGAATACATATCAACGGCTTCTGCACTTCTTCCAGACAGTCGAGCAAGATATTGTATGTGATGATGTTAGGACAACCACCTGCAACGAGCATTTCATCGAACATGACAAAAATTGTATGTGATGCTGTTTAGTTTTTATCATGTTGGTGATAATAACATGATCATGATAAAAATCCGTTGCACCGGCGCAATAACGATTCAATAATGATCAAATCCGACAAAAATGGTAAAAACTCGATAAAAAACCAAAATAAAGAAAAATAATGAGATTTTTTAACTAATTAAATAATATAAAAATAAAATAATTTTTCTTAATTTGTTAATGAATATTCGTATGTGATCTGATTATCCAATTTGAATTTGATACAATTTTTGAGTGGGATGATTCAATAAGAATTTGAATTCATATAAGGCTAAATTCATATATATTATTATCGTATAAATTTGCGTCAAATTACGTTACCGTGTGAGTTGGTCTCCTATATATCTATACTTCAAATCGGCTATTATAACTGCCTCCGTAGCTGCATTGACATTCTGAGAAATGTACATATAATACATGTATATGAAATATGCTACTTCTTAGAAATGCAGATGACTATAGAATGAGTAGGCCCATTATGTGGTAACTCTTTGAGCCCAACCCATTCCTTTCAACCCGGTTTTGACCCGCGACTCGGATTGGTGTTGCTTTTGCCTTTTCTCTCTCCCCATTTAGAATTTGGATCGAAGCTGCGCCACAACTGTGAGAGCCCTAGGCTGCGCGCCTCCAGGTTTTTCTCCAGAGATAAACCGAGAGAGAGGGGGGGGGGAGAGCGAGCGAGAATGAGGGGTTCTCACGGTTGGGCAGCCGCCCCTTTGGCCGGAGGCTTGAAAGTGCTGCTTTGATCGGTGTTAAAACAAGGGAGCTCTGAGCCGAGCTCTTTCCTCGCCACAGTCCGCCTTCCGGCTAGCAGCGGTGCCCTGCCATCACCGGCGTCCTTCGTCATCCAGTCCAGCTTGGCTCCCTCCCGTAGCAGCTGATTCAGCTGCCTGCGTTCAACTCCTGCCCGTCGCTGGTAAGGTAGCCCCTTTCGCATTGCACTGTCGTCCTTGTCTTTTTTTGCCTTGTCTAAGCTCATAATTAATTTGTATTTCTATTTGTTTATATTTCTTTATTTCCACTGGTTACTCCCTGTTTCTCAATCAAGATTTCGAATTACGCAATAGTTCAGAGACTTAGAATGAATGGTATAAAGTCTTTGTTAACTCAACTTTTATACCTCGGTATCACTCATTATTATATTGCTATTTATTCATATTTCTTTATTTCAACTGAATCCTGTTATTCCCAATTTCTCATTCAAGATTTAGCAATAGTTTAAAGATCGAGGCATTTCTTAGAGTCGTAATTAATAATTCATGCGAAGATCAGATTGAAGATCTCGAGCACTCTCACCACCATCCAAGCAGTAGTTGAAAATGCTGAAGACAAGCCCATTCAAGATTGCTTTGCAAGCCCAATGCCCTTGCTTATGAGAATGATGACATCTTGGATGAGTGCTCAACTCTAGCTTCCAAACTCAACCAGGCTCCCATCAAATTCGATTTCTCCAACGTTAAGAAATACCTGAGAAGTGTAGCAGTAGAAATTGAGTGGTTGATAGCCAGTATTATTATCCAATTAGCACGTGGGGAATGTGGGCAATCTTGAGTCAGGCCTCTCCACTTCCAATGTGCCATCGCATTTCCAGTTCTAGACATTCACATACACTTAGCTCTTGGAGGTTTGGTAGAGCCGAAGTAATGCAACATTTGTGCAAGATTTAATAATCATGCTGCGAAGAGATGTAAGCTTGTATCACCAGTCTGGTTTGTGAGTGAATCCATATGAGTAAGCTCGACCAAGAATAGATATCAAAGAGATGAGAGGTGTTGTATGGGTTCGAGCAAGCACGTCATCTTGGAAAGATCTACCATAGTGATGTTTTCAAGATTGAGGAACGTATCTTTACTCTCTTGATTCTTCGATAGCCCTTTCAGATTTGTGAGACATACTAAATCAAGATACTTGAGAGAAGAGAACTTTTTTCTCACTTGATTTCCATTTTGAACTCCATCTTCAATAATTTACTCCACTCCCACATTCTTCAACACCAATCCCTTTAACAAGAGGTATTTCTCCTAGTAGAAAGCGCCCACAATTTTTGCAATCCTTTATGTGAATCTCAACATTTTTTTCCGTATTCGGAATTTTTGTTATCCAATATGGAAAATATCTACTACTATAATAATCGATACATATTCAAGACTAGGGTGAGGTTGAAGCACTTTCAACATCTTTTCATCCACTTTCCCAAACTCACACGAACTTTTTATTTTCTTCAACAATTCAAAGTTCTCTCTCAACTCATAACAATTGTTTCTTTCCGATAACAATTCTAATACCCAAGATTCATTTTGTCATATAAATTTGCTATCTTCGCATCAGTAGAATATTTTACTCGCTCCAAATGTCGAATCTCAAGCCTCTTGTTGAGGTTTAAACAATTTAGTTCCTCAAGTTGGCTACCTCTGTTGTCACACACCACAAACATACTCAATGTTTTTAGGAGACCTAACTCTCTAATTCTATACGTCATCACAAACAATGATGTACACCTTTCCAGACACTGATGTTGAAGATGACGTAAGCATTTCAAGTTCTTAGGTAGGGCCACAAGATAAACGCAGCTATCCAAATTTAGGGGTTTCAAATTTCAAACACTACATAAGGAGTTGGGAAGAGTACGAATTTCAGAACCAGACAAATTCAAATATCGCAAATGCTTGAGATTGACGATAGAAGGAGGCAAATCTTCCATAGCAGTATAACTTGCATCTAGTACTCGTAAACTTGTGTATTCCAAGATGGAAAAAATGTCCATATCCAAATGAACACTTTTAGGAAAGAAGGTCGTCTTTTCTTACAAACATACCTCACGAATAGTAGATTAAGAAGCAGTGATATAGGTTTCATTTTGTATTCCTGGAACTTTGTTCTCCATTACTGATTGGGCCTGATCATGAACAAGATCATGCGTACTCAAGTATGCATAATTTTTGTCATATTCATTTGTTGTTTCTTGCAAAAGATATCTAAGTGTCAATTCATCACATATTTTATTTCAAATTTCTTCCACTTCTAACCTTCCATTAGATGAAATATTACCATGAGTCATCCACAGAAGAATCCATTTATCTCGGCTAATTTGATGGTCTTTGGGAAATGCTACAAAATAAGCAAAACATTGTGAGGGTTGTAGCGGAAAATGTTATTTTAGCAACACATTGTGAGAGTTGTAATGGAAGATGTTTTGTTGTAAATAAGTTAGTTTTTGGGTTCCTACTTGGCATCACCGCTGCTCTGTTCAGTACGTTATTTAATGGTAATTTGTTGATGGTAATGGCGATTTTCACTTAGCTCTTTAGTTTATCGATTATTTTCTTTTTTAGTGGATGTAAAACTTGACTAGTGGAATCTCTCTGTGTCTGAACATCCTAAATAACTAAAACTAGATTATAATGCCATGTATTTGTGCTCCTAATAAACTTCATTTTGAAATGTTTTGACTTGCTAAGCTGTCTTAATTATGTTCAAATCAGGGAGTATCTTAACTGAACCTGATTCTATGTCAAATGGTCCATCTACAATCTCAATCTCTTCCCCATTGCACCTTCCAAGATCCAAGAAGGTTGCTGGCAAAACAGTACTTCTTAGAATTCCAATCGCTTAAAATAATATTTGACAAGTCATTAGCATAGCAGGAGATTATCCATAATTTGAGTTTTTCTGTGCATTAGCTTTATCTTTTGGTTAGTCCCATTCAGCAATCATTAGATCCCTTCAAGTTTCTTGAGTTCACTAGCATTGGATGAAAAGTATTTTCCCTTTTGGTTAAACTCAATTTGTTTAGTAATGATTTTGGTAGAGCAGATTTATCATGAAACCAAGATTCTTGCCTCTCTTTGTTGGTTAAGAAGCTGCACCATGAGCTGGTGGTGTTGCTAAAATCTTTTTGAAGAGTGTGTAATACTCATGTACGAAAAAACTGCTCTTGCACGGTCTATTCACTACTATTATGAGCTTTCATATGTTCATTCACAAATAGTTGATTATATGTTTCTCAATAATCATTTATAATAAGTTTTTAAAATAATTAATTTTTTTACATTTATTTCTAATTTAATAGATATTGAACTATAATAATTATTTATTTTTTGACGCTTCAATTTAATTTATAAAATACAAAATCATAATAATTAAATTTTTTTTTTTATATTAACTCATAATTTGGGGTGATCATAAGGTTGATTCTTTTAAAATATAAATTGAGCCTTAAAATAATTAAATGAAGAATTTCTGAAAATTTAAATTATATTGTCTGATCGAATGTGGATATTTTGAACCAAAGCTTTAATTTGTGTTGGCTTTTTTCTTAAACATATTTATTTTTATTTCTTTCATAAATCACCCAATTTAGGAAATATATATTTTTATAGTTCAAACACATTAAACATAACTCACAAATTGAATAACTAAGTATAATCTATATCTTAATACATAATCATATTTCAAATTGACATAATTCAGTGATATGTATATTATGTGTTGTGTATATTATGCGTGTGAAAATATAGGCAATCATGGAGTTTAGACAGACGATCAAATAAATTTAATTGGATGAACAATATTAGTGAACAAATATATTCATAGATTGCATAATTAAGATTAAATTAAGGATCTTGCATGTGACCAATATATCATAGATTCAAAATTCCCGATAATATATGGGAAGGTGTGTTTCAAATAATTTGATTTATTTCAAGAATTAAGATTAAACGACAAACTTGCATTTCATTATAGGGTAATTCTAAATGCAACCATGTTTTTGCAGAACATAGCCCCTACAAAAAATAAAAACTCAAATTCTGATATAATATTACAATTATATCCCAGTAGCCCTAAATTTAAATTTTAAATTAAAATAATAAATATCAAATTTAAAATTATGCAGCCACATCTCCATCAATGTAAAATATAAATTAAAATCCCAAAAGCAGATATATATTCATCTCCATATGTGAAATAAAAATCAATCTTTCATCCAAAAATTAAAATCCTAATCTACAGAATGAGATCTATGTGCCTTTAGAATCACCCTTCATTATATTGCAAAATATGAAAACGAAGTAGTGATAAAAAATAATAATATAATAATTACATTTATTCATTATGTAAAATGATATTTTATGACACAAAATATAATGTACAATTCATAAAGAAATAATATTTAAAAATAATAAACCTGAAATAGTGGCGATAATGAAGGTAAAATAATAATATTTTAAAAGAAAGCATAACTAAACAAAATAACAGCACAACCACTTTAGTGTATATGATACGAAATCCAATCAAATTTTGTAATCTTACAAATTAGTATATCTTCAGCAAAAATATTAATATATAGAAACTGTCCATCGTGACTTCCTTCTTATTGTGCTTCACTATTTTTCTCTCCATAATTTTTGTTTCATTAATCACTGTACAAACAAAAATCTCTTGAATTATTATATTAATTGATTAATTCAATAGCAAAAAGAAGAATATATTCACTATAGACATCTTTTTAATAAAAAAAATACTCAAAAAGACACATTAGCTAGTAATAATGCAACTACAAACACACACTCAAAAAGTAAATTCATTGTGCCAGAATGGAAAATCACAAATATCAACTTTAACAAAATACATAGAGGGGAAAATCTATCTATTACGTGTAAAATACTAAGTATAGAATCCGCGATTACAACAAAACTTAATGAACTAAATAATTAACAACAACAACATATGAATTTTGATATACAGACGAATGATAAAACCAAAATATGAAAACCTAGCTCTAACGAAAATAAAAGTTGAAAGATAACTATGGTGTGGATTATTTTTACATCTTTCAATAAATATTATTATTTCATTCATTAAAAATGACGTAAAATAAGCTCATTTATCACGCCTCATAATTCGAAATTTAATCGTGCTTTCTAAGATGAGTTAGTATTTGTTGCCATCAATTTATAATATATAATTCATGAATTATTTCCCATACCTCCATTTTTTAATTAATTGTGTTATACTTTCTATATTTATATCATTATATGAATAATTGTTTCTAAAACTTATTTTAAGCGGGAGGAAAATGGTTATATAGATGAGTAACAATTAATCATAAATAAAAAAATTGATGAACAATGATTAATAATAACTAATAATTATTAATATTTATCGAATAAAATAATAAGTTGTAATAATATTGGTCATTCTTATTTTTATTACCTAACGAATTACATATTATTAATTCATTCTACACAAATTTATTATATTCTCTATATTGCTTAATTCATTTTTTTTTAAGTGTTAATTTTGAAAGTATTCTTGAGCGAGAAAAATGAGGGTGTATAGCGTGTTTTTTTATTTGATAGCGATAGTTTTTTTATACAGCTAAAAAATTTTAAACATTGAAGAACAAAAACTAAAATATATAAATATCTGATAAATTTTTTATTACCAATTTTTTAGAGACATGGCAAGAAGGGATGATGGAAGTAGAAAGTACAGTCTTTTTCTCTAAGAACATAAAAAAAAAAAAAAAAAAAAAAAAGAATTCTGGATACTTTGGTGCTCGAATTATTTGTTGTGTGAGCAACACTAAGGACCTTAAGCTTCCTTGCTTAAGAGTAGTACCATCTGCGAAATAAAATGATAATTTTTCTTGATAAAATGCAATATTATACTGTATATAGCAGAAATCGGAATTATGAGAAACCAATATATTTATATGTAATAAATAGAACTAATCTATGTCAATACAATATAATAATAGACTACAAACTCATACTTTGATAGGGATATGAATACGCAAACAAATATGCATATATCTACACCAAGCACATGCAAAACATGAAATGAGTTATGAGACATTAAACAATAACACAGATTACTTATATAAGTTTTAGAACTAAATAATAATATACTAATGAAATATATCACCACAAAAAAAAATATATATATACAACACAAATATAGCGAGAACTTCTTTTCATCCTAACATCTAAAAACACCACCATAATTGTCAAAGAAATATCAAAAATTGAAATTCTACAAATATGATCTCCTATTTATAGTTAAAATTAGCTTCAAAATTTTGAAGATTTTAATTGCTCATGAAATTATAATTTATTACCTGATTTGAGCAAGTGATTTGCGAAAATCACTCTTAAATATAATTTTTAAAGTTATCATTGGATCATGATTAATTAAATTAAATGTCATTTAATATTTCCACAAAAATTTAATTATAATTTTTTGTCAACTATTGAGACTTGATATAAGTAAGCTTTATGAGTAGAATTATTTACATGATTAGGATTTATAATATAGAATATATCAAATACATAATTATATTATATTTTGTGAATGTGTATGTGTCTGTTCTTTAAAAATTAATGAAAAATGAATTATATAAGTTTGCTTTATTGTTGTGGCTTGTAAACTAATCTACGTATATAAAGATTAACTTTAGATTATTTCCATAGTGTTATTAATTAGGTAATATATTGTAAAACTTAATTTTTTATATTATTTACCTAATATACTATATCACTATTATTATAATTATATGTTAGGATTTAACAGAAGTTAGTTAAGTTACATTCTAGAAGATAGGCAGTTACAACAAGCTTCTAGATTCTTCTTTCTGCTAGATGACGACTATAAATTCATGTAATCACGGTGTAAAACTTGAGTTGAATCAATAACAAGTTCTCTTTCTTCTTCATCTTTTATCTCGATAAACCCTAATTTTTTCATGCTTGAACACATGCAAAAAGTTTAACATGGTATCACAGCCAGATTCAACGTGAGAAATAGGGAGAGACGAACCATTACCCACAGTCACAGACTCCATTCCAGTGTACTCATCCTTTAGTTGTAGCTTGTTTAGATTAGCAACTATGTGAGTGGTTGCACCACTATCAATTACCCACTCAGAACCAGCATCCTATGGAATGAGGTAGGAGCTGCAATAAAAGCTTGATTGGCATGATCAAAATAAGAATCAGGTCCTTGAAAATTTGTATCAAACCGTTTGAAACACTTGTAAGTCACATATTGACTTTTCCACACAATTGACAAAAAACTTTCGATCGGCCATGCCGACCACCACCTCTACCGCGATATCCACCTCGATAACCACCTCGGTTGGAGTAAGTATTGTTATTCTACACAGCAACGTGTGCAGCTGGAGAGGAGCTGATCGGAGCAAACTGATTATGTTGCAGCTGCAGCTCATGATTGTGAAGAGCAAACTGTACATCCGTTATTGAAAATTTCTCAGCTCTCGCCGTTAGATTCACCACGACAGCATCATATTCACGGCCCACACCTTCAAGAATATAGAGAATAAGTTCCTCGTCTCAAATTACTTGTCCAGCAGCTACGAGATTGTCTGCGATCTCCCTCATTTTGCTGATATAGTCATCAACAGTCATCGAGCCTTTCTTAAACGAGTGAAGTTGACTTCGCAACTGTAGAACTCTAGCCTTGGAACTATTTTGAAACATCTGCTCAATGGCTGACCAGATTTCGAATGCCGTCGAGCATCGCACAACATGCCCTAGCATTTGTTATGAAACCGAAGCCAATAGCCAACTTACAAGAAGTTGATCGTGTTTCACCCAATGTAGATAAGTCGGATTCAACTCAGGTAGTTGAACGACAGAAGCACCAGAATCCGGCAAATCGGTAGAATTGGTTGCCACAAACTTCATCGAAGCAAGAATATAGCCAAGAAGATAACCATCGAGTCCATACGCTCGAGCTGTGGAAAGCGTATGCGGTCTCCAGTAATTATAATTCGCACGAGTGAGTTTGAGTGATATCGCAGGTAGATTTATCATAGTAGCCATGGGATAGGATCAGAAAACGAAGAAGAGAGAGGAAGAAGATGATGAGAAGTTCGAAAAATGGCTCTGGATACCATGTTAAACTTTCTGCATGTGTTCATGCATGAGAAAACTAGGGTTTATCGAGATAAAAGATGAAGAAGAAAGAGAACTTGTTATTGATTCAACTCAAGTTTTACATTGTGAAGAATTTAGAAACTTGTTGTAACTGCCTATCTTCTAGAATGTAACTTAACTAACTTCTGTTAAATCCTAACAAAATATATATATATATATATATATATATATATATATATATATATATTAGTAATTACATACTTACCATATTTAATTTTACTTGCCTAATGTAAGTTGAGTTTATTTTTGGTAATATATTTGGGGAAAATTTTGCTTTAGGTATATATAGATTGTCTATCAAATTGTTAATGTTATTTGCCATCATTTTCCAAAAATAGTTTGTATTAAACTTTCATTAATATTTAGGTTTTAAAGTTTTTTTCATATCTTCAGTGTCTTATATTTATTTATCTTGTAAATCAATCATGCTACATATGCAAATACAAATTATCCAACATTAGCAGACACTTTTCATTCGTTGAATATAACACTATTCTGCCATATGTTGGCAATGATGAATTCCGGCCGAGGAGGGATTTTATGTGTGCGGGGCAGGGCGCATGTGCTCATATAATCTATATAATATAGTAAATATATAATCTATATAATATAGTAAAGGAGTTCCAGGATTTTCCCTTCCAAAATTAATGAGAAATGTGTACAAAGTTAAATAAAAAAAATTAAATAAATTAATAATATTTTTACAATTATTAGTTGATCTTTGAATATGCCAATTTATATATATTTTAAAATTTGTACATGTTAAAATAAAATATTTTGTTTGAAAAAAATGAATATATATTATTTATATTTAAAACTTATTTTCATATATTTGTATACTCCCTCCGTCCCAAGTAAATTGTCCACATTTCCTTTGTTGTTTGTCCCAAAATATTAGTCAAATTTCCCAAAATAACAAATTTCTCACATTCATCACACTATCACTCATTACTACTCATATGCATTGGTTATCGTGTCCGGTCAAATGTGGACAATTTGACCGGTACGAAGGGAGTAGTATGTAATTAGTATTATTTTAAACAAACTACGCATAATATCTTTATTGAAAACCGATAATTCTCTATTTCACAATTTATATATACATGAAACATAAATTATTATTTAATAAAATAAATAATATTATTCACCAAAATATTATTAATAAGATTAGTTGTATATTATTTTGAAAATATTTATTCGCGCAACGCGCGTGTGCAAATCTAGTTTGTTTATAATGGTAATAATATACAAAATTTATTTTATTTTTAAAATGTGGTTATATTTAGTAAAAATGTGATTGTGTTTAGAATCACCCTTTATGAATTAGTTCAAATGATGATTTTAGTTTGATTAACAAATAATTTCACTTTTTTTATACATTTAACTAAATTAGACTAAGTTATGAATTATATTTTCGTATTAAAAGTATAGATTATGTTCAAGCATAAAAATGTAGAAATTAATACATTGTGTGAATTAAATTTAACATGTTATTACACAATTATTTTTTTAAATAATATAAATTCAGCAAACAGCAAAGAACAAGAACGCCGTTGTTGTTCATGCATCCAACTTCAAATTAGACATAAAAATTAAATAAATAAATAAAATAAAATTTAGTGTAAAACAAAATTTATACAGAGCAGGAATCCACCATCAATTGATCCAATTATGAGCATCAATCTCATCTCAGCGGCGGCCTGCCCAACCACCGTGCATTGTTGCCGTATTCATCGACCATGGAGCCCACGAGGTAACTAGGGCGGACATCTGCGGCACTGACTACCTTCCGCCTCCACGCCTTGCCGTCATCGTACTCAACAATATAACCACGCCACGCCAGATCAGACACGACGGTCGCCCCGCAGAAGCCTGAGTACCCCTCCTTCAACCCCAACACCTCCACGTGCTCGCCGATGCGGTACCGGATCCCTTTCTCCTCGAAGAAGCGGGCCCGCTTAGACTTTAACATCCCCGTCTGCTCACAAGGCTCAACCACCGTCTGCTCGTCCAGGCGCAACCGCTCAGATTTTGAGATCCCCTTCTGCTCACTCCGCACCTCCGCCTGATCGCCGCAGGGAAGCCGCTCCGGATTTGAGGTCGTAGGGTTTTGGAAGTTGATTGTGGTTGTGGATTGTTGAGGAAGAGAAGCCATTGTTGTTGAAGTAATTCGTGGTCAATATCTTAATTTATAGAATTAGGGTTTTGAAATAAATCTCCTCTCCCCTTTATAAAATATTTTCCCCCTTTCTATATCTTTAGTTGGACTTTAATGAGAAATATAATATTTTAATAAAGAATATATATATATATATATATATATATTATAATTTAGTAAAAAAATATTTATTTAATTAAATATGCTATTGAATGGCTGGTATCTTTACTATTCAAATATTAGGGGAATAATAAGATTTTTAAATCCTTATATTATATTATGGTAGAAGTAAATAACAATAAACTTTTAAATTCTGTAGTGAATGCAAAATAAAGTAATATATAATTTATTAATTGGTTATCTTAATATCAAAAGGAAATAAAAAAAGTTAATATGGAAATTATGATGTAGTATATTTAAGATTGGTTCAAACAAGTTTATACGAAAATTATAATTTTGTGTATTTTTAAAAATATATTAATTAATGTGGTAAAACATGGAAATATATCTCAACTTTTAACGGATAAAATTTTATCTTAATTTTTTATAGGGAATTATCGATTACACTTTATTAAATAATTTAGTCTTCCATTGCTGACTCAGCAACTTAGTTTTATGTGTAGTTGATGAGGCTTCTCTCACCGCCACATAAATGTCACCTGGCATAGGTAGTATTTTTAATTTAATAATTAATGTATTTTAATTAAATATATATTTTTTCTAAATTTTAATAAAGTATATATATATATTTAATTAAAATATATTTATCTAATTAAATATGCTTTTAAAATGGCTCGGATCTTGTTTCTTACTTTCTTTACACTTAAAGTTAGTGCTGACAATTTCTGACACGACACGATAACATGAAACGAACATACATGATAATAACGATCACGAACGCGACACGAACTTGTCAAACTCAACCATAATAATGATACAACACGAAAACAATCCAATAAGATAAAAACTGACCTTACTAAAATGGTTTTTACATTTGTAACTAAAAATTATTAATGCGACACGAACACGCATGATAATAATGAGCACGAACACGATACGAATATGTTAAGCTCAAACACGAACCAGTAAAATTTAAACACAATAATGACACGACGCGATAACGACCCAACACGCACAAATTGTTTGTCATTGGCAAAGCCAGCATATGACTCCAGCCAACCCCCCCCCCGCGGGGGGGGGGGGCGCCCCACAAGAATTTCAATTTTTTTTCTACATATGTGTTTTATATAAAAAAAATTATGTATATATAAAATATGGATATTAAAAATAGTCGAGTCCACGATACTTAATGTCTGTATTCGGCCATATTGTAGGCACTCATTTAAGTTTCAGGGTAACAATATTTTTAAATCCTTATAGTACTAGTATATTGGATGATAGAATCTGTAGTAATATTTTTTTTCAAAAAAATCTAAGTTATATTGTTTCATTGATGATGGAGATAAATATTATGAAGTTGTACAATAAATGAAAATAAATGAATATTTTATTAAATAGTTAGATAATAATAATTATTGATTATTTCAGGACAGTAGTCTAATAGACCAAGACTAATTCTTACTCGGATACTCCTAAGACCATTTAATATCCTCATTTTTCTAAGTTTTGACAACTTTATTATTTATTATTTCCAAAACTATCCAAGAGAGTATTTACAAATAACTATAAAAAAAATAATACAGAAAAATTACCAAATATGAAATAAAACCATATGATCGAGATGAAAAGATCATATCAATTAGAAAGATTCTCAATTCCAAAACATATCGATCAATATGAATGTGAATGAGTTCACTCTATGTCTATACATTACATTCCATCACACTTCTGAAATAAATGTGATTATATATCAATCTCAAAACTTCAAACAAACACTTTAGCTTACTTCATCGACTGGATTCTTCACCATTTCATAGCATTTAGATGTATGAGCAGAGAAATCTGGGAACGGAGACAAACCTGTCACCTTAACGGGCTAACAACCCAACCAGTAATCGGATTCTGTTTCCGGATTCTTCGTGTTCTTTGTGAGCCACTCTGTAGCCTTTCAAGAATGGCATAAGTGATCTTATCTGGAGTCAATCCCTGTTCCTTAAGTTTTGAATACATATCAACAGCTTCTGCACTTCTCCCAGACTTCTCCAGACAGTCGAGCAAGATATTGTATGTGATGATGTTAGGACAACAGCCTGCAGCCAGCATTTCATTGAACAAGCTATACGCCATCTCGACTTTATCCGACTTACCAAAGCATTCTATCAGTGTGCTGTAGGTGACAACATCAGGATTCAAACCCTTTTCTTGCATTTCTTTCAGCCTCATGTGTGCTTCACCCAGATCACCATTCTTCCCCAGACAATTAATCAACGAATTGTATGAAACAACGTCTGGTGTGCAGTCACTCTTCTCAAGATCTTCGAAAATCTGAACAGCTTCCTCAACTCTTCCTGCTCTGCCAAGAGCAGCAATCAGAATGTTGTAGGTGAAGATGTCTGGTGGAGATCCGTCTTGTTTCATTTTCTCATACAGATCAAGGAGATGGACTACTTGTTTCGACTTGCCAAGAGCAGAGAAGACCGTGTTATACATGAAAGTATCCGTTATTACACCCTTTTCATGGGTTCGGCTCAACATGTCAATCGCCTCAGTAAATTTACCAGCATTGCATAAGCTTTCCAACATGGAGAGATACGCATCCCTGTCTCCCTTATCATGGAAACTCCACATGTTACAAAATAACCTATGTGCTTCACTTGCATGACCAAGTTTGCTCAGCATTCTCACCAGAAATGCATATATCGACTTATTCATGTATTTACTCGATATTTTCACTACCTCATCCATTCTACCAAGCTGCCCTTCTGCAGCCAAAACATTGAGAATGAGACTGTAAGTGAATTCATTAGGCCTGCAATTATTCTCCACCATCTTAGAGAAGAGAATCATTGCCTTGTCTGACATTCGGCTCCTCACCAACGCCTCAATCATAGTATTGTAAGCCATAGAATTCGGTTTACAATCCGTTGATAGCATTTCCTCAAATAAAGCAACCGCCTCATCCAGCTTGCCCAACCTCCCATTCATCCTTATCAGAATGGTGTATGTATATTCATCAGGCTTACAATGCTTCTTTTTCATGTCTTCAAAAACCTTCTGTGCCTGATCAACCTGACACGAAGCTGCAGCACATCAGAACATTAGATTCTGTAATACTCACATTTTTTTTTGGCTTCACAAGATCTTATACTAAGATTACACCTCCATTCCATCAAAAAAAAAATTACTTTATCCAGATTCTCAGTGAGAAAATGCAGCAAGATATCATTTTTATATCACACATAGCTTTCCTTTTTCTATTCTCAAGCACAACTCCAAGAAAATATGCATAGAGAAAATAGAGTACAGGCGCAGCTTCGCCTTTCCAATTCATCAGGAACTCTTTTTTCGTCAAAAATCAATAAGCATACACCATGGCATGAATCCATCTGAGAAACATTGAGAACCTTACAAGAAAAGGGGCCAAACCTTTTCGTCGTTAGCAATCGCATGAAGAAGCATGTTGTAACCAAAGCTATCCAGCGAATACCCTTTCCTTCGAAGTTGCCCGTAAACCTGCAATGCTTGATTCAAATCGTTTGCCCTCAAATATGCTTGCAGAAGGCACTTGTAAGTATAGCAAGTCATTTGCAACCCCCATTTCTTCAACAGCCCCAAACATTTCTCCAATCCATCAACACTGCAAACTGCACCAATCAATATATTAACGGTGGAAATGTTCCCAACGGTTCTCGATCTCTCCATCAAATCGATAACTTCTTTCATTTTATCAATCATATTCGGGAGAGACGACTTCGAGAGAATCAGCAGAATGCGATTGTAAGTAAACGCATCATGTCGAAATTTGGGAACATGAGAGCGGAAAAAATGGAAAAGCTCGAGGGCTAGGATTGGGGATTTTAGGGCTTTAAGAATTTCGGAGACTTCTGAGGAAGTTGGGGGCACGTTTAGGGTTTGGAGGTATTCAGATAGGTCGAGGAAGGGGTCGGGCGATGTCGCAGCGGATTTTGATTGGAGTATCTTCGTCGCTTCGACGATGAGCTCACGGCGCGGGAGAGGGTAGCCACGGACGTCGGAGATGAGGGTTGGAGGAGTGACAGAGACTTCAATGGCGGAGAAGCGGCCTTTGTTGGTTGTTGTTAAGACTTTTCCGGTGTATGTGGTGGCGTAGCGCCGGCAAAGAGCAGGTACGATGTGGCGGAGATGACGGCGCATGGTGGAGAGGCGGAGGGCTTTCAGTAGGTTCAGTTTCTGCAAGATTTAATATTTGTAAAAATATGTTTATTGTATAATAAAAGTAATATTTTATAAAAAATAAATAAATAAATTCAAAATCCCCCAAATTCCCTCTCTGTTTCAAGAAACTAAAGAAAATGGCGGCTAATGAGATATTTTTGAGACTATTTCAAGAAAGGACAACAATGGAAGAAGAAAATTGACGAATCGATCACGAATTGCCGATTGAAAGTTGTTTTCTCCAAATATGACACGATTTTTTCTTGCAATGTTTCCGAGGAAAATGGAATTAGTAAGGGTTTCCGAGGATTCAGCGATCGCAGCTTGCAGTGCTGTAGGGCAAGAATCTGGGAGTCTGATTCTCTCTGTTATGGAAATTCTTCTTTATTTAGTTTTACTACCATTCTTTCTCTACATGATTAGTTATGTTATTCTTGATTTTCTTGATGGATTTAGGTTCGTAGTTTTCAGGTAGAAAAGACTTTCTTCAGTAATTAAAAGGAAACAGCGAAGTCATGAGATGTTTGATCAGTTTGTAATAACTTTTCTAGTTCTGTTCCATCTAGCTTCTTGGGTCTCAACTTCATATTAGACAGATTCTTTAATTCTTGTTTGTTCTATTTGATTCTGTTTATCTATCTATTCACAAAGACAACACACACTCACAGACAAATATATGCAGTTACAGATATAGTATGCGGGTGAATGATGATTCCACAATATGTATGGCTTTTCTCTGTCAGATATGTTTCCAAATTTATCAGGAAGAGTGAGAGGAATGATGCAGAAGTAGGTTTCAGAAGCCCTTTTGGGAACAATCTCGACGAAGATATTGCAGCTAAGAAGAAGAGCCATGGAGTTTCTGAATGGAGAACTACTAGGTAATATTGTGCTTCAGTGGCCATTTTACTTCCAAAAGTGAATTTGGAGGACTAAGTAAAAATTTGCATGGTTTAGGATTGAAGAATATCTTTGTTGCTAGAGTTGTGAGTAAATCTGGACCAAGAAGAATAGCAGTGAGGTGTTTCTTTTTTTTTACATGATTGGCAGTAATCTTCATGAATATGTGGCTGGAAAAAACTTTGAAGAGCTCTTAAGTGGTAATGGAACAGTAAACTCAGGTGAACCAATCTATGATTCAGCTATACATGCTTCTCATGCCCATACAATTGCAAGAAGGCTTTGAATTCATTAGCTGGCAATGGAAATCTCAAATTCTACTTTGGTTTGAAATATATCTTTAATCACATGATTTTTTCCAAGCTTAGTTAGTCTCTTTTGTTTTTCTACAGTTTAATCATGTGATCTGACTCTAGAAAAGTATTCTTCATCATCTAGTCATTGAATCATCTCTTCTATGCACAGCGTATCAGACTTGCTGCTACTAATGGATATAGACAAGAAGGGTTTTTGGAGATGGTGAAGGATCAACAACCATCTTCTCAGTAAGGTTCTGAAACAAGGGCCATGCTCTGCTTATAAATCTTCAAGCTCGAGCCTCGCGATTAGTTTTTTTTTTTTTTTTTTTTTTCAGTATTGAACTTGTTTGATATTTAATGACTGAACACTGTCTTCTCTGTTTCTCATGGCAGCTAAAAGCTGAAGGCCGGAGGTTCCTGTCAAGCCGCCCGAGATGGCTGTGAGCACTCACTGAGAAGCTGTTCAAATCTAGAGGGGGTAAATATAGACAGCTCTAAGATGGTTTTGATGCTTTGAAAAGCCAACTGCTTCATGCAGTTCTTACTCATTGTTTTCAGCTTCTTGCACTGTTTTTTATGTAGATTATCGATGCATACGAAATCATTGACCCATGAAGACGATTGCTTGGAGTAATGGAGTTGAATTAGAGATTTGCAGCAGCTAGTTTATAAAGCTCATGTCCATTTCATTACATGGTTGCCTTTGTTAAGACAACATATGAGAAACAGTGCGACAAGCTTCACTAATATCTATGGAAGGGATACAAGAAAATGAAGAACAAAGAGAGAGAATCTTGAAGCAAGCAAACATGGCCTAGTGTAATCAAGAAATCAGAGAGATTCCCGGGCTGATCAAGGAATCAGCAATAATAGAGTTTGCAGCTTGAGATGGATGAACACTGTCCCAAAACACATACTGCGTCGAGTTTCTGCAAGTTCCTGCCTTTTCGTTGCACAACACGATCGTCGTCTCCACGGTTCCTGTCCCACAGCAGCCCCTGTCTGCTTCTGTAAAGCCTATTACAACAAACGTATGCAAAAGATTGAGGTAAAAAAAAAAAAAAAAAAAGTGTTTTAAGGCAGAATATTTAGCAATAGAATGAATGCTACCATTTTTCTCAGGATTCGCAACGAGGTTGTGGAGGGGCGTGTAAATATCAAAGACAACGATCTTCACCCCTGAAAGCTGCCTCCTCAGCTGTGCAGAAGCTGCATTGATCTTCCTGTTGAACTGCCGAGCATCGTCGTTGAAGCTTTCGACGCAGCCTTTTTCGTGCTTCCCAAATATTGTTCTTGCAAGAGGGAGACAGCCTATAGGTGCAAGTGAAGTTACCCCGATTCTCCTGGCTCCGAGGTCATACAAACTCTGTCCAAAAACAAGACACACACATGAAATCTCTTGCTTCTGAGAAATCAATGCAGAAAACAACATGCAGATACAGACCTGGACGAAGTCGGAGAAGATTTTCACAAGGTGGGAGGAATACTCATCGGGAGATAAGTGTTTGTTGAGGAAAGGGTTGACGTAGTAATTCTGCAGAAAATCGCTGTTGCCGGTGCCGATGATATACAATGCATCTTTCACAATGGATGCTGCTTTCCTGCTTCCTGCTACGTTTGCTAGCTTCCCTTTGTATTCCTTGAAATACTCCAACTGCTGCGACAGAGGAATCACATGCTGCCAACCACAAACAATGCAAATTCAACGCAAGAAATTGATTAGATGAAAAGATTTGATGTTCTTACACTTATTTCTGCTGTGGTATCATCATATCCAGAGCCAGCAGAAGCAAAGTTGGCTCCAATCAGAAGGCTCTTCCCCTCAGCCTGCGGGCTGAGATACGCCGCCGGATAGGTGTTGAATCCAAGATTTTCCGCTGCAGGTAGTGTGATCATGATCATGATCATGAGCATGAGCATGCATGTATGAAATCTTGAATAGTTATATGCATAATAATATACCTGTGAAATCAGTGGCTAATTTTCCATTGCAGAACCTTCCAGTAGGATCTTGGTTCTTGAAATCTTGGCCGTAAGGAGGGGCGTCCGCCCTGAACGCCGTCTTGAGGTAGTCGTTGTTGCCGACGTCCACGGTGGAGTCGCCGAACGTCACGATTGCCGGGACTAACTGGGAAGTAGCAGAGCTGCAGAAGAGAGCAATGGCTAAGAAGATGAATGCTGAGAAAGCTCCCATTTTATGAAAGGTCTGTTTGTTTTTCTGGACTCTCTTCGACTAGTTTTTGGATGATGAATTCGTTACCATCAAACTGCATATTTATATGTGGGGGGGAAGGGGGAGGAGGGAAAAGCATTTGGATCGCCATTAATGAGGGGCTCTAAAGAAATCTTAGCCTTCATTAATGGCGTTGATGCAAGTAATAAATTACATCTCAATTTTCTTCAGCTAAGTACACATAATTTAGAGGAGAAACAGTGAAGAAATTGAAGTTTTTCTTTGTAAATATATACATCTTTTTTCCATCTTGTTGTGGTTAGTAGTCCCTCCTGATTAATGCAGTGATGATCAGCAAGAAACTGGTTGGGAAGATATGTTGTAAGTTGTAACCCATCAAAAATAATGTTTGTATGCCACTCTTGCTTGTTGATTCTTGCTTTGTTTGGATAAATTACACACTTGAATGTGTTTTTTTTCTTTTGAATATACTAAGCCTACATAATTGGTATTTAATGATAAGTTAATTTTTTATTTTTAATTATATCAATATTAGGAAATAAAAAAAATAAAATACATTTTAATTATTCTTTAAAAAATATAAAATGTTGGTTTATTGACTATTTAGGTGGCTATTATTAGGGTTGACAATTTCTGACCCGACATGATAACACTACACGAATACGCATGATAATAACAAGCACGAACACGACACGAACCTGTTAAGCTCAAATATGATAACAACACGACACGATAATAATCCAACACGATAACAACACGATACGACACGATAACGATTTGCCTTACAGAAATTGTCAGGTGTACACTTAGGACTAAAGAATTTTGATTCAACACGATAACACGACACGATAACACGACACGAACACGCAGGATTATATTGGGCACGAACATTACACGAACCTGTTAAGCTCAGACACGAATCCATTAAGCTCAAACACGAATACGACACGAATCTATTAAGCTCAAACACAATAACGACCCGACACGATAACGACCCAACACGCACGAATTGTCAGCCCTAGCCATTACTTGTCAGACCATGTAAATATATTCGATTTAGATAAGTGTCAGCATAATTTAGCCTATTTTTACAATATAGCACGTATAACAAATATTTGTAGTTTTTGAATCAACAACTTTGTATATTATGATGTTATAAGTATTTACTCCCTCCATTCCGATTATATGGTCCAGTTTGATATTGCACGCTTGTCAAAAATTATTTAATATTTAAACAAACTTTTAACATTATTCTTATTTAAAGCATTAATTGACCTTTCATTTTCATACTATTACATTTAATATTTTCATTTTTTAAAGTTATTCAGGGGTATAGTTGTAAATTACAAGATAAAAATAATAATAAATATAAAATCAGACTATATAATTAAAACATTCTAAAATAGTAACCCGGACCAAATAATCGGAACAGAGAAAGTATTTTTTTCATACTCTCTCATTTGTGACAAATAAGTCTTTGCCCTATTTTCCATATACAACATGGTGCAAGGATTGTAGTATAAATCCAAAACTAGTAAACAAAGAATCCATGTAAATTTAATATAGACGAATGTATATGCAACAACTTTGAAAATTGAAAGTCATACATGTTATATGATAATAAGGTTTCTTGTCGATAAATAACTTTTATGAATAATACTAAAATAAATATATTTAGATATATTTTATATATAATTACAAAATCATATGAGTGAAAAATTTAAAATACCCATTTAGCCTATTGACATATCAAAAATACCCACTTCTTATAACTCATATCAAAAATACCCAAAAGTACAATTTTCTGTCAAAATCAGACATTCAGGTGTCCTTTTTTATAACAAAAATGAATTATGAATATAAAATCCCATTTAAAAATAAATAAAAAATCTGTTCCAGGTCTGAATCGGGTCCGAAACTGACCCGATTCA
>JAPKLW010000069.1:376077-525817 GCA_026898455.1 Plectranthus barbatus
CGGAGCTCCCAAATACCCAACTTAAATGATGAGCCTCCCCATGAAGAATACGAGCAGACATACGAGGAGGAGGAGAACATAAATACCGATCACCACACAACAGGTGAGGGTCGTGTTGTTGACTCTAATGATGAAGTGGAGGACGAGGAATCCGAGGAGGAGTCAAGTGATGATGAAGATTTCATCAATTCTGATGCATTAAAGAATTTTACGGTGGCTGAGTTTTCTGCATGGATCCGATCAGTTGGTGGAATGAGTGCGTTTATATCCAATCTTATGCCAACCCATCCTCTCCCGGATTCATGTCAAGTTGAAGGCGATCTAAATAATTGGCTTGTTCCAATTATATTGTTGGATTCATCACAGTCACCAGTGGTACGAGATGTTGCAGCCATACTAGATCGGGAACTTTCACTGGGCTCTATCTTCTATACGAAGGACGATCTTCTAATTGCCGTATCTCTATTGCATATGGAGCAACGTGTTGAATTTAAAGTGGTGCGCTCATCTAGTACTCGCGTTGAGTACACTTGCAAACGAAGTGCCTCTTGTTCGTTCTTTATACGGGCATCATGCAGAGGTAGTTGCTGGATCATACGCAAGTTCCATCGTAATCATGATTGCGTTAACAATCTTGCAGGCATAGGATCCCGGAATATCCGTTCCAAAGCTGTTGCCGCGTATTTTGCACGAAAGATGCGTCGGCAAGGATCAATCGTAAAACCCCGTGAAATTATGACGGAGTTGCAGGCATCATTTAGGATCCGTACTAGCTATGGCGTTGCACTAAAAGCTCGAAATGCAGCAATTTCGATGATCTATGGTGGTATAGAAGATTCTTTTTCTATGCTGCCCAACTATCTGGAGGTGTTAAGACAATACAATCCATGTACTTTAACAGATTTGGAGATTGATTCCGATGGAAGATTTCGTCATTGTTTTGTTGCTCTAGGTGTTTCACGGACTGCGTTTCATAACGGGTTATTAAGACCTGTTATCGTTGTTGACGTCACTCATTTGAATGGTAGAAACAAAGGCGTCTTATTTATTGCTGTCACAAAAGATGGTAACGAACATGTCTTTCCACTTGCTATTGGTGTCGGCAGCATTGAGAATGATGAGTGTTGGAAGTGGTTCATGTCTCGATTACGGATTTCTTTTGGATGCACAGATCAAATGTTGATTGTATCCGACCAACACATTAGCATCTCCAATGCGATCAGTGAAGTGTATCCTGGTGTGCCACACGGCTTTGTTTTTACCATCTTCTAAATAAAATGACAGGGTACGGTAAGGACATTCACCGCAGCTCTCCATCTCACGTCTCCGGCTAGACTCGACAACATCATCACGTCTACATCCATAGCTACGGAATGCACGTTCAACCGCAGCTGGCACTGCAGCATTCACCGCAGCAGTAACAGCTGAAGCTACTGTATCTCGGATCAGCGCAATCAATCTCCGTGATCCACGAAATCTCCTAGAATCACCAGAGGACCCACTAGATGAAGAACCATGTCGGTTCGAACGATTGCGCCTACGAGATCATCTGGAGTCCTGTGGATCCTGCCGTCCTCCCTCACGAGACCCTCCATCCAGATTATGCCCCTGATCATCATCATCGTCTTCCCCTAAACCCTCATGACCAACATTGGACCCCTCATCATCATGTCGCCCCTCATCAGCATGTCCACTTCCTCCTGCATGGGGTGCTCGACGAAACAGAATAGGGAGACCGTCATCTCGTCTCCTGGTTGGGCGTACTGGATTCTCAGGCATGTGAAATGGCACGCCAATGGGATTCTCTTGTTGACTAGACAGATAATATGCACTGCGCTCCTCCTCAGCAGTAGGATATAGAAAATGCAAGGATGACAGCTACAATAAGAATAAAATTGTAAGTAAATATATTTAAAAAACTAAAAATATTTATCGCAATTACTTACACTCGGATCAGCAAAAAAAGTACTCCAATTCTTAGCCTCTGGCCTGCTAAACTTCCAATTCAAAAATCTTGGAATAACACTCGGCGCATTCACTGTACAACATTCAGCTCCCAATTTCAGAATGGCCTCGTAAGACCATACCTACACAAATAAATGCCCTAGTTAATTAAAATTATCTCGAAACAATGAAGCAATAAACGTTATAATAATTTACCTGCAAAGCCCAAATCGGTCCACCAAGATAAAAGCTTTGACCAAGTTCAACAACTGTGGTGGGAACATACGCGATATAATGAAGTAAAGACTGATACGCGTATGCACCCCATGGAAATCCACACCAAATATCACACCTATCAACTAATTCATACATCCAGGGTTCAATCTTGCGCTTCTCCGAATACCCAAGTACAAAGTACCATAATGCTAGGAGATTAGCCACCTTCAAGTACAAGTCATGTCTATTTTTATCTACTTTGGTATCCTTGAATAGTCCTAACAAATCCCTCGCACTAATAGACCTACCACCACAAAACTGTACATAAACTGTAGTACTAGATGGGTCATAATGTCCAGCAACGTCAAAACTACTAGATCCAAACATAAAACCAGTTACTAGGGCAAACTCCGTCACTGAGAATCTAATAGGCTGACCACCAATTAAAAACCATAATTCAGATGGGTTGGGAGATCTAATTTGGTAACTTAATAATTCTAAAAGTGTTTGAGATGCACTTGGACCCTGCTTTTTCCAATTTAATAAGTTCTCAAAAGGTTCATTCTTAAACTGTTCTACCAACTGCCCCCCTCCTACAGACCGTAATGTTACATCTATGTGATCTAATACCGAAACTTTAGTGCATAAGTTTATTTTACTAGATGCATCATGTAACTCACGTCTAATCCATTCAATCTGCACATATAATACCATAACAATTAAATAATGATAAATTAATCCTAAAAACTACAAAAAATTCCCAATAACCAATAATTCAAAAAACATAACAATTTCTTCAAATAAACAATTAAATCTACACATATAATTAAAATAAACCAATAAATAAAAAATACATTTTAAATGTGAAAAGCACGATTACATCTACCTAATAAACCACAAATATAATAATTCAACCATTACCCTAATAAACAAAAAATAAATTAAAATTCATAGATTAAATAATCCACGAATTACCCTAATAATAGACACAAATTTCCATCAAAATATTCATACACACGAAATTAACCAAACAATTATTCAACAATTACACTTAAATAATTCAACATTTATTAACAATATAAATCCAAAAATAAACACACTTCAAACAAATTAATAACACACGATTTTCACTACAAATTTTGCTAAAATATGCTTAACATGAAATATATAGACCAAAAAATCAATTTTAGAAAATAACCTCATAATCAGCGGCCATGGCGACGGCGACGACGATGGTGCTGGACGGGCGGGGGTGCTCGACGGCCGGCAGGTGTTGGAGGGAACGACTGCGATCTGTGAATTAGAAAATACGCCGAAGGCGAATGGGGGGGACCAAATGTAGGGTTTCACAATAATATTTGACTGATTTTTTATTTTTTATTATTTTGACCGAGTCGCAGTCGGTCGCACTCGTAGTCGCTACCGTGTCGGCCACTTTCTCTGAGTCACGTGTCAACAGTGAGTCGCACTCGGTCGCACTCAATTTTTTTAAATTTTTTTTTGATCTGTTAATTTTTATTAAATTGAGTATTTCTATATTTTTTGAAATATTTTTACTGAATCACACTCGGTCCCTCCAAAATTTTTACTTATATATATATTTTTATTACTTTTGTCAAATCTCAAAATTCAAAAAACCTGAAAAGTATGATATATATCTGAAAAAAAGTACTTTTGGCCATTTTCGTGAGATGTACATAAAATTGGCTAAAATTAATATGTATTATAGCCAAAATGGCTATTTCATGATTTCTCTCTTTATTTTTTATGGTTTCTCGTAAGCCTGATACTCAAATGGGCTTTAATGAAAGCCCAATATAAACATTGAATAAACTACAACTGTAAACTGTGAATTAAGGTTTTGGTCAACTATGAAAAATACCCTAAACTATTGGTCAACTAGGAAAAATACCCTATTATTTTTCCTTCCTTGAATTATACTCTAATGTTTCATTTTATCAATTAAAAATACCCTCAACTATAAAAAATACCCCAATGTTTTATTTATCATTGAATTATACCCTAATATTTAGGGATGTCCATCGGGCTAACCCATCGGGTTTCGGGTCAATCCTATCGGGCTGCGGGTTAATCGATCCGAGTCAAATCGGGCTGAAATTTTTTCGGGCTAAAAAATGTTGACCCTAACCCTAACCCGTCGGTTTTCGGGCTAGCCCGTCGGGCCAATAAATTTATTAATTATTTCTTATTTTTAATATCTTTTCACTCTTTTAATATTTTAAATAATAAAAAATAAATAAAATCTTATTTTTCTCTTATAAAAAATACAAAACACATAATTTAACTATTAAAATATAGTATTATTTTTAATTTTAGCAATATTTAAATATATTTTAAATTTGTAAGTAAATAAACTTAACTATGTATTAAATACTATTTGAACTCAATACAATTATATAACTTAAAATTTAATTAATATATATTATCTTAAATATCAAAAGTAGATTTTAGTACTATAATTATGATAGATATATTAATAAAAAACTAACCGGGTTAATCGGGCCAACCCATCGGGTTTTGGGTTTCGGGCTTCGGGTTATTTGGTCTCAGGCTATTCGGGCTAAAATATTTTGACCCTAACCCGTATTTTAGCTCGGGTTAATCGGGCCAACCCGCGAGTTTCAGGTTATATTGACATCCCTACTAATATTTGATTTGATGCTAAAATTTTTATGAATCATAAATTAAATAATATGTGACATTTCCATTTCTTTGGTATATATGTGGCATATATTGTATTAAAATTTTAACACCGTTAGCGACATATGGTATTTTTAATTGACAGAAGCAAACATTACGGTATAATTCAATGATATGAGAAACTTTAAGATATATTTCATAGTAAATGGTATTTTTAGTGGGCAAAATGAAACTTTAGGGTATAATTCAAGAAAAAGTAAACATTAGGGTATTTTTCATAGTTGACCAATACTATAGAGTATTTTTCATAGTTTTCCCTTATAAATTATCGTTTCGGTTGATATGGGTTTACAAGTTTTGGGATTGGTTGAATTCGAATTATTTGAGCCTCCACATATATACTTAATTTTTATATAGTTAAATTAGGTCAATTTTTGAATTAAATTTATTTATTAAATATATAGATTATCAATTTGTAGGTATCAATGGTGAATAATATACCATGTGTTAAAAAATATATTTTTGGATTAGTGAATAGGTTTAATTTGAGCCTATTTAGTTGGGGCAGTTATTTTTTACATAATAATGTAAAATGCTGAGATTTTATTCCGTTACTTTTCGTTCATGTGAAAATATGCACAGTTAATCTTTGTTTAGGACAAAAATAATACTCCTTTTTCATTTAAATTGTATTTTCAATTATATCCCACACCGAAATAAGAAGAAACAAAGGGTGAGTATTTAATGAGAGAGGAGACAGGAACGGGCACGACCTTACTTGAACAGGATCTGTTCTATAGGCTCGTACCTCTGTATCCTCGACTTCTAAGGAGACAGGAAACCAAGTCTGGTTGATGAACCACGGCTGCCTGACCAGAGCGTGATTAACAGCTTCCGGCAGCCTTGTGCGGCTGGTGCAGTAGAGGATCGTTCTTGGCTGGCCTTGCCCAGCCGAGATGGACTGGCAGCTGTCTGACAGACTAAATCTTTTATTTTTTCCATACTCGCTTAAGGAAATGTGTATTACTTAATAGAGCGGAGGAGCACTCGAAGGGCATCGTTTCCGAAGCCTAATTGTTCATCCTGTATCTGCACGGCGGATTCTGCTGCGGAGTCATCCACCTCTATCACTTGCAGCGTCGCTATTTCTCCCATCCCGCTCGGAATCGCAGTCAATCCACTGCATTCCCTGATAACCAGGCGTTCGAGGCTCATGAAGTTGGCGGCCTCAGCCATCCAACACCTTAGCTCTAGCTTCTCCATCGCCAACACTTTCAGCATTGAGAATTCAGCCTCACCTGCATCCCACTCTTCTCCCACAACACTCATGTACCCCAGTTTCAGCACTTGAAGATATGGCAGCAGACAACTCATACCCCTCACATCGTCCCAACTCAGTCCACAGCCCCTCAAACTCAGTTTCTTGATACCTACCGGTGCATCAAACCTCACAGGAACAACTCTTGTGTTTGGAGATGGAATGAAGTTGAAATCCATCGTCTCGAGCTGATGGAGGTGGACGAGATTCTCCAGTTGGTATTCTGATCTCGCTTTACATGGATCACCAGTGTAGATCACTTTCAGTTTCTTCAAATTCGGGATCGTTTCAACGGCGTCTCTAGTAAACCTGAAGTTTCTGAGGGTGGAGAGCGTTTGCAGGGCTTCTAGCTTTGAAGCTTCTGATGGGAATGGAGCTAAGTTTATGTTGAGAAAAACCAAATGTCTGAGATTTACCATATTCCATATTGGGACTGCAGCAGCTAGCCTTTGTTCACCTTCACTAAATCTCACTGACGAGCCCACTATCAATGTCTGGAGATGCTCCAGCTTAGGGAGTGAAGGAGGGAGGGCGCAGTAGCGGATGAAACCCGAGGCGAAAGCCAGGAATTTGAGATGAAGGAGGTGTAGTATCTCAGGTGGGAATGACTCGAGGTTTACTTCAAGAATGTGTAATATCTTGAGCTGTCTGAAACCTACGATCACTCTGTCGTTGTAAGAGCAGCAGAAAACAGAACGTGCGGGGAAAGAGATGTTAGTGTTGGTGTCTGCATTCTTGAAGTGAAACCATTCCACAGATTTGGAAAAGGAGAGGCGCCGCTTCTGCTCCATCCTCTCCTGAACCCCATCCATGGGATGAAGAAACTCCTCATCCCGAGCTTTCTTGATGCACAGATCTCTCAACAGATCATGTATGCTGCACGACCCGGGCTTCCCGTTCGACCTCGTCTTCGTGATCAAGACAAGGCTTCTCTTCACCAGATCATCCAAGCACACCTCCCCCACTTGCTCCAAAGTCTTGGACTCCACTGGTTTGAGAAACCCTTCAGCAACCCACATGGCGATGAGCTCGAACACAGGGATTTCGTAGTCTTCCGGGAAGCCTCCCATGGAGAGGAAGCAGGGTTTCAGATGATGAGGCAACTGGTTGTAACTCATGGATATGATCTCCCATGGGAGGAGGTGGTGTTCATCTTCACTTGCTGTCACTGCCACACTCACATCTCTGGCAATGCTCTCCCATTCATGCTTCTTCCTGTTGATCTTCAGCAGCCCTGCAACGACTATGATCGAAAGAGGAAGCCCGCGACAGTTTCTCGCGATCCATTTCCCGGTTTCCTCCAGTTCTAGGGGGCAACACACCCCATCTCCAAAGACCTTCCTCTCAAGAAGGCTCCAGCTTTGGTCCTGTTTCAAGAACTGCATCTGGTGGAAATGGCCGGAGGAGTTGGTGCAGGCTGCCACGTCTACTAGTCTAGTCGTGACAACGATTCGACTTCCATTACGATCATCGGGGAATATCAACCTCACCTCATCCCAGGCCTCTATGCTCCACACATCATCCAATACAATGAGGTACCTTCTCCCCTTCAAACTTTTGTATACCAACTCATCTTCTTGCATCAGTTCTGGACTTGAATTCTCAGATTGTGTAGTGATCGAATGCAGGAGGCCTCGGAGAATATTCGGCCTCTTATGAGCTTGTGTTATGGTAGTCCAAGCACGAACATCGAAGTGATACACTACGAAGGGATCATGAAACACATTGGTGGCTAGAGTGGTCTTGCCAATCCCAGCCATTCCAACCAATGAAACAATCTGGAGATTGGGTGATCCCCCACATATCTGGTTCATTATTTTCATTTTGTGTTCATCAAATCCAACCATGGTAGTTTCCCCAGCAGGCGCCATTGTTGAAGCACTAGTGTGATGATGATCACTGAACTGCAGAGCTTGGATATTTCGACTCTCTCTTATCACTACCACCTCTTTAAGAATTTCATCAACTTTATCAACCATTTTCTGAAAGTCATTATATAGAGCTTCATACCTGTAAGCTCTATGATCCTTGGTATTTTCATGCTTCTTCTGCCATAATGAAAACAGGCAAGAACAGGCGTTGACTCGAGGGCGAACAAGGGATCCTTCACTGGAGCTGCCAAGATTTCGGAGATGGAGTTCGATTACATCTTCGACTCGATACGCCACCTCTCTGATTCTCCCTTCCACACAAGCAATCACATCGGGCGGCGGATCAATGTCTAGGAAATCTTGCAAGAAACACAGGTTTTGATGGAGTTTGTTGATCTGGTGTTTGATTGTGAAGAGGTTGGTGAAATAGTTTTGGTGGGATGCCTTGTTGAGTGCCTGCAGAGCTGAAAGAAGGGCAGCATACGCCATGCTCTCCTCTAGTTTCTATGCCATGAAAATGAATGAAGACTCAAACAGGAAATGTTAAACACTTCATTCAAACGTCAACTTCAAGAAAGTCCATCAACGTTATCTTAAAAAGTCAGAATAGGAAAGAAAAGTAAAGAAAAAAAAAAAGAAAAAAAGATGAAGAGTCTGTCAGACAGCTGCCGGACCATCTCAGCTGGTGGAGGCCAGCCAAGAACGATCCTCTACTGCACCGGCCGCACGAGGCTGCCGGAAGCTGTTAATCACGCTCTGGTCGGGCAGCCGTGGTTCATCAACCAGACTTGGTTTCCTGTCACCTTAGAAGTCAAGGATACAGAGGTACGAGCCTATAGAACAGATCCTGTTCAAGTAAGGTCGTGCCCTCTCGTGTCTCCTCTCTCATTAAATCCTCACTACATGTATGTTTCTGCTTCGATGTGGGATGAGTTGCTAGTATTTTCACATGAAGAAAGAAAAATATGTGAACGTATAGTCATCAATCACATTCCGCAAATAGCTTCTTCATTAAATATAATTTAATTATGTAATTTTTGTTTGTTTTAATTCATAAGGCAATAAATATATCTGGGATATTTCTTAACGTATTATACTTTATAACTTTGTTAACCTACAACTAAAATTTCTTGAGTTTTATGGAAAATAAAAAAAATAGCCTACTAGAAATTTCTTTAAATTATTTTCTTGTTTGACATTGAATATTTGTGTCCTTGTCGGCAATGGAATTTCGACTTGTGGAAAAAGAATTTAATATTTAGACCTAAAATTATTATATTTAAAAATTTGAGATAAATCTAAAAATTTATTCAAACTTCGAGATATATATTTAGATGTTTTCCTAAATTTATCTAATCATTTAGAAGGAAAAAAATATATATTTCATATCTCAAAATGAGGGTTAATATGTAATCCAATTAGAGGTGCCCTAAGTTCAATTTGATTGATTTATATAATAAAGAATGAATGAAATCAATAGATACAATTTGATGAATCTTCAAATCAATTCAGTTAAATAATTATTTAAAATCAAATCGGTTAAAATATATTAAAACACTTTAATCAAGCTAGAGTAATTGAAAATGTTGATTCGATGAATTATGTAACAATGAAATTAATAGACATAATTTGATATTGATTTGACCAATGACGCCAAAAAAAAAAATGAAATTAATATAATAAATATGTTTATAATTTTAGGCAAAAACTTGCGTTAGGCAGGCCTAAACGGTTTAGGCGGGTTTTATCCTACCCAAATGGGTTCACCCATCCCAAATAGGGTATATTATATGGGTTTGGGCTTGGGTTAATGGATAAAACCCGTCTAAAGATTGGGTTAATGGATAAAACCCGCCTAAATCGTTTAGGCCTGCCTAACCCAAGACCTTCCCATAATTTTATATCTTATCAAAAGTAAATCAAAGATAAGTGAGCAAAAACAGAATTGAGTATAACTTAAAATTTATAGTTCACAATTGAAGAGAATTCAAACCAAAAACCTTTCTATTAACAAGAACATTTAAGTATTCCATTAAATAATATTTAATAATATTAAATCTCCAATGATACAATATACATTTTAAACCGTCGATTTTATACTCCAAGCTATTGGCTGACTCCAGATTGAAATTTTTTAACATACTCTATATTTTACTCGGTCTTTTTTTATATTATTATAAAAACAAGTATATGTTTCCAAATTCATTCAAAAATATGCATTATGATTTAGAAAGAATTTAGATGCCTGATGAACTCACTCCAATTTAGAACCCTTCACTCCAATTTTCCATCGCTAAACTGCTTTTCCTCCATAGATTTAGTCTGATTTCTCAAAATTTTCCATGTAAATCTCCTAAATTTATATCAAAAGTTGCTGCTTTTGGATTCCAACACTCAAAAAATCTTCATCTAATCCAGAGCAAATGAAGATTCCTTGAGGCAAACCATGTTTGCCACCTGTTTGATGGAATGCTCCAACAAAAAATCCCTAATTCCTTCTGATACAATTGCTTTGACAGGACTGTAGTTTATCATTCAGATTTTGCATTTAAAATCTTATCACATGGCCATGGCGTAGGAAAGAAGCATGGGCAGCATACGTGGTTCATCGAGGTCGTATTCATCCTCCTCCTCCTCCTCGCAGCTGTCTGTGTCCGGGAAGCAGCTAAACGATCAAAAGCCGGCGCAGAACACGGTGAAGTATGTGTATCACACACACGTTGCTGGTTACTGGCGCAATGTGATAGTTCTGTGGAGCAAGAATCTGATGGTTTACTCGCTCCACATATCTGTGGAAAGCGTGGAGGGTGATCGAGTTAGCACGGGCAAAATCGAGCTTAAACCGTGGCATTTCTGGTCAAGGAAGGGGTGCAAAGCCTTCATGGTTGATGGGAATCTGCTCCAAGTCTACTGGGATTTACGATCAGCCAAATTCTCAGGGCCAGAGCCTGTTAAAGAGTTCTACATCTCCTTAGTTTCGGACGAAGAAAACGTGTTGTTGATGGGGGACTTGGAGAAGAAAGCGTACAAGACGACTAAAGCTCAGCCTCCATCAGTGGATGCATTGCTGCTTTACAAGGAGGAGCACGTGTTCGGGAAGAAATCATTCCCCACGAGGGCGAATTTCGATCGGACTGAAGAGCATGATATCGTTGTGGAGAGCTCGAGTTTAGGGGATAAGGATTTTGAAATGTGGATTACCATAGATGGGATTGTGTTGATACATATCAAGAATTTGCAGTGGAAGTTCAGAGGCAATCAGACTGTACTAGTGAACAAGCAGCCGGTACAAGTTTTCTGGGACGTCCATGCATGGCTGTTCCGCCCTCCTGGCTCGGGTCATGCATCCTTCATCTTTAAGCCTGGTGGGGGTGATTCAGACAGCAATGCCGGCGCCGCCGCCGCCGACGACAGTGATCAGTGTGAGGAAAGCCAGAGCAAGTACTGCTCTGCAAGAAGCTACTCAAATGGTGCAGACACCTTTCTCTTCTTCCTTTATGCATGGAAGCTTGAGTGACAGAAATGCCCTCAAAAAGGTAAAGTGATGCAATCTTGTGAGATTTTGTAGGTTTACAGTTGTATTGGGAATGCTATGCACCTCAATTCTTGGCTCTATACATTCTTGTCATTAATCTTGCTGGTTTAGCTTATGAGTTTGGTGTTAGAATTGAGCATATGTTATTGTTACTGAATTTGACAAAGTTATACGCTTCGAATAGGGCAAATTGATAGTTCACGCAAACTCAAAAAAAAGGGAAAGAAACAGAAAATTTAATAGCAAATCTTTGGAAAATAATAAGGTAGTTGAATAAATCGTGATAACAAGATTTCTACAGTTTTCCTCTTTAAATTTAAAAAAAAAAAAAAAAAAGATTTCTACTGTTTTTTCAGAATCTGATTGGATGCGAAAATCCATTTACCGTTGATCCAATCCTGATGAACTCTGAGCCGATCAATAGAATACGCAATCTCATCTCCAGTAGTCTCAAAAAACACCACGTAATCATCGCCGCTCCGGCCGGTGATCCTGCCCCACCACCATCCATCGTTGTCGAACGCATCCACCACGTCGCCCACCCGGTAACCGCCCGCGTAGATCGGCGGCGGTCTAGGGCGGACCTCGGCGGCGGTCGCCAACTCCAGCAGCGGCGCCGAGAAGTCGTCGTTGACCAGAGTCCTGTACTGAACGACGTAACCTTCCTTCATGCGATCGGCCACGACAGTCGCCTCGTAGTAGGAGCCCACGAACCCCTCCTGCTCACTCGCCACCTCCACCCGGTCGCCGCGACGGAACCGCGCCGGCTGCAGTCGCCTGAGCGGCGTCGGGTTTCGGGAGTGGATTTTGGTTGCGGATTGTTGAGGGAGAGATGCCATGATGTTTGTTGTTGAAGTTGGAAGAAATTGAAGTTTGTAGTAAATCGTTTCTTGAGAAAGGTCTTAATTTATAGAGTTAGGGTTTTGAATCGAATCCGCATAAATCTCTGCCTTTTTTTTTCGTTTTGGAAATAATATCTTTTTTTTTTGGAAAAGATAGATATTCGCATGTGGAAATTGAGTTATTGATATTTTTAATACCATAAATATTATAAATTTATTTGCTGTCTAATTTATCCTATTTAAAATTTTTAAGCTATAAATACATTATTTACTTTTAAGTAATAAACTTATCTTTTAAAAAATAAACTAAAAATAAGTCTTATCTGGATAGATTGAACTTATAATTACCAAATCTAAGACTATTTTCGATAGTTCGGCCAATTCTCATCTCTAAAATCATCTACAATGAAAAATATTAAATTGAAACTCAAAAATACAATAAATTTCTAATTGAATAGTATATAATTCTTCTCGGTTTTCCTACAATACTACCTATATATTTATTGAATTTGGAAGTTGGAGCTCTTATAATTTTCAATCAATAATTTATATAATGAAGTTAACACAATACAATACAATTATTTATAAATAAAATATACATTACTATTAATTAAACATTTCTTCTGGATATAAAACTTACAACAAATAAATACCTAAAAACAAAAAAAAAAAAACATCTACGAAAATAATTATTAATCAATTTATGATAGTGTTACTTTACTAATTCTTACAATTATAATTTTAATTATATCCTAGTAAGTAATAATTATGTTTTTTAAAAACGAAACTAAACATATAAAAATAACTAAAATTAAACAACAAAATAAAATATATACTACGAAGTAGGGGTGGCAATTTTTGATCCGATCCGATAATCCGACACGAATCCGTATGATAATAACGGATACGGATTGAAGCTTATCGGATCGACACGATAAGGACACAAAATTTCGGATCGGATTCGGATTGGATACGGATCGGATACGGATATCCGTTAATAAATTAATAAAAATTATTTATTTTTTAAATATAATAATTAATTAATTGATATTGATATATTAATATAGATTTAAAGTTCTTTAAATAAACTCAAATCTCTTGGTTCTTCATTGTTCGTGTCCCATTTTATTAATTCATCACAAAAAATATATTTATTTATTTATTAATTATATTTTTTAATATTTATTTTCTTCTACTATCAAAATTTAATAACTTTCTGTTTTTTTCAACTTCAAGTTTTCAATTAAGTTGTATCAACGGATTAACTAAAAGGTGAGATCTTAAATTTTAATGTTGATGAAAGTATTGTAGATTCTCATTCATTTTCTCAACTCTTATTAAAAGTATTTATTATAATTTATTTTATTTGTTATAAATCTTAAAGTTTTAATTAATATTTTTCTCCCACAAAATTGTAAGTGGAGTATTGACGACTAAGGTGGAAGATTGATCAGTATTTAGAAATGAGCATTAGAATTGGAATTTAAGATTTATCTATGTATCTTCAAATATTTGATTGAGGATTTTAGTTTCAAATGAAGTTGCAGTTTTATTTATTTTTAAAACACATTATTTGAACAATCAAATATGAATATTTTGTATTATCTTATCAATTTTTTATTGGATTATAATTGTGTTTATTGAAACGGATTTTTATTGAATTAATCCGATTTGGATTTTTATCGGATCGGATACATAACGGATCATTCGGATTGAATACTTATTGGATCATTAACGGATACGGATAGATTCGTGCGAATACGGATTTGAGCTTAACGGATCGGATACGGATACGGATTTTTATTTTTCTTAACGGATCGGATACGAATTTGACCTTAACGGATCGGATCGATAACGGATTGACACGATAAGGATCCGATCCACACGAATTGTCACCCCTACTACAAAGGGACGAGATTGCAACTTAAAACTATAAGGGGGGTGATTACATTTTAAAGACTAAATGCATCCTTAATAAAAATATATTATTTATTAAATAAAGACTAAATATATTATTTGTTGTAAATACATCATTTAATAAATAAAAATTGAATATATTATTTTCTGAAGAATTCTTTTAAAATACATGAACAAACTTAAATCTAAATCATAATTAAAAAATAAAAGAAGTTTTTACCCAAAAAAAACATACGATTTTTGTGTTTTTTTTAATTATTATTATTATTATTATGATTATAAAATGTGTGGCTATTAGGAATGAATTGGGCCGAGAAAAGATGAGAAATAAATAAAAGCAAATCTTTGTCTAGTTCAAAATCTACCCGCAAAACACATCTACATCTCCTAGATTAGTAGATTCTTCCACACGTGCTTTCTTAATCTTGGATGCATTCAATTCTTTCCCAAACTCTAGGACATTTCTTGAGTTTCGTGGGATGGGTTTGGATGAATGCTGCGCGTTTGTGATTTAAACGTTTTGGGAGAAACAAAGAATTCGGTTTCGTTTCAATCTTTAAGCGTTTCCCATGATCTTGATGAATCATGTATAAATTTGGTTTCTTGACCATTCCTTTGGGATTTGTTAAAAAGCCCCCAATGTTGTAGGACACCTTAATTTCTTCTGTCGTAGAGCTCAAAATAATCTTACATTTTTTGGGTTTTTCTCTCTTTTTCACGACGCCTGATGTTTCCCTTCTTGCCAAGAAAATCATCTTTAAAACCTTGGGTGTGAATTGGGTCTCTCTTTCTCGCACCATTTTGATTCTGGGATTTCACGTTCAGAGCTTCTGATTCGGTACGTAGTATTAATCTGCGCATTTCAAAATCCCAGCTTTTTGTTTGAGATTTATCTTTTTTCTTGTGTTTTTTAACTTGGGTTTATGTAGAAAGGGTTTCTGCATTATAATTCTTGGATGTTTATGTGATGCTCTTTGTTGATTCTGATCGGTATTATAAAGCAGTGCAAAAAAGTTATTATTTTCTCAATTTCATACGTCTACTATGATATGCTGAATTTCTATTTGGTTGTTGTTTCTTTACAGAGTGTTGCTGTAAAAGGGCTTTTATTTTTTCAAATGATTTCATTTCTGTATTCTTGTAAGTAGGGTTTTGATCTTTCTCTGTTTGCTCTGTGGTTGGGAATTTACCAAGTCTTGAACTAAAGATGCTATCAAGAGCGGGGAGTTCTGCCTTGTTGGAGGAAGGCAAAGAACCTAGTTTTAGACCCACCTACCAATCTAGCAGGCCTTTTCCACTGAGACTACTCCAGTTTCTCGTGCTTTTACTCGGGTTGGGCATAGTCGTTTCGTTTCTCAGCATGTATGCCAGCCGGTATCTTAAGCTGCAGAATGAGGTTCCAGTAATCTTCTCAAGATTTCAACCCTGTGTTGAACAACCCTTGAGCATAGAAAGCTGGATTAGGCGTCCTGCAAACCTTTTTCATAAAATGAATGACACCGAGCTGTTTTGGCGAGCTTCGTTTACGCCTCTGATTAAAGAGTACCCCTTCAAAAGAGATCCAAAGATAGCATTCATGTTCTTGACAAGAGGGCCTTTGCCTCTTGCACCTCTTTGGGAGAAGTTTTTTAATGGGAATGAGAAGTTTTATACAATCTACATTCATTCATTGCCTTCCTATCTGCCAGACTTTCAGCCGTCATCAGTTTTTTACGGCAGGCAAATTCCAAGCCAGGTACTGATCTCATTTCCTAGATCATTTGTGTATGTTTGTGAATGTTTCTCAGTAAAGTTTTCGCGATATGCATAACTTTATATAATTACTGAACTGTGGTTAGGTCAATAATGTTTCTTTTTAAGCCAGAGGTCTAAGTCCTATACAGTCTAGGTTTTGTTTCCTTTTGAATGAGTTCTCTATCTAGTACGCGACTTCTTACTTCGCCTCGTGTTGATATATTCTTCGTAGTACTTGCTAGAGTGTTCATATTGTTCATAGTCTTCTTAACAAATGGTAAATAAGGTTTATGGATTTCAAAATTGGAAGTTGAGTGAAGATTTGGGATAAGACGAGTAACGGGGTAAGTAAAACTGGTTCGAGCATTTCCTTTTCTCCAACCTGAACCTGCACCGAGATGGTCTTTACTGTAGTAAGAGTAGTTTCAAGGCCCGGATTTCTCGTTGATCTGTATGTTGGATGCTCGATAAACTTAACAATTTCGATGAAAACTGGTTCAGGGGTGTAGAGATGATTTATGTACATCATTTTTTGAAACGCTTGTTTAGAACAATTCTGTTGATTCAGATCCTTGCTCTTGTTTCTCAGATGGTCGAGTGGGGGACGATGAGTATGTGCGATGCCGAAAGGCGACTGCTCGCAAACGCACTGCTCGACATCACCAACGAGTGGTTCGTGCTCCTATCAGAGGCGTGCATCCCTCTGCAGAACTTCAGCATTGTTTACAGGTACATATCAAGATCCCGGTTCAGCTTCATGGGCGCAACGGACGAAGATGGTCCATTCGGTAGAGGCCGATACGATCCAAACATGTCGCCTCTCGTCAACCTCTCGGACTGGCGTAAAGGGGCTCAGTGGTTCGAGGTTAACCGGAAACTGGCTCTGGATATTGTTCAAGACAGCACGTACTACCCGAAATTCGAGCAGTTCTGCAGGCCGGCGTGCTATGTGGACGAGCACTACTTCCCCACCATGCTGACCATCGAGACCCCTCATCTTCTCGCAAACAGAAGCCTCACCTGGGTCGACTGGTCCAGGCGCGGGGCGCACCCGGCCACATTCGGTAAACTCGACGCTAACGATGCATTGTTCAAGAAGATCTTTGAATACAATATCACTAATCCATGCTTGTATAACGACCAGCTTACTTCTGTTTGTTACATGTTTGCTCGGAAATTTGCTCCTAGCGCTTTGGAACCTTTATTACAAAACTCAGCCAGGTTGTTTGGCTATTGACAGAAACATTGATTTCTTACACCATTCTTTTTTGTTACCTTTGCTTGGATTGTGCGTGTCTGCACAAAATTTATAGTTGCAGGGGGTAGAAGAGATTTCATATTTTAGACATGTTAGTTATACCCTTTGTAATTTAATCATGTCATCATTCTGAATATGCAGCTGGTATCTCCTTTCTAGTTGAATCGTTCGAGTTTGACTCGTTTATTATTGAGTTGGAACTTTAATTGGTATTGTATTCTCCTTCCTTCTTTTTTGTTTTTTTTTTTTGTTTTTTTTTCCGTGCAAGATAATAAGGGTGTACATGGTTTGGTTTGGTCACTTTGAGAGTCGAAGTGTGGACTAAATCAAATAATACAGTTTGAAAATTTCTCAAATCACTCAAATCATACCAACTAAGAAAATGATTTGGTTCGGTCGATTTAATAGTTTGAAACATGACTTTAACGAGCAAAGTCAAAACATAAAAAATCTTTCACTTTTTAGCAATAATTTATTTGAGAAATTAAAAAAAAAACTAATATTGACTCTCATTGGTAAAGTATATGACATTCCTAAATGTAAAGTCTACCTTGAATCACTACACTAAATATGATACATTGATATTTTTAGTTTAATATATAATTTAAATATCTTTTCTTAATATAAATGGTCTAGTTCGTCCGATCCAAATAGCCGGTTTCTCTACTCAAACCGGGTCAAACCAAATGATACGGTTTGAAGTTTTCGATCCTGCTAGTCGATTTTCTCACTTGCCAAACCGACCAAATTATTTCTGTTTGATCAGTTTGGCCGGTTTAGACCAAATCATGTATACACCCCTACAAGATATAAGCAGCAGCCGATTTCACAAGTCTAACAAGTAGTTTTGTGCATCAACATCAACATGTCACAAACTTGATCAAAGCTGTAGCTGAGCTGAGCCAGTATCATAAATTTACATTATCCGACTCGAGCAAAGCCCATCTAAAACAGGTGTTGAAAGTCTATCAAGATTGTCTGTCATTCCATCTTCATAGCCTCCATGAAACACAGAGTCTCTCATAACTCGTCGCGCCGGCAGCCGTCATCCGGCGGACTTCCGGCCTGGCTTTCAAGGAGATATCTAACAGCCAATGATGCATGCAGAGCAGCACCAAAAGGAAGTGCCTCTTCGTTGAAACTGAAGTGTGGTGAGTGCAGCAGAGCCGGCTGTTCTTGCGTTTCGCCTCTGGTTCCGAGTATTAAGAAGTAGCCCGGTATCAGCTCCTGGTAGAAGGAGAAATCCTCTGCTCCCATCAATGGATTAGCGTCTGCAACTCCAGCAAGGCCAACCATGTCTCCTGCAACTCGCTTGCAGAGCCTGTGGAGCTCCTTGTCATTCACAGTCGGAGGATACATGGGCCGGTCTTTCGAGTTGAACGTGACCGTTGCGTTGCATCTCTGGACTGCAGCTTGCCCCACGATGACCTGTGTGTCAATCAGCAGAGGTCAGGTTTTGACAGAAACAGTATGAGTTCAGCCTTCACATAAGGCAGTTAGTTCAGTTGCAGCATGATTTCGGGCGTTACCTCCTCGATTCGCTGCTTGAGATACTCCAAGCTCTTGACTGAAAAAGCTCGAAAAGTGCCACCGATGGCGACTGAGTCTGGAATGACGTTGAACGCGCCGCCTCCTTGGAACTTGGCAACTGTCACCACCTGTTAAAATGAATCTTGTGTTGAATGAAATCTGAAGTTCATTGATTTTATGTAAGAATGGAAGGTGAATCACATGTTTCCCCTTCCAGACAAAAGAGTTGCCTCATTCTGTAATGTTTCTAACATCAATTCTTGAGCAAAAACAATGTCAGAATCAGCAATGAAACATGTCCAAGAAATGGTTTAGGTTTATCATGTATGATTTTACAATCTCAGCAAAAGCAGTGTATGTTCAGAATCAGAAGCACTATCATGGCTGGTTTCTTATATAGACAAGACTAGAATGATTCATCTCTTTAAAACAGATCTAGGTATGCGTTTCGATGATCGAACTCACGCAGGCATGAAGCAGAGGAAGTACCAGAGAATCAAGAGGATCAGCCTCCCTTGAAACAAGCTGTTGTAAGCTGACAATCACATTTGATGCAGCCAATATTGGGTCTATTGCCTGCTGGGGAATGGCTGCATGGCCACCTTTTCCACTTATCACGGCTTCAAACCGGCCGCCGCCTGCAGCAAGTGGACCGGACCTGCACCCCACCTCTCCAAGGGGCACAAGGGGGTCAGTATGGAGACCAAATATGGCTTCCACATTATCAAGAGATCCAGCTTCAATCATCTTCTTTGCTCCTCCACCCCCTTCTTCAGCTGGTTGGAAAACAAGAACAACAGTTCCCTGTGGTCTCCAAGTAGATTCAAAAGCATTTGATACATTAATGAACAATCCAACAAGAAAGAATTTGCTGAAATCCAACATATATGGTTTGCTCTTGCAACCTTAATCTCATCACCCTCTTTCTGTCTCAATGGAGCATCTTAATGTAAGCAAAAGGGGTTTCTTTAAAACAACACACAACAGATGGGAAAAGTTTACATTTCATAGCCAAGGCAAGGATACCTATCTATCCACAAGTTTTTGCAACTCAATCATGGAGAAAACTACCAAACTGGGGAGATTAATCTAGGGGCAAACCTTCAATAAATGGTGATGCTCTTGAAGAATCCTTGCTGCACCAAGAAGCATTGTAACATGACCATCGTGCCCACAAGCATGCATCTTTCCTGCATTTTTACTCTTATGCTCCCACTCCACCATTTCCTACAAAAGAAATCAGAAACCTTAAACTTTTGCACACAACTTTAACAAAGTGGGCTTCATCCAGTTTCACAAGCATCACTTCTCCACTACAAGAATCTCAATTATGATTCTAAAATGCAATATTTAACTGTTTGATCCCCAGAAAATCAGAAAACCTCAAACTATGGCAAACCTGCAAAGCAAGTGCATCCATATCAGCCCTAATTGCAACAAAAGGGGGCTTTCCTGAACCAACAAATCCAAGCAAGCCAGTTCCAGCTAGTGGGTGCTTAAATGAGATTCCCATCTTGGCCAGCTCTTGTCTGATTAGTTTACTGGTCTCAAATTCTTGGTAGCCCAGTTCAGGATTCTCATGTATCTTTCTCCTAATCCCCACCATCCAATCAAAGGTCTCGGATTTCTTAGCGAAGTTGAGGAAACTTTTGGGGATCTCAGACTGCTCCTTTGGACTTGGATTCAAGTCCGAGAAAATGGGTCTGCATAAAAACATAAAAACTAAGCAAACCATGAAAGGCCATCTGGGACAACTCATGATTTCTGTTTCGACAGGTTTCTTGAAACGAGTGGTTTTGTGCTCTGATCTGAATGCTGTGATCTGATCACTACAGAAGCAGAGACGTATCAAACTTCAACACTTCATCGATATTTGTCGGATTTAGCGAGACAGGGTTGTTTTCTCTCCTTTTTCTTGAGGTAATGCTTTCTTCTCTTGCTTCTGCCGTTTCATGTTTGGCATGTGCAACTTCTGTTTGCTTTCACTTTCACCTTCACCTTCAATTCTTTTTTTTCTTTTTTTCTTAAACTATTACATCAACTTTTCAGGGGAAAACTAAACTCTTGTTTATATTGGGCAGCATCCACATGGGTCCCTTGCCGTTGCGATGGACATGGTGCGCAGCGTCAACCGTGGCGGCGGTGGGGGGTTGATTTGGAAAGAAAATATTTAGTGAAAGTTTTAAAAGAGAGAGGCAGATATGGTAAGTTGAAGATCAACCAATTCTGACAGTTTGTATGTAATAATTGCTTTCAGTCAAAATGTATTCGGAATTTCGGACCCATTAATAGACGAATTCTATTTAAGTTACAAAATCTTTATTAATTATCCAATCCAATTCAATCTTTTTTTTTTTTTTTTTGAAAAAATAGTTTCTCTCTCCTCCACTCATAAACTGCACAAATATTTAAATTTTTATTCACACTAATATTAACTCTCATTAGAATAATTGGATGTAGAAATTTTACATTTTATTTTCCTTATTTTTACCCATTAGATGAAAAATAGAAGCTTCTTTTGTGGGAGTTTTGCACTTAGATGACACAAAATACCCCCATCTTCAAATGTCTTTGATCTCTTATAGCTTTCACCACCTTCTTCATCATTGTCTTCTTAAGGAATTGATATTAAAACTCATTTATGATGTTTGCACATAATTTCTTTGAACATTACAAATCCTGAAACTTTTTCTTAGTGTAAACTTCTTCATAAATGATTTGAGTTTCTTTCTCAATATCGATCTCGCTCAATATTCTACTTCATTTTCGAGCATGCGCTTCTTTGTAAGCACACATTTGCCCACCTACGTACGTTTTCATTAAGTCATTTCCAACGACCTTTTAGTGATTCAACGTTTCTAACGTTGACATCATTTGAGTTTTCTGCTCGATGATTGTCATGTAATTTATGTACATTGACATTATTTGGGTTTTCTGCCATAACAAGATTCCCTTATGATTTTTCCGTGTATGTTATCCTTAGACTATCTCTAATAACAGCCTAACACAATTCAATTTAATAATAAAATATTGATTTCTCTCATCCACCTATACAACCCACAACCCAACTTAATTTATACTCACACCATTGACTTCCACCCATCCTAAATTATATTTTATATTTTTATTAATATCTCAATATATATTATTATGATTTATGTTTTAAATATACTATAATAAAAATGAATTATAATACTCTGTTTGTAGAGAAAAAATATGAATTTTAATATAATTTTTTATTTTAAATAATTTCAAATTATTTATGATATTATACAACTAAAGTTAAAACAAATAAAAGATAAGCATTTAATTAAAAAGTGCCAAGTGACATTCTTTGATTTTATAACGTAATCTAATAAAAAATTATGTAGACGATCCGATTGTCAATCCAAAACTCTTTTCTCCTATTTATTATTATTATTATTATTATTCAAAATTTTCTATTTTTTTATTCCATGACACTCTTGCAAGTGTCATTGCTAATGTTAGTCTTAGTGGCATAGATCATGAAATTATGAAGTGCTACATCTTCTCACACACCAACTATTTTTTACCTTTTCTAAATTTTGTTTCCATTGAACATGTTGAGAGAGATATGAGTTTCATTGAAATTGGGACAAAATAGAGAATTTTGATATTCAAAATTTGAAAAAAAATGTTGCGAATTTCGATTGTTTGAATAGTTTTGGAAATGAGATAATGTTGCTGGTTTGGATAATTTTAGGAAGTGAATAAGTAATTGGGATCATTTAGACCCATAATTACATATAAAAAAATAGATAGAAATCATGTATCTAATTCGCTATCAAGGAAGTAGTTTTCGACTTTTCGTGTTAAAAAAAAAAAGTTGTAAGACCTTGCAAAGATCAATTTTTTTAATTTTTTTTTGGAAGTAATGCACAAACCTAGTCCAAGATTTGGCATTGCTACAGCTACATCTACAAATACGCAGTCAGCTTCAATGGAAGATGAACTGATCAGCAACTGCAACACATCATAGTTCATCATGAAGATGATGATCGATCACCGGTGCCGCCGTCGGAAAGGTACCGGATAACCAAAGATGCATGAAGGGCGGCACCAAAAGGGAGCCCACCTTCGTCTTGCATTCCGACAAAGAAGAAGTAACCTGGGATTAGCTGTTGATAAAATGAAAAATCCTCGGATCCCATCAATGGCTGCATGTGTTTCACTGCAGCAGCACCAAGCATGTCGCCTGCAACTCTGTGGAAGAGTTTGTGCAAACCGTCGTTGTTGAGGGTGGGAGGGAAGAAGATGTTGTTTTCTGTTTCAAAAGTGACAGTTGCATTGCATCTTTGTACAGCAGCTTGTCCTACGATAACCTGTGAAAAAGTTTGGATTGAAACAAATTACTCCTTCTGTTCCGGTCAAATAATCACGTTTTGACCGAGCACGATAACTAAAGTTTGTGAGTACGTGGTAGTGGAATGAATATTTTGTTATAATTTTTATAAATTCATTAATTTAAGGATTTCTAAACATAACCAAAAAAAAATACTGTGCCCTTTCTTTTTTTAAAAATTAGAATCATTATTTATTATTACTATTTTATGCTCAATATATGGCTCTCTTTAGTCTTTATATAAACGTCAATTTTAATATTAAACATATATTATTTTGTTACATCATATATATTTAAACATGTTTTCAATTTATTATTGAATTTAGTTATTTATCAAAAACTATTTAAATTAATGAAAACAGAATCACAAACTTTTTCTGTGCAGGAAATATACTACGAATTTTATTTTTGTTAGGAAAATTTATCATATATTAATGACTCAACAATTATGTGCCACGTGTCAGTGATGTGGCGTTGATTCAATGTCACATGTCGTTGACTAGATGCCACATAACATTTTTTATTTTTTAAAAAATAAAATTTTATTTTTAATAATAGTATTATTAAATATTTCAATATTAAAAATTCTTGAAAAAAAAATATAAAATTAGAATTTATAATAATACTATTATTAAAAATAAAAAATATTAAATTTTACAAAAATAAAAAATGATATCACTGTCACGTGACAACTAGACTGCCACGTAACACTTAACTTAATTGTTAAATCATCAATAAATGTCAAATGATAAATTTCCTTTTTGATATATTTTCCTAATAGAAAAAGTCCGTGATCATTTTCCCTTAAATTAAGCACAACTGCATAACTCAAAATATAATTAAGAAATATGATCTTGAATTTGATGATTGAAAGTAAATTTTGGTAATATAATTATTATAAAAAAAATAATAATAATAATAATAATAATAATAATAATAAATCAATCAGGTCAATAATCCATTGAAACATTTTTATTAAATATTCCCTTCGTCACAGTTTAATTGTTTTGGTTTGATCGAGCACAATAACGAAAGACTGTGAGTACATAGTGAGTTGATTAGAATTAATATCTCATTATTGATTGTGAAAAAGTTACCAATTTTTTAAATGAAGTAGAAACTAAACCGGGATGGAGGGAGTAACATTTAATTTATATTATTAAATTTATAATAATTTTATGTAATATGGCCGGCCAGACCAAAATAGTCGATTTCATACTTCAAACCATCTATTGAACCAATATCAATAAGCTTAAGATTTTTCTAATCAATTGGCCAAATTACTTTGCTTGAACTACTCAAATCAAATCCAGTACCAAATTAATTTAACTCAAGCAATTTCATCCAAAAACATGTACTAGTAAATGCTGCTGAAAAACACAAATACATAGATCTAGCAAAGTCTACTTTGTTTTTTATGCAACTTGAGATTGACTAGTCCCTTTTGAATATCATAAAACCCAAAGCTTAGATTTTTTTTTTTCATTGATGATGTTTATTGTCTGAAACTGGATTATATTGGTGCAAGAGTTTTTCATCATTCATTCTAACAGTAGCTACCAAGCACCACTAGCTACCCAAGAATCTATAAACCAAGCATAAGAGCAGCTTCTTCTTTTTTTTCTTTTTTTTTTTTTTTTGGAAAATTCAATCACAAAGAGAGAAAGAGGCAAACATGAGGATAGAGATTGTACCTGAGAACCAAGAGTATCAGACCACATTCGATGCAGCTAATATCGGGTCGATGGAGTGTTGAGGATGGGCTGCGTGCCCCCCTTTCCCGCTTATCACAGCTTCAAAGGAGCCACTCCCTGCAAGAATAGGACCTGATCTTGTGGAGACTTCTCCTGCTGGCAACAAAGTTGTTGAATGGATGCCAAAGATGGCCTCAACACTCTCGAGTGCTCCGGCTTCTATCATGCTCTTGGCCCCTCCACCTCCCCCCTCCTCTGCTGGTTGGAAAACCAGCACAGCTGTTCCCTGTAATAATCCAATGATCAGAATAGAGAACCATTCATGTGCACCAAGAACAGATGATCGAATCGTGGAAGTTGTTGAACCAAGAGATGGGGAGGAGAAACAGACCTTTAGAATGTGGCGGTGCTGTTGAAGTATCTTAGCAGCGCCAAGAAGCATAGCAACATGAGCATCATGCATCTTCCCAATCCCAGGGTTCTTGCTCTTGTGATCCCATTCCACCATTTCCTGCCCCAAATGAATTCCATCAAAATAATTTCAATCATAATAATCTTGAAGTCTCTCTCATGAAGTGAGTGTACCTGTAAGGAAAGAGCATCCATATCTGCCCTTATTGCAACAAATGGAGGCTTCCCTGTACCAATGTATCCCACCACACCAGTCTCTGAAACAGGGTGCTTGTACGGTATCCCCATCTTCTCCAGCTCTTCTCTCACAAGTTTGCTCGTCTCAAATCCTTGATACCCCAGTTCAGGATTCTCGTGTATCTTTCTTCTAATCCCCACCATCCATTCAAAAACATCAGCTCTTTTGGCGAAGTTGAGGACATCTCTGGGGATTTCAGACAGCTCTGCCGGACTCAAAGTCGTGTCTGAAAAAACGGTTGTGCAGAATAACAAGTGGATGAACAAGAAGATTAACAACTTCGAACTACTCATGAGTTCTTGAATTCTTTCTCCCTCTTTCACTCAATCGATCCAAGAAAGAGAGAAACTTTGGATATTATTTAAGAAATTTCCTCCGTGATATGTAGTAACTAACCAAATGGAATGTAATCATGACAAATATTGTGAAAGTTTGATGAATTTGCTCCGTACGTTCCTTGTTTTATTACAATACGTTTGTCCACAAAAATCCAAACCCAATAATAGTTACATGCAAAACATGAATAAAACATGACAAGGTAAAGGGGGGGCGCCGCCGCTGTCACATCTAGTGGACTTCGTTTGAGTTGCAGATATCATGTTAAATTGGTAGCAAGATGAAAGCACGTGACCAAAGACTTAAATCGATAAAACAAATTCAAATAAATAATAATTTAAATAGTAGTATATTCCAATTTCAAAAATACATACACCACCGTTGTCTTTGCACAGACACACAGAAATATTGGTAAGAAATTGACTTGTTATCACCTCTAAAACGTGTTTTTTGCTCGGTAAGAAAAATATCATACTCATCCTTGATTTCGAAGAGTAAGTGATTAAGAGTTTTGTTCGAACTATATTATTACAATCTCAATTCTAGGGGGGTTGTGAAGGATGACTTCTCACCTTCGACGTCGCCGATATCTTCCTCGACTTCGTCAACAGCAGCTGCAGCACCTTTCTGGAAGCAATGAATTGAAATAATTGTGATCATCTCAATGTAGTCCAAAATATGTTGAGCAAATGAGAAAGTCTTTTTATCCTTTGGAGCAGAATCCGGAATTAGCCTGAAATGGTGAAGAAAAAGAAAGCAAAATCACAAATCTCAATGCATCAGCATGACTAAATGTGTAGGCATCTAAGTTTATTATCTTCCTCCACATTGACTATAGTCTATAGATGAGGCAACAGCAACATGCCACACAGTCTTCATCTATAAATAACTAAACTACATGGTTGTCAAAGCTTGTATTTGAGGAGCAAAAAAGTATTTTGCATACCATCAGTATAGAAAACTAACTTCTATGGCTTTAATAATGGACTCTAATAACTAAACTAAGCAATAAGTATAGACTGCATCTTACTTTGAGGTGCAAGGAAAGTTTACACATAATAACACAGGCTTTATTGCATGTAAACAATATAGCGGAAGGAACATAATCAAGAGAAGGTCAGAAATCACTGGGGGTAACGTGAACGTCCCAGTCACTCCACAAACTAGGCCACCCCCAGCCCCAGGGGGCAGCCCTTTAATTTCATGTTTGCATGGTATAAAGAAAGACATCAACTCATGAAACTCACTTGGCTCTTTCAAGAGCTAATTCTGCTTCAAATCTCTCCCTCCATGCTAAAAATGAATCAAAGGCATGTGGTATAATAATCTGGAAAAAATAGATACCTAAAGATTAAATCAAGAAAAAATGTATTAAAGCTGAAGTAGTTTGATACACAAAACCCCATGTTTGCGTTGCTATCCATTATTGAATTCCCACCCAAAGAGTGGCAATTTTGCTAATGAGTAAATATATAATGCATTAAACTACCCACCCTAGTAGCCAAAAGGAATCTTGGCATCTTCATGTAGTTTTATTTATGGAAGACTGAATAATGAGAAATAGTACAAGGCAACTTGTTATAAGTTTCTAAAAGGAAGCATGTGAATCAGGGAAACAAGAATACCTCATCTTTTGCCTTCTCATCTCCAGCCATTCCTGAGCTGATGGAACCAAAGTGTAAACCATAGCCATACCAAGATTTTCAGCTGCCTGTGAAAATGAGGATTATAAAATACCTTCAAAAGCAGTCGAGTGGAGACACATCAAATAGAGGATAAGATAGTTTCATGGTTGAATAAGGAACAAGCATAGTCACGTAAAACTCCTTCCAAAATTTCATGCATGTTCCCCAGCCCAAAGGGCTTCCCACTTTATTTTCATATATTTAGTGTGGTCATGTTCCATGCATAATATTTAAACTCATCCAGTCACTCATTTTGTAACAGAGAGAAAATGCCAAGATCGATCTTGATATTGTAATATTTTCAGTGAGAATGAGATCATAAACAGGCACTCCAACAAGTTACAGGCAATCTAAGGTTTCACCTCTTGTTCAAGCTTTTCTTTGAGAGATTTAAGATCTCCCGTGTGCATACAAAATGATAACTCTTTAGATATAGAGAATTTCACCAGAAATATGTTGGACGTATTGGCATAGTATGTTGACGCTGTTAAGTAAAAGGTTTCAGTTATTGAAAGACTATAAGCAAGGCACAAGCTACCAATATCAGTAGATTTTAGACAGAGTCATCTGGTGCATATGTGTTCGATGTTTGGGATTTTGAAGATTACTCGCTTACTAGAACACCATAAAACCAAAACTGAACTTCCAAAAGCAACAATGCCATGGAAGTTGTAGAACCTGATGTGTTATTTGACTCATCATACTGTTGGAATTGTAAAAATACGACCATAGTAATGAAAAATGCAACTAAAACGAAAACGCTACTGTTTAGTCAATATTAAGCTCCAGTACACATGAAGACATGTTTACCTGGGGACGGGATGGTTGTATTCAGACCACATGAATTTCTGGTGTAAGGAATTCACTAGAATCGATTGAGTTACAGGATTTAGGTGCACTGGCATAAACATACAAGTTTGGGTTAGGCTGTTTAAATAGTGTATAATTAAGAGCTTTCAAAAACATGTGGGATTCTTGGTTTTTTTTTTGCATTTCTTCCTGTTTTCTGTTGAACATATTTCACTGTTTATTAGGGCGCCCAATATGGGGATTTTGAAAAATTTTAAAGTCTCCCACCTCATCATCAATATATACACACATGGCACAGAGAGAGAGCATGTGGAAGAGAGAGAGTGGTATGGGATCTTAAATTATATTTTATATAACATTTTATATTTTATATATTCTTTTAATTATTTTAACATATATCTTTTTTCAACGGCTATATTTTATAACGGACACTTTTTTCCAACGGCTATATTTTATAACGGACACTTTTTCTAACGGCTATATTTTACAACGGACATTTTTTTTATATATAAATACCCTTCATTCATATTAAGATTATTTTCATTCCAAAACTCATACAAACAACATGAGTGGATATGGTTCCAACAATTCATCTCAAAATTCTGAGCGAACTCATGTCCATTCATCAAAAAGAAACAAAAGCAATGATGAAGGAGCTTACACAACTTCTTCTGACGATTCCGATGTTGTAACGAGCCGACCAATTGACGAGAAAGTAGCAAAGAGAAAGGAGAAGGGAAAAGGAAAAGTTCGTGTGTTGAATTCAATAATAGAAGCCATGAAGGATCAAAACGCCAAGGCAGAACGATATCTACGTCGGATGGAGAAGGCGGTAAAACAGAAGGATGAAGAGATCCGCGCGAAGGAGTGGGATGTCTTGGAAAAAGACACTTCCAATATGACTGATCAACAACTAAAGATACATCATATTTATTGTGAGGAGATCAAGAAAAGATGGAAAGCTCAAGGATATAATGTGAATTTCTGATGATGCATTGTTTGTTGCTTTCATGTATTGTCAAGTTTTAATTTATTTTGAGTATTTGGTGTATGTGTCAGATTTTGATGTATTTTAATGTATTGTATTGCCACGTTTAAATATATTTGTCAGGCTTTACATTTAAATGTATGGTGCTAAATTTGCAGACAATGACATATCATGTTTTTATAATTTGAATAAAATGGTAAAATTAATTTGACGGGGGTAGCGAGCCTAGCTCAAATTTAAATTCGGCTATGTTCACTCTTAATTTTATGTACATGTAAAATAATTACTTAATTATTCAGGGATTTTTCGAAAGAAGGTAATAACAATCAAGGGTATTTTTGCCATCGTAGATTAAAAGAGAATAGGGGACTTTTTCGTCATTGACGCTGATTAGGGTTTATCTTCCTTCGTCCCAGCCCAACTCCCACTTCCCACATATATTTTACAATCCGCGTCGTCGTCTCCGTCTCTACTCTTGAAGCCTTCTCACTGATCTCTTACCCAAGGTAGTTTCTCGCTCATCGAAGCATGTACCATTCGTGAATATTATTTGATTCTCGTGTTCATTGCTTCTTGTTAGAAATGGCGACGGTTCCAGGGCAGCTGATATGGGAGATCGTGAAGAAGAACAACTCGTTTTTGGTGAAGGAGTTCGGGAATGGAACCGCCGGCGTGAAGTTCAGCAAAGAGCCTAACAATCTCTACAACTTGCACTCCTACAAGCACTCTGGTTTGTTTCTCGATTTTTTATTTTTATTTTTAAAGTTTATTAGGAATGATCGGCGATATTTGTGTTGTTCTCTTACGATTTAATAGTGCTGGAGCAATGTGACTGATTGGGGGCGAGTTGAAGTTTTCTCGTTAGTGCTTTTTCATGTTTTTCGGTTTGGGTAGGAAATTAAGGAAGTTAAGATTGGTTTACTGTTATTGGTTGAGATCCCTCTATTGGAGATGTCGGCCGTCGCAATTATGAATACAACTAGCTCTCGTCTCGATAGCTTTCTCTGTATAATTAGTTTAGCTTCCTGTCAACACTTCGTATTTATCAGTTGTGAGAATTATACAATCGGGGTATGGATTCACTTGCTGATCTCGTGCTACTTACTGATTCTGATCACTTAAGTGCCACATTTGATGGCTGAGAATGTTTTTCTAAATTTTTGCCTGATGGAGTTCGTATCTTCTTTACTACAGCTGGAATATGTCTCCACTGATTAGTTGGATAAATGTTGAAAATCTGTTGTTGTTCATCAATTGTTCTCCACTTTACCGGGTTCTGAAAGTGATTTTTATTTTATCGTGGGTGGTTATTATTAGGATTGGCAAACAAGAAAACAGTTACAATTCAACCAGGCAAGGATCAGTCTGTGCTTCTTGCAACAACGAAGACCAAGAAACAGAATAAGCCTGCCAGTTTGCTTAACAAGTCTCTCATGAAGAAAGAATTCAACCGTATGGCCAAGGCTGTTGTCAACCAAGTAATGTACCCTTTTCCCTTTTCTGCCATTGCATGTGTTAGTCCATCCACTCTAGTACTCATCATTATCTATTTTTTCATTGGTTTAGCTCTACATTGGTAATTGGAGCTTCCAAACTCATGATTGAGAACTTAGTTAATTTTGGCAAAATGTTATAAAAATATGCACATGTTGGTCCTGAAAGTTGCAACTTGCATGAGTATATTTTGCATCCCTTCTAGTTTTAGGATAAGTTATTTTGTAAAGGCAGTCAGATCAGATTTATCATGTTATTGAACTAAAAAAGTTAATTTGTATATTTAGATATTCTTGAATTTTCATTTTGGTTCATCTGGATGATGCTTACCCTCACACAGCTCATATGATTGTTGTCTGAGTGCAGGTGGCTGATAACCATTACAGGCCTGACCTGAAGAGAGCAGCACTTGCAAGATTAAGTGTTGTTAACAGAAGCCTCAAGGTTGTCAAGTCAGGCGCAAAGAAGAGGAACAGGCAGAGGTTGGCTGCTTAGGTCCTGGTTAGAACTTGAATTGTTTTTCATCTGTTGGTGCACCTGTATGTGCATTGAGTGCCAATGTTTTTGCAGTTGTCATTTTTAGTATGTTTTGGACACAAATATGGATAAAATCTTATTCCATCATAATCTTTTTAGACTATGTTGCAGTCTATATATGTTTGACATTCATATTAAGACAAAAACTTGCGTTAGGCAGGCCTAAACAGTTTAGGCGGGTTTTATCCTACCCAAATAGGTTGATCCATCCCAAATAGGGTTTATTAATCCCAATTAGGGTATATTATATGGATTTGGGCTTGGGTTAATGGATAAAACCCGCCTAAATCGTTTAGGCCTGCCTAACCCAAGACCTTCCCTCATATTTAAGTTTGAAATGCTCATAAACACAAAATCTCCATGTATTCTAACTTATTAACTATTGTTAAGTTTGCCCTGAAAGAAATTATAGGTAAGTTTGAGAATCTGTGCAGGAAAAGAGGGTTAGCATTTCTTCGAGAAGCTTCGATGAAATGAAATAGTAACATATCAGAAGTATTTTACCTTACATTATACTTGTTCGATTAGGTCGTAGAAAAAGTTTGGAACCAGAAATGTCGTGTGGAATTTTACTTGGAATCTCGAATCTTCAACTTTTGATTATCTAATCTAAAACCGAGTTGAATAAACTCGTTTTTAGAGGTGAAAGATTTTGATCAAGTTGGGTATTCTTTTCTTTTTTGTGAGTTATTATAACCTCACGAGTCACCAACACCAACACCAACATAACTTGATATCGAAGATGGAAGTGAAATCCATAGCCATAGACAAATCTTTATCTTTTAATGAAACAACATCCCTAGAGATCACCGAGGCTTCCGGTGATGGATCGCCACCGAAATGGCAACGGCGTTCGACTTCAGACGGCTGCTTCTCGTTCATGGAGATATCCATTGATCCCGGTGTTAGGTCTCTCAAGGACTTGGATTCAGACAAGTTGAGGGATGAAATCAAGAAATGGGCTAAAGCAGTTGTCACCTACGCCAGGCAGGTCAGCCAGCGTTTGGGCAGCTCCCAGAAATGAAGATGGCCTTGCAACTTCATCAACAAATAATAATCACAACAGTTGAAGCTATCATTATCAATGAGCAAGAGTTGCATAATGACTCATTCTTGCATGATATCATTTTGTACGGGGATGTCAATCGTACCAGTCCATCGAGCTTTCGATTAATTTTATCAGTTTGTGGACTATTCATTCTTTATTGATTCTGGCTAAAAGAATTTTAGATCCTAATTCTTTAATTTTCAGATTAGTTCATGTGACCAATGATTTACAAATTGCTTTTTATTTTTCATATTTTACAAGATTTTTTCATATCTTCTCCTTTTACTTTTACATAATAAAAAATGTAACGCATCACAATCTTTATATATTTATATAAATTAAAATATTAAAGATTTATTAATTTTCTATTTTATTAATATTTATGTATATTTTTACTTCATGATTAAATAATTTTTAAAAACTTAAATATTTAATAAAAATTTTATAACTTGAAACATTCAGCTTTTATTCTCCTATAAATGTATAAAAATATTTTATTTTTCTCTTATAAGAAATAATTTTTCTAACCTAAAATTTTGACAATACATTCAAAATAATTTAAGATATATTTACATGATTTTTAACAATTTGGATATTAATTAGAACATTTAAATAATTTAAGATAAATTTGAAAAAACTCCCATAACTCAGAAATATACTTATACCTTTTACAATTCTATTGTGTATTCAGACAAGAAAAATCTAGGCAGACAGGATAAAGATGGACAATCTGTAAAAACAAATACCCTAAACACAGTCCAATAAATTATAAACAAGAAATATTACAACCATTCTACATATTTAAGTTCAAGAGCATCACCACTCTAGCAAAAACTATCAACAACATACTACTACTACTACTACTACTGCTACTACCACTCCATTCAGACAATCATCCACAACATGAGGATTACCCTTTCCAAGTTGATGATCCTAGGATATATGGGATCATATTCTTCACTCACAAGGCCATCCACCTTCGAGCTGCTTCGTCTCTTCCTTCCTTCCTTCCTACGCGGTCTTTTTGGGCTCCCGCGACCTCACTTCTTGGAACCATTTATCGTCACCAGAAAAGCTTTTCAAAAGCTGTCTAGTGCAAGCCTGCTCTGCTTGAGTTGCGTTCTTCATCCGAGCAGCTCTCACCCATGCAGGCTCCTGTCGAACGAGCAAAATGAATGAGCGCAGATGAAGTGACTATAATCAATCTAAAGAAGTAAATTTCCACCATACTTCTGGGACAATGCGCGAGAATCCGAATTTTATGAACAGAAGCACATGTTCCATTATTAGAATTGCAGCGAGCCCGGGTGAAAGGTTCCAGCTTCCATCGCGATCGTACATGCACACTAGAAGTGCACTGTTTGTGCAGATTGACATCACTATGAGAAACTGACAAGGGATCAAAGACAGCCTCAGATTAAGAACAAAAAAAAAAAAACAGTTGAGATGATGCAATGAATTTTTAGTATTCCACCTGAAAGATATTCAGCCATGCTCCGATGGTTTCTTCAGCACGAGGTACGGGTCGTCTCATCATGGCAAGCAACTTCAGGGCATCTGCTCTTATTTCTGTTATGTTGTTCTGGAAATTAAATTAACAGTGAGAATTAGAAATCATATGCAGAAGTTGTGTTTCTTTTTCACCATTTAAGAAAAAAATAGCCGAAATCTATAACTACCACTGCTGCAAAGGCGAATGCAAGAGGAAATGCGCAAGCAAACATCATGATCATCCCAAACTGCAGCACCAGCTCCAGAAAATCTGCAAGTAGTCACCCTTTTTTTTAAAAAAAATTCCTAGCAAATGCAGTAAGTGTTGATCGATGTTTACAAAGCAAAATGGCCAGTAAGCATAATACGAAAGAGTCCACTGACAACATAATTGATTTTGTTTGTTCTCTTTTAGAGAAGGAAGAGGCCTAATATTCATTTCTATACTGTACAAAGTCCATTTTTTTTCCAATTTTATCCCAAACAATAAACGCTATTCAAGATGAGCACACCATTGAGATACAAAGTGTGTCATAGATTATTGTTTTTGCATGCTCAACACTTATATGGTGCCGGAAAATTGACAGAAGATAGAATTGATTAATTTGAAATAGTTTATGCCCCTTTTACATAGTGGATATAATTCGGGAAAAAGTTGAGTAATAGACAGAGAAAGAACTTTCAAAAAACCATGCAAGAGTTAACAAATCTATGTTTTCTTTAAGGATAGGAATGCGGCGCTCAGTCGACTACGAACAAAACCTAACATGCAAAATGAAACTGATTTCTCATTTGTCGAATTCAGGAGATATAAGAGGTCATATATTACCATCAAAAAGTCCATCTTCAATTTCCTGGCCAATACTTGCAGCATAAGCAGGTTTAAGATATTCCTTCTCTACCCTAGTAAAGCCAGGCTGTTTTCCAGTTGCCGGCTCTTTCTCTCGCTTTCCCTTGGTCCTTAAGAGTTGTGCAGCTCACTTATTTCAGAAACAAAGTGGATTATCTGAGTTGGACTATAATGCTAGCATTGATAAAAGACAATTATACCTGACAGCTCTGAATTTCTTGAAGCTGTATGACAAATACGGAATAGAATTTTCCAACAGATTCTCGATCACCTGTAAAACAGTTACCAAAATTGACCAAGTACAGCAGAATCATCAAACAGAAAAATGACATTTAATTCTTGTCTACCTCAGATATAACCAGACGTTGGATTAGAACTTGCCGGAGAGTTGTGATGTTACGATGCAGTAGGGCGTGATAAAATATTCCAATATACGATTGCATGAAATAGACGCCAAATACCTGGTTACGAAAAAAGCTCAGTTGTAATAACTTTAAGATGACAAGGAGTGTGCAGTCTTCTTCTTATCTACCTTGTATACCAAGCTGTTTGCTCTGTTCTCTGCAGTATCAGATTTTTCATATTTTATTAGCTTCACCGAAATCTTGCCACCCATTCTCGTGAAGTACTGGATCACAAGGAGGTAAACTGCTGTAAGACTGAACCTGGAAAATAACAACATGAGCAAGTTAGTTAAGAAAATCCAGTTTCAAGGACTAATGAGAGCAGGGAAGAAGTCAAATTATCAATCCACGAAATAATCCTTAGAAAACAAATGCGTATAAAGGCTACCAGTCATATCCAATGTGGTTGCACAAGATTTTTTACAACAAATTAACAAGCCTGGAAAACCATACTCTTCTAGCCATCAAAGTAATCCTCCGAGAAAGTAGTAGCTTTGCCTATATACAAGTGCTAAGCTCGGACAATTTCTTTCACCTAAACAACTCCCACCAATATACTAACTTTAAATTAGGCCTAAAATTTGGATAACTTGGAAAGAGAAATAAGTAATGCTTAGAGTTTCCTTTGAATGATGCAGTAGAGTTCAGTTCTCTTCTTTCTTAAATTCTTCTATCATAATAATGGGTTTTGTGATAGGACAGAAAACCCCGGAGTTAACAAAAAATGAAGAAGTGCTTTGATTGATTGCTTACTTTAGAATATCCGATCGTAGAACCTCGTAAAGATGAGCATAAGCCAACTCAAATGGGAGCTGGAGACATATGATGCTCATTATGACGAAGACATCATTCCTTACTCTCATAAGCCAGCTAAACCACTCTTCCCTCTGGAAACTTGCTTTTAATCTCAATCTATCTGTGTTTTGTTCCTTCATGAGCTCTGAAGGGAATCTAGACAAGCTTGGTTCAGTATTAATAGATCTATATTGAGAATCTGAAGTGACTGAATTGTATATCTGCAACCTGCATAATATAGAAAAGAGATATAGAGAGAAGTGATGCTAGGGGCTGCATTAATTCATAAAGTAATTGTTAATAGTAAACAGAACCAGGTATGTACCTAGCTGAAACGGCGGCATTCTTGCGTTTCCAGAATTGAAAAAACAAGACCACCCATGATATCAGGGACATGAAGAAAAATGGAAGAACCAGAAACTGCATTGAACTAAACAAAAAAGGAGTTCTCAGCTTCTTAAAGATGATTAAGTTAATAGAAGATGCACAGTCAAAAATGTTTCAGATTTTACCCTAAGTCCACCAACTGCACTGTAAGACCCAGTGAAGCTGGAAAAAGCATCCACCTCGTATACATTCCAAGGAAAGTAAAATAGATGGCAATCTGCATAAAATGGATGTTCAATGATAAATTCTGATGGGATAAGCAGTAATGTATGCTAAAGCAAATTTGGAACAGTGCTTGATGATTATGTCCAACCACCGGTGATGAGAACTTACCTTCATCCCATAATACGCGCATATATCATCGATTGGCTGTGCTGTGAAGTCTGACCAGTTCATTGCCCAACTTCTTAGAAGTTGCTTCCGCTTCGCCTCATCTACGAAGATTAATATAGATGATGATTTGCAATATACGCAGTCTAACAACTCTAAGATATAAGAGTAAGGAGTACCATGCAATGGAAATACTTCTTTGACAACACCTATTGCTTCCAATTTCCGAAGTAGAGATTCACCCGGATTCCAGCGTTCTTCTTTACAGCCAGTTCTCAGGACTACAACCGACTTTCGGTTGTTGACCTGAAAATTTCTGCTTTAGAGCATGCACTCTTAAAAGAGAGATTGCTAATTAACTGCCAGTTATGCACCCCCAAAGATTTTTTTGATCCACTATACAGCAATAAAGGAAGAAAATGACTTAATATAATATATACGAAGTCACAGTACTGGCAGATCACATATATACAAAGTGCAGAGCTAATGTGATATCCCGGTATCAATAGGTTCACTTCATTCAATCACAGTGGATAAGACTAACTTGGAAATAGATAGGACATGTGTAACTTACAATCCCATATATAATGTGATTGTAGCAACGGAAACGCTCACACCAACTGAACAAGGAACCATCCGGTAGCCGAATGAAAGCCATAGCCTCATCCCATTCGAATGGAAGATCCATTCCTGGAAACAAGAAGGGAGGGTCATTGCAAATTAAGACAACAAAAAACATGTGGCATTAATTTATGAGAACTAACTAAATCACCTATACGAGTCGGTTTTCGGAACTGCAACTCAGCTGCAGCCTTCCCAATGACATCATCTGCTGCTGCCAACTGCAAATGGGGACAAAATCAGCTTGGTTTTGTATCATAAAATACAGCTTTTTTGTAAACAATCACAGAACTGAGAACTCCAACACCCATATGCAGAAGAAATCTCACATTCATATCCCTACATTTCACAAACGTATCTACATTTCCGGACATGAAAAACTCATAAATCAGGCAAAATGTGCCTGACATAAATATGTTGTAATGCAAATATCAAAATTAAAAAACATAAATCCCCAGCATTATGAGAGAGAAGAGCGAACACCAATACATTAAACTATGACAAAAAATTTGCATTTACCTTGATGAATTCATTTTGAACGCCAACAACTCTTTGAACGATCAGCCCTTTTCGCCTGAGCTCATCAACAAGAACATCAACGCAATTAGCTTCCCCTCTCTCATCTCCTCTGTTTTCACCCCTTTTAGGAACCACCACTGCTATCTCAAACACGCACCCTTCTTCTTCACTCTCATTCTCGTTCATTTCCAACACCCGACAAAGAAACCCAACAAATGAACCTGAAAATATAATATAAAATTCTCTTCAACAAACTAGAACATAAGCAAAAAGGTTCTATCTTCTCCCCTCCTTCTCGCTCTTCCTTTCTCCCTCTTTCTCATAATTGTCAAATCTACCCGAATCTTAACCAGCCTCCCCTCGTTTTTGCCAAAACAGATAGATGATACACGAGAAATTTTGGGAAAGAAACAGAAAAACGAGCGTCTGTACAAGCGGAAACCAAGGAAGGAGGTGTACTTGTAATAGACATACGAGCTCAAGGAGGGAGAGGGCCACACGTGGCTGCTAAAATTTGGCTTTTTTCTCCTCTCAAGAAAATAAACACAAACATATCGATAAAATCAAGAAAATCAATTTTAGGCACAACTATTGATTTCTACACTCAATAAAGTAACAGTGGGGTGGAAAAAACTGGATTCTTGAATCCCCATTACCTCTCTTCTCAGCGCTGTCTTCTTCTTCTTCCTCCTTTGAATTTGTGCATGTATTTCAGGTTTGCGGAGTAACGATGAAAATGAAATTTGAGGAATAAAAAATGAATCTTTTACATGTGGGTGTGACCGTTTTCGCAATTCGCTCCATGCAATTTGCCGGCAGAATATTTTTCTTGCTTTAATTTTATGCGAATAAGAATGTTACTAAGCTGCCACCCTTTTTTCTCTTCATCTTTTTCATTTTTAACAACTTAATTTCCCTTTAAAATTACTTACAATTAAAATTATAAAAAAATTTGTGTGTACTTTTTAGAAAATCTCATTTTTAAGATGCAAATTGGTCGATTTTTGCAGTAAATATAAAACAATTGATCAATTAGCAAATTGATTGTTTGAATTATAATTGATTAACAATCACAAAGAATAAGACAATTCCTCTTACGGCGATAATTTATTTTATATTATCTACAAATTGGTCGATTTTTAAAGTATAAGATGAGAATCGATCATTTAGATCTTTCTTGTAAATAAAAATTTGTGAGACATTTTCGCACAAAGTTTTTCTAAAAATATTTTGAAAATAAAATATGTGAACAAACCTCTAACATTAGTTTTATTTTATAAGAATAATGAAAATAATTTATTTCTCCTTTGGTCATAGTTTGGTCTCCCGTATTTTTCAAAACATTAAATGATCCCTCTTATAATAATATTTCTTCTAAATATAATGAATTTTAATAATTTAATTATTTTTTTAATTTTCAGGTTTATTCAAAAATATATCTCTAAATTACTATAGGAAATGATATTATAGATAAATATCGGATTATATAATTAGTATACTCTAAAATAATAAAATCAACCTTATAATCGAAAACGGAAATATTATTTTTAGTGAGGAAAAATCACACAACAAAACCCGACCCGATTAGCAAGCCGGATCGGAAGAAATATCTTGTCATGAACCCGTTGCAGCAGATCGCGGCTCCGAAACCGAAGACAATATAAACGTTAGAAAGCCCTAACCCTTCCCCCAAATCGAAAATCCACCATTTTCATTCAATTCCATCACAAATTTTGTTTCGGGTTTCTCTCTCTAGGAATCGCCATGGGGAACGCCGAGAAGCTGATGCAGCAGATCATGGAGCTGAAATTCACGTCCAAGAGCCTTCAGAGGCAGGCTCGGAAGTGCGAGAAGGAGGAGAAGGCGGAGAAATTGAAAGTTAAGAAAGCGATCGAGAAGGGCAACATGGATGGCGCCCGGATCTACGCCGAGAACTCCATCCGGAAGCGCAACGAGCAGATGAATTATCTCCGCCTCGCCTCCCGCCTCGACGCCGTCGTCGCCCGCCTCGACACGCAGGCCAAGATGACCAGCATCAGCAAGTCCATGGGCAACATCGTCAAATCGCTCGAGTCCACGCTCGCCACGGGAAACCTTCAGAAGATGTCGGAGACGATGGACCAGTTCGAGCGCCAGTTCGTCAACATGGAGGTGCAGGCGGAATTCATGGAGAGCTCCATGGCCGGGAGCACGTCGCTTTCGACTCCGGAAGGCGAGGTCAACAGCCTCATGCAGCAGGTGGCCGACGACTACGGCCTCGAGGTGTCGGTCGGCCTTCCCCAGCCGGCGGCGCACGCGGTTTCTGTCAAGAACAGCGAGAAGGTCGATGAGGATGATCTCACCAGGCGCCTCGCGGAGCTCAAGGCTCGCGGCTGAAATATGAGTGAGTGGTTTCAGGGTTATTCTGAGCCGATGCTGTTGTATGGCTTAAGGTTTATTGTTAACTCATCTGTGATATATAACATTGAATGCGTGGATTTCTTGAGTATGTCTGCTGATATAAAGTGCATAATTTCAACGTGGCTGTCATCTTCTTGGTAGTTCAATTCTGGAAAGAGTTGCAGGGGCTAATGCCTAATGGAAGGTTTGTCATCTAGCTTGGTTTGGTTACTTGCTAGAATGCATGGAATTCTGAATTTGATTACTTTCATTATAGCTTTGCTCTAACATTGAATTGAGAAGTTTTGGTAAACTATATTCAGGATACAAGCTAAAACGATGAAGGTTAATGCATTGAATATTAGAAGAGTATATAGGGGTGTACACGAACCGAGCCGAGCCGAGTAGTTTGATGCTCGAGCTCGGTTCGTCAGTTTTTTATCGAGTTCGAGCTCGGTTCGAGCTCGATAAAAAATATTTTTTTGTGATCGAGCTCGAGCTCGAGTTCGAGAGTAAAAGCTCGAGCTCGGCTCGAGCTCGGTTCGAGATCGACTCGTGAACCTTAATTATCGAGTATAGCTCGAGCTCGAACTCGAGCTCGACTCGAGCTCGAAATCAAGCTCGACTCGAGCTCGAGCTCGAGCTCGAATTCAGAATTTTAACAAACACCTATAATTATACAATAATTCACAATACCAAATACTATAGTAATTTCATTCCAAATGTGCGAAAAACATGCAAAAAAGTACTATCTAAATTATAGATATCCAATAGCAACAAAAACCAACTATTTAAATGTCCAAAAGCATCGAAAAACAACAATTTAAATGTCCAAAATCATCAAATACAACTATCCAAATACTACATCAATCGAATAAGCTCCTTGAAGCAACAAAACCACCTTCCCGGCCAATAAAAACTCCACCATTTCCTGCATATAGAAATTGATGTAAATAGATTTTAAATACTAAAAGAAAACATATTAGATTTGGCTCAGGCATTAACATTTGTTGTTAAGTATCTTGCAGTATATGGCTTAATATTATGCAATTGGGGGAAGGGATGCTGGCCGGTGGAACTGAGGGGGTGGCGCAGGTTGGGTGTCGTAGTGTCAGCGAGAGTGAGTGAGTAGAGAAACAATTAGAGAAAAAGCTTATTGCAGACCCATCACTTATAACAACAGTTAGAGAAATCATAAGAAAAGAAGAGCACAAAAATCGTAAAAGAGGGCAGGAGATGCAAAGTACCCGAGCAAAATGAAGATTGGCGACGACTGCACGAGCGGAGTATGTGGCGACCGCACTAGCGGCGTATGTTGTCGACTGCACGAGTGCCGACTGGGGTTGGGCACGTCGCCGTCGGCGTGGGTTGGGGCGGATTGGGGAGGGTTTGGTGTTGGCGGCTTGTGGGAATGGGGGATTTGGGGATTGCGGGGAGGGGGATTTCAGATTTGGGGATTGCGGGGAGGGGATTTCAGATTTGGGGAATATAGGTTTAGTTAGGTTTTTAATTTTTATTTTACTTTTTTTTTACAAATATTCTTTATATATATATTATAGATCTATATATGTTTTATATGTTGACACCTCAATTTTTACTTTTTAATTAGTAACTAAAAAACTAATAATATAATATAAGTAATATGTTATAAGCTGATTTTAAATTTTAACTTATAATTATAAATTAAAAATTTTAATAGTTTGAATAAACATATAGTTTATAAATTAATATTTATATAGTGAATAATATATTTAGTTTTCCATTATGTATATGTTTTAATGAAAGTATTATGCATTAATATTTGTATTTTGACTTTTGAGTAATTATAACTTAAGAGTTTATTTTAACTATATGTTTTATTCTTACCTTTTGATTTGATAATTTATATAAATATATTATGTATTAATATTTATATATTGAGTAACTATAGCTTAGGAGGTTTTCTTAATTATATATTTTTATCTTACTTTTCCATTATCTATACATTTTAACAAAAGTATTATGATTTAATACTTTTTATAGATATATCATATATCATATACTAAGCATTAATACTTGTATTTTGAGTAATTGTGACTTAGGAGTTTGTTTTAACTATATGTATGATTTAATAAGTTATATACATATATTATGCATTAATATTTGTATATTGAGTAACTATAGCTTAGAAGTTTGTTTTAATTATATATCATTATTTTATTTTTCATTATCTAAACATTTTAACAAAAGTATTATGATTTAATAGTTTTATAGATGTATCATATTATACTACACATTAATATTAGTATTTTGAGTAATTGTAACTTAGTCTACTTAGAAGTTTTGTTTTATCTATATGTTTTATTCTTACTTCATGATTTAATAGTTTATATGCATATATTATGCATTAATATTTGTATATTGATTAACTAACTTTGGAGTTTGTTTTAATTATATATTTCTATCTTACTTTTTCATTATGTGTACATTTAAAAAAAGTATTAAGATTTTATAGTTTATATAAATATATAGTTTAATTATTGAATAATTATAAGTTAGGAGTTTGTTTTAATTATATCTATAATTTTATCTTACTTTTCTATTACCTATACATTTTAGCAAAAGTATTATAATTAAATAGTTTATATAGATATGCTAAGCATTAATATTTGTATATTGACTATTAAGTATATAATTTAGGGGTTTATTTGAATTATATATTTTTATCTTACTTTTCCATTATGTGTACATTTTTAAAAATATATTAAAACTTAAAAGTTCATATATATACATATATAATAAAATAGTATAAAAATATATAAATATCAAATTTTAATAAAGAAAATCGAGCTTCTTAACGAGCCTACTCACGATCTCTTAAACGAGTATGTACTCGAGCTTTTTATATTGAATAATTATAAGTTAGGAGTTTGTTTTAATTATATAATTTTATCTTAATTTTCGATTATATATACATTTTAACAAAAGTATTATGATTTAATTGTTTGTATAGACTTATTATACATTAATATTTGTGTATTGAGTAATATAACTTATGAGTTTGTTTTAATTATATATTTTTATCTTAACTTTCCATTATGTGTACATTTTTTAAAATATATTAAAATTTAAAAGTATATACGGACATTATTATTTCAATAATAATATATTGTTTGTTTAAGTTTCTCTTAGATTTACAAATAAAATAAATTTCTAATAGAATGGATTGTTTCAATTTTTAAATGAAATTAACTAATTTGATTAAGTGAAACTTTAAAATCACATATATCTAAGAAACTAGATTTGAAATAATTATCACTCATATAAATAATTTTCATTCCTAATTTAATATTTATCTTAATTTTTATATAAATTAAGTTTTTTATATGGTATGGTTTGTTTAATCATATTATTGTTATTTATAGACATATAGATATAGTATTATCAAACAAATATGAAATATAATTATATAATAATAAAAAGTATAGAAATAGAGAAATATATTAATATTAAAATTTAATTAAAAACAAGTCTATTCACGAGCTTATTAACGAGCATACTCGCGATCTCTTAAACGAGCCTATTCACGAGCCTGCTCGCGAGCCTGTTAAACGATCCTGCTCGCGAGCCTGCTCGCGAACCTGCTCGCGAGCTTGCTAAACGAGCCTGCTCGCGAACATGTTCGAGCTCGAGCTCGATTCGAGCTCGAACTCGAACATGCTCGCGAGCCTGGCGAACCGAACATAGCCGAGCTCGAGCTCGGCTCGATAATGTTATCGAGCTCGACTCGAAGCTCGAGCTCGGTTCGTTTATTTAATAATCGAACTTCGATCGAGCTTTTTTCGAGTCGATCTCCGAGTAGCTCACGAGTAGCTCGGCTCATGTACACCCCTAAGTATATATATGCATACATCAAATTACACAAGAATGTATGAATTACAGCTTTGCATTTGCATACCTGTAAAACTAGTTACAACTTGCAACCCATTTTGACACTGATTTTGTAACCATCAATGCATCGTTAATTTTTTTTTTTTTTTTTTTTTTTGGCGATTATGTTGCTACCCTCGGGCAACGAAGAAAAGTGAATAATCTTTGGGAAGTGAGTGTTTCTCTTCAATTCTTTACAAATGATCTTATTTTAAAATGTTTTTAATACATGTTTCTTAATTAAAAATCACAATTCTTCAAAATAAAGTGTCGATCGACTTGCTTTCACAAATCTATCGACCTAAACAAAAATTAATATATCAACTAAGATTTTCGATCAAATCAAATTCATTAAAAACCTTTAATTCAATTCAATTTACTTTTACGGTTCAATTTTGCTTAGCACTTGGTGAGAACAATTTTACGGTTCAATTTTGCTTAGCACTTGGTGAGAACAACTTTAAGCAAGAAACGTAATAAGTTCTTTTTTTTAATCAAAATTTATTTCTAAAAACAATTAAGACTATATTCAAGATTCAAAAGACAATAAATTGTTAGGTTTAAAACTATAATTCCACATGTGAAAATCAAGTGAAAGGAAATATTATTTTAATGACAAATTCTCTTGTGAGACGGTCTCATCATTTTTATTGTGAGACGAATTTAATGAAACGATGTGTTTCTTTATTGTAAATGATGTCTCACCATTTTTATTGTGAAACGAATTTAATGAAATGATGTGTTTTTTTTTTATTGCAAATGATGTATTTCTTTGTTGCAAATAATGTAATTTTTAAAAATAAAAAATGATGTATTAAGATCCGTCTCACAATAAAAAAATGTTGAGACCATCTCTCAGGAGACTCTTATTTTAAAATCACATATCAAATATCCCCATCTTGAATCACTTATTAGACCTTCAACCGACCACTTGAGCCACTAATTAAGAACATATTGTTTTAGTAACTGTAATTCTTCTCAAAGCTTTTTTATTACAGACTTATTAGTAATCAAAATTAACCAAAATGTACAAATATTCAACTAATTTTTTTTTTTCTGGAAAAACAATGCGGTCCGACTAAACATAAAAAAAAAATAAATACAGTAACTCTACTAATAATTAAACAACTATGTGATACTAAAAAAATGAACAAAATTGATCCCAATGGCTAATTGTAATTTAGCTACAACTGCTAAATAAAAAAAAATATTAGGAGAGAGAACCCTTACAAACTATAGGTGCCCCTCCCTGCCTCAAGAAACCACAAGAATATAACTTAACCATAAAGAACCAAGGAGAAAATATATATACAAGCTCATAATGTCACAAAACTGGCCCAGATTGCTTTCTTTCAGTATCTAGGAATAACCAAACCAGATACGTCTCAGTTTGACTCGCCGCCGTATTTTTGGAAGATGGAGGCTGGAGCTTTAGAGGAGGTCAGATTTCAGAGCACCTCTATGTGTTGATGATACAGAGGATTGTGGTGATGAGGGGATCTGTTCATGTTGAATCTTCGAGAATGAGGATATAAATAATCAGTTCTTCTTAAATGAGGCAGCATATTCTTTAATCATGTGTTTTGAATGCTGCATTGAACACATACAAGGATCGTGTTAATCTAAAAATGATCGACAAAACCAAACATCAATTTTGATAAAGACCAAGAGAGGTTAGCCACCTTCAATTCTTCATGAAGCACAAGAAATATTTTCTTCAGTCGTTTATGTTTCTGCAAAACATCAGATGCCAGCCTAAATATAATCGCAAATCATTCACCATAAAGAACTAGAACGAAGAAACCAACAGAGTTGTGATTGTTTCATGGCAGGGTTGCAACCACAAAATCATACTTTGGAACATAATAAAAAATAAAAGGTAAGATCCAGAGTCCATGAAATAAACAATTAAGTGTACCTCTCCACATTGACGAAATGATGACCTCATCTGCTCCAAGATGTCATTATATCGCTTCACATCCTTACCTTTGTAAACCTCAAGATCCTTCCCAATTTTTCTGAACTCATCCCTAATAAACATGATATATGGAAGTCAGTTGACTCAATTTGACCAGAACAAATAATCAGAACTAGTATGGCCCGACATACCTGTATGACTCCAATACTTTGTTCAAGGAGCAATAGCTGTCATACTTCTCTTGATATTCTTTCACATATTCTTTGTACCTGAAAAACAGAATTGCACATATAACCGATTCAGAAATGTAAAGGAGTATATGATAAGTTTGATGTCAAGGATAATCTTCATCTACTCAGGGAGATAGATAAGAACAATGTCTTTACTTACTGAGAACTATCCCTTATTGGACCCTTCAGCTCGGGCACCTCCTTCGCAAATTTGGCGAATGAAGAACTGGTCTCATCTGAGGAAGAGAGTTTCTTTTTCTGACCATGGTCATTGCTACCTGTGGAAGCACCTATCCGTTGTCTATCATTTGAGACACCTGTCATTTTGGGTTTCTGTTTCTTGCTATGCTTCATGGCACGGTTATCAACTCCAACTCCTTGAAAAGAAAGGTGTTTCTGTTCAATAGAATCAGCTGGCATTTTCCAGGATGTTTCTCCATTGACCTCCATGCTTGCACTCTGGCCCGTCTCAGCTTCAGAAAATCTAGTTTTACCACTCATTTCTGGAATTGTATTTGGCTGGGAAGAACCCCCCTGGGGCTGATGATGCAGGTTGAGAGGCCGAGCGCCTCTGTTATGAGGTTTTCTATGGTCATTGGCATAGTTGTCTTGGGCCTTCCACTTATAAGGTTCATCTGGAATGCTGGAAATTGCATTTTCAGAATTTGGTGAGGACAGTTTTCCCAAATCTGCTGGGATCTTATTAGATGTTTTTCCTCCGCATAAATCTGAGTTCCAATATTCAGCATCCATTTGTTTGTTTTCCAAATGTTTAAAAGAACTTTTCCTCTCAAACTTCTTCTTAGAGACAGGTGTATCCTCATGGAAGGGTTCTCGAAATTCACCCAGCTCTAAATCTGAATGTTCTCTTCGAAGAATACCACTCCGGCTGTTCATTTCTGTAGATCTATCAGCAATATTTGGATTGTTATCATTGGGAGAACATCCCCCGTATGAGTTAGAACAAGGGACAATCTCCTTCACCTTCCTTGGCATTTCGAGTTTTTTCGTATGAGAATCTAAAATTGGTGCATGTTTGTCCCCAACACCTGTGGATTTCAATTGCTGTCGCTCATTAACCAAATCATCTTCACTTTGCGCCTCTGTGGTAAATCCTTTCTGTATCTGAAGGCCCTCACTGATTTGAAGATTTCTCTCAGAGTATTTAGCACAAAGATCCAAGCTGTTATGTCTACTGGATCTTTTTTCTCCAGACGGGGCCTCAGTCCCCACACGAGCTTCAGAAGATATTTTAGCAGGCTGCTGAGAATCAGATACAGGCCTATATATCACTTGGTTAGGACTTGTTTGTAGATCAGGATAACTAGAATCATTACAAGTGCTTCTGTCTTCCATTAGGTCAGCAGGATGTTTTTCTAGGCCTTGCGGAGACCTATCAGGGGATGAGTTGTGAGGACTTTCACCAAAAAGAGATTTTATAGTCACCGGTTCGATTGAGTTTTTACTCTTTGACCTCTGTTTGTTCTGAGTCCTCTCACCCAAATGCTCATCATCAAAACGTCTTTTAGAATTCACTTTTGGTGACCTTCCCTGAATACCAGACTGACCATGCTTGAAGCCATCATCGACCGCACTGCCTGATCCATCATCATATTCTCTTCTCCCAGAGACTCGTCTATCTTGTTGGTCATAGTGATTGGCTGAAGAAGGTTTGATCTCTTCAATAGGTTTTCGGCTGTCTTTAGCAAGCAAACGATTAGGTGCGGGCATTTCGGCAACATGGTCACCTTCAGGAGAGTCTTTCTCAATATCAATCTCAATTACATCAGAGACATGATGATCTTGATTTTCAGAATTCTTATTATCAACATATTCATTATCTAAGTTACTACATAACACAGGATTTCTTGATGCAGTGGGGTCAGGATCTTGCAACTTAAACTTGGATTCTTTCTCATCGTCACTCATCATAATATCTACATCCTCATCAGATGGCTGCTTGCCGCTGGAAGATGCATCGGTATCACTGTCACTACTACTGCCACCCTGACTTCCCACTGGGCTTCCACTTCTACTTTTGCTATGACTTCCACTATCACTACCACTGTCGCTACTATCACTGTCACTCCCACTATCACTGGAGCTGCCTGCCATACCTTCACAATCGTTAGAAACATTTTTGTCACATAAATTTTCAGGTGATTTTGGAACAGTGTCAATTTTCTCTATGGTGTCTGTTGTACGAGCAGGCGTAAAATTCAATTCACCCAGCTCTTCATTGTCGCCAACTGTTCTCATGGGACTGCTATGATCCTGAGCAGGAAGTTGATCAAACTTCTGAGGTGCCGGTGATTGATCATGATTGATTTCTGGAGAACTGAAGACATATATAATATTTAGAGCCCGAAGAGCAACCATACTAACACCAAAGGATAAAGAAAAAGAAAAGACAAGACATGGCAACATGGATGGAGAATATGTAAACAATGTAAGCAAGTAAACATAAGAAATCACAAAAAAAGTTACTTGTGCAGCCATTCATACAACTATTGGACTTGAAAAGGCAATAACTTCATGTTTTCTGCCCCCTGATTTCGTTTAAAAGCTCAACCTTGAGGACCGAGAATCTCACAATTCCACATGTAACTCAAGTGAGATAAAGGTAATACAGAGAAGACTAACATATACTCTTTCAAGCAAAAGCAAGAATTCGGTCTTAATAGCAGTTAATACTAAACATAGATGTCCTCGACTCATTTTTTACTACTAATTTTGGCATAGACCTTTGAAGTATTCAGTGAAAGCACCCCTACCAAAAATTTCAACCATTCCAGACTAGCATAAAACTGGTTTAGGAGAAACTACCATAATGCTAGCTGACAAATAACACAGGTATTAGCTCAAATTACAAGCATTGTTGGTTTATAAATAATATATATAAAGCAAAAGTAGTCATTGCTAAGGGAAAATACAAGCTGAAGAACAAAGTTGGGTAGTTTTCAAAGTAAATTGAAACTCAGGGAAAAATGTACCATATGGTAGTTTTATAAAATATGTTGCACATTGCAACACATCATATTAGGATGAAAATCCATGTTAATTGAATCATATCTAAACAAACTTAGACAAATGAAAAAACCATTCACTACACAATTCATATTTCACCTTAAAAGATATGAATAAAATCACTATGTAGCCTAAACTGCAAAAGTGAACATACAGAAGAAATAAGGATGATATGGAAAATCACAGCATTATGAGATTAGTAGACAGACCTTCCACTTTGAGGTAGCTTATTGAAGCCCTCCAAATCTATTCCTGGTTTTAGAAAATATCTACCTGGTGCTTGATAATTCGCAATCTGATAGCAAATATTAGATTTACAACTAAGCATAAATTGCTACAACTATTGCCAACAATTTTTAGAAAAATTTACATACTTGTTTCAATATGGGCTCAATTTTCCAGGTCGAGTGGGGCATAGCATCTCCAATTACTTTATCCAATGCCTGATAAAGAAAAAACATCAAGAGCATACTTTAACCTAAAACTGGAATGGAACTACAAAAATGCAAATTCATGAGTTTTATTTTATTTTTATTTTTATTGAAAGTGCATTCTCTTTATTCTAGCTGTGACTTGTGACAAGTTCTCTATCCTCTCCCCAGTACAACTGAGTGGGTGTATGTTTTTCATATTTTTGTGATAGGGGTTCGGAGTGAAGACTAGAGTGACAAAATAGAAAATGGAATTGCTTAAACGCCAGCTTACTTTAAAACTCATTCCACTAGATTGATGCTCCAGGAGTTGAGAAATCATCAGACTTCTCAAGTCAGCAGGTTTGGTGTCAATATTCCAATTTTGCTTAGATTCCTCTCTGATGTTACTATTCCTTATGTTGGTTGCATCTTTTTCATAGCTCGGAATTTTATTCAGATTATGAGTTGCTGAAAAATCTGAGATAGCAGTGTATCCTTTCACAAAATCACCACTTCCTACAGGAGATGTTGAAGGACCTAGTTGTTCTGGTTGGGAAGGTAAAGGTGAGCCAGCAGGGAACCTGCCCTTAGAAACAGTTGTTGTAGGCAAACTAGGCTTTTGCATAGACTTTGGAGGTACACCTGTAGTCAATCATGAATATGTCTTAAAATGTTTTCAGGAAAAAAAAAAAAAAACCAGAAAAGGTGTACGGCATAAAATAAAAATATTAATAGTAAAAATGAAGCCAAAGACAAAAATATATCAATTACCAAATTTTATTTCAAGAATATAGTTAAAAAACTCCTTTATTATTTAATGCATGCATTCAAACGATTTCCAGTTCGATTCCAAAACTTACCTGAAGTTGGTTCAGATTTCTGCTTCTTGACATGATTTTTAGTTGACTCATCTAGTTCTCTCTCTACATTAAGCTTGCGCCAAGTGCCTCCTGACTCTATAAGCATACCATTTCCACAATCACCACTTTGACGTTCTTTGTATATGTCACATGAGTACCCTGGTTCCCTGGACCATGTGAATTTGAAGGTTTTGTCCCCTACATGAATAACCTGTTAAAAGAAAGCACAAGGGCACGGAGCAAATGAGGTATTATTGTCAAACAATATCACCTTGTAGCATATCACCTTCCAGTAATAGTGTATCCACTCTAGGAATCTCAATAGGCAAACCATATCATCCTATATAGCATAGCATAGCATACGGACGGACATCTATGTGGTATATAATAGCTGACAGGGCTAAATAACTGAAGGGAGAGAATGCCAGCAAGCGGATAAAATTGCTAGGGCGCGACAAATAAGTAATTTTTCTGGTGCTAAGAGTATAGAACAAGGGACGAAAATGTAGGTGACTTTCCTCACAAACTCCAAAAATATTTCCTTTTTGGTTGAAAGCCAAGAAATGCTTTCCGGTTGAAACAAAGGAAGAGCTTCTGAACAACAATTGATGGGATATCAATGCGAGCTACAAGAACTTGATTGCCATAATGTAAAGGATGGGCCTTATGCAAAACAACAAGTACTTAAATGCTATAAACTTCTAAAAGTTGAAGGACAATCCTGAAAGATTAACTGAAGTCCATCAGTCGAGAATCAATAGTCTGCACGCTGCCGGAATAAGAAATCATCAAACCAAAAAAAAAAAAAAAATCAAAACAATCCTTTGCAATTGACTAAAAGACATTAAAACATTTAATCCAGTATACATACAAAGCTTAGAATTCATTCGCGACTTGACATTGAGTTAAATCCTATTTTAGTGCCAAGATATGGCCGATCACTCGTCGAATGCGAAAACCAATACAAGAGTAGAGCAATTAACCACAAATCCGCAAATTTGGATCCTAGATATTCTATATTTTTTCAGCTAGAACAACAAGCAACCGCAGCTGGAATCAAATAATTCAAACAAATGCCACAAATTAAATCCGCAAACTCACGTTCCCACAAGCATTGGCGCCGAACTTGATGCGCGCTGCACCACCTTGCGCCTCCACGCGCTTGATCTCATCCACGAGGTCAGGGGCCAGCTTAATCGCCATCCCAAAATTTAAAGGATTCTCCCTAACAAGACTGAAACTCTCCTCCACCTGCAGCGAGGAGGCCGACGGGGATGAGGCTACGGCGGAGGACGTCCCACCGCGGCCCCGTGGATCGCCGCCCATTGACATGCGTCCGGCGGGTGTGGGGCGGCAAATTGGCAACGACTGAACGTTCCTTTTTCCGCTTCCGCCGCCGCCGCCGCCGCCGCGGCCCATCTTCTCGGATGATCCATACATTGGTTAAGGGTCCGGGTCCAGTTTTTTGCTCGATTTTCGCGGCGTTGAAGAGATGTAGTAGTCGTGAAGGATTTGGAAACGTAAATTACTTTATCAGTGTTCCAGTAGGGAACAGAACTCGGCGAAGAGGCGACGAACAATGACTGAATTTGGGTTTTTGCAGTTGTTTCTAAATTATCTACCATCTTTCCCTATTTTTCACTCTTTTTCCTTGTTAATAAAACAATACAAATAATAGTAATACTTGTAAAACGTATAGTTATCAGTTTTTTTAATCCAAAATTAATTTTTTTTTTAAAAAAATCATTGAATACATATAGATTATCAATTTATAACCTAATTTAAATTTATTGACGAGTGTAAAACTAAAAAAGATATGTCCCAAATAAGCAACAAATATCTTTATCGGCTAGCCCTATACATATGTGTGTGTATATATATATACACAGAGACTTTTCTTGAAGCATCGTTTTCCTTCTGGGCAAGCTAACAACACGCAGTAAAGCTCCGATCTTTCCGACACTGAAGTTGTCCGCAACCATGTTGACAGGTACCATCGTCTTCATTTCCTCGTTTTCCCGTTCTATTTGAATGCGATTTCGATTCATACGGTCAAGGTTTCTCCGACAATTGGCCTTTTGTTTTTGCATTCCAAGCGCTATCGCCACTGTTAAGAGAAATAGAACGGGTTTTAGGATTAAGGGTGCTCGCAGTTTGAATTTTTGTTTTGATTGGTTTTATGAATATATGGATTATGGCGTTTGAATTGATTCCGGGTTTTGGAACGAGGAAAGATTTGGTTTTTGACTTCTAGGATTACTTAGCTTTTCTCAATGTGATGCCAACTGAAAAGATTGTCATCGTATGCTGCACCGGCAGTAGACCAAAAAACAGTTTGGTTTTAAATTTGTCGGAGAAGATGTGAGAAATAACCGAATGTCAGCCTGAAAGGTGAAACTGAATGCATATGTTCTGGAACTTGATATTAATGTTTTATCAGGTTTGGATTAGTAATGGTTGGATGGTAAACGAAATTGCCATGTCATGCAAACTTATCAAATGTCACAATGAAAAGAATGTGTAGTTGACATAGATGATTGATAAGGGTTTACCAAGCTAGGCGCATTACTTATATGTATGCTCGTATTATGCAATTTAGAGCTCTTACATTTTATACATGATAAGTCAACTACCGAAGGGCTTCATTATCTCAAACTGCTGTCTTAGTTTCATGTTATCTTTGTGATCATTTTACTCGTTTTCTGTTATTGGGTTGGCGAGTGCTTGCTGCAGTTATTAACTATACTAATGTTTTCAGTGAGTGTGAAGTGGCAAAAGGAAGTATTCTCCAAAGTCGAAATAGACACTACCCAGCCCCCTTATCTTTTCAAGTGCCAGCTGTATGACTTAACTGGTGTTCCACCCGAAAGACAAAAGATTATGGTTAAAGGTGGCTTGTTAAAGGTATAGAAGCAATTGCTTATAAAATGAGCTGACTTATTGAATTGTCTATGAGTCTTGTTCTTCTATTAAAATTTTAAACATTTAAGAAGATTTTTTTATTATGATGCAAGAACGATGTTGAGATTTTCAATTCTGTTGGAATTGATACTGATGCATGAGTTTTCAATGTATAGGATGATGCAGATTGGTCAAAAGTTGGAGTCAAGGAGGTATTGTTTTCTTATTTGGATAAGAATCCTTTCATTATTATTGTAAAGCCTGACTCATGATTCTCTGGATCAGGGGCAAAAACTAATGATGATGGGAACTGCGGATGAGATTGTAAAGGCCCCAGAAAAGGGGCCTATTTTTGCAGAGGACATGCCAGAAGAAGAACAAGTGGTTGCTGTTGTAAGTCCTATTGTATTTCCACAACTTATTGTAAATAGCACCTGAGAAAAGGGCTTTCCATCCAAGATTTACACACACTGAGATATCTGGATGGTTAAAGCTTTTCCTGTGTACCATGACACTATTTGTTGAAATCGTAGTATGGCAAGAAAATACAGTTTAAGGTTATTAAACTATTCTAATGTTGAATATCAACAAGTATTTCACCTGTGCGTTGCACGGAATCATTGTAAAAAAATATATACATGTATCAAACATTATTTATGATTTAAGCAAGCAAATGTACATCACTATATAACTGTAGTAAGGAATGAATTATTTTTTAATTTTGAGCATGATCTAATATTAATGTGTGGTTTTTTCATGTTAGTTCTTTCTATAGCATGTCACAGAGTAAATTAATTCAATCTATATTTGTTCCCTTAATCTCCCTCGGTGCTTTAGACATGTCGGAGTAAAACTTGTTTTATCCGTGTAAGTTTTTTTTAACAATATATCGATGGTGAATATGTTGAGGAATGAGGAAGTGTGTTGTTTTAATGAAACGCAAGTTTTAACTGTGTGCACGCTAACTATTTTATGTATGCTATATCGTGTTTACCATGCATGCTTTTCTGGATGAAGTATTGGAAGATGGTTTATGTGGATCTGCTCATATTTGTTCCAGGGTCATTCTGCCGGTTTAGTAAATCTGGGGAACACCTGTTATATGAACTCCACATTACAGTGTTTGCACTCAGTACCCGAATTGAAATCCGCTTTGTTACAGTGAGTGTTATCTTGACCTGAGAAAAAGTTTTTTTTTTTTTCCTTAATAAGTTAGAACATCAGTAGTATGATTTGTTATTTCGTCGTTATTCAGGTACCCTCCTCCTGTAAGAAGCAATGATGTGGATCAGTCTTCTCATTCACTGACTGTCGCAACACGTGAATTGTTTAATGAACTTGATAAAAATGTCCGGCCAGTGGCACCAGTACGGTTTTTGACGGTATGCATATTTTCTTCAGCCTTTATGATAGTTTTATTGATTAAATTTTGGGTTAGATCTGCTCCAAATACATGGTAACTGGTTATAACATCTGGCTGTTACAAAGTGTTCTCCCGTATGCATAGAATTTACTTAAAATGTGCATGTGATAATTCTCAGTGTTGGATCCTATTTACACGGGCATCATCATGAAGATGAGTTGTTTTTATTGTCCCAGTTATCCAACAGAACTTACTACTTTCTGTACGAAATGCAAATGTTTTCTTCTTTATTACATTGGATTTTCTTTATATCATTGCTTTCTTGAAATATATTGCTTGTCGGCACGTCCCACTCTGATACTTTCGAAGAGTTCTTGCAATCAGGGATGTTTTCCTTACTTTCATGGTGATAGTCTGTTTGGACACTCATGGCTTCATCAGTTCTCTTTATCAAAAAGATAAAGAAAACAGGAATTTATTTAATTGGAAACCACACCCAATTATATTTCATGTATTTATCTGCTTAACTGTATACGAGGAAGGAGAGAAAGTGTTAAACTGAAACGTAATGATATAACTTTATCAAAAACTCAACTGATTTTTAGTGCAGGGTGTATTTGCAGGAGCTGTTGTGTGCATTTAATGTATCTTGCTACTCACATGGCTTTGCTAGTACAGTTGTACTTTCTTTTCTGTGAGCCATAGGTTCATTCCTCAATGAAATGTTTTTCTTAACTATCAAATGTGTTTTGAGCACAATAGTTGAGGATTGGACAATTGTGTAGCCGATTCACAAGCCAACATGCCATCCTTTTCTTTTACCACAACACAGTTCCTTTCATTTTGCAGGCCTTGCGGAGTAAGTATCCTCAATTTGCCCAGCTTCACAATGGAGTTTACATGCAGCAGGTTTGCAAACAAGGATCTCAATTTTCTAAAATTATTCTAGTGGATTTTTCATGTTGGAGTTTTCTCTCTCTAGGATGCTGAGGAGTGCTGGACACAACTTCTGTTCACCCTTTCGTTAGCTCTCAGATCCTCTAGTTCCAGGTAACACACCCGCCTTGCTATAGTCAAATACTTGTCAGATGTATCTCGTGCTGAGCGTTTCTGTCAGCAACCATTTCTTATTAAACTATTTGAGTTCTTATTGGGTTTTGTATTTTCCATCCATTTTCTTAATTGAAGTTTGTTCTCATTGTCATTGTCACTGCATAACACATATCTACTATCTACTTCATTTCTTTTGCAGTGAAGATACTGATACATTAAAGAGACTTTTTGGTATCGATCTTGTTAGCAGGTCTGCTGAGTTTCCTCTACTATTTTTTGTTAAGAGTTTTTTCGCAGTTTATGTGCTTTAATTATACTGATTTAAGTAGTTCTGTTATCTTATAATTTATTTTTCAGATAGTGGTCATTGATAACTTAACATCAATTTTGAGTTCCTGTCCAGTTTTAGAAGGACCTATCTGGCTATCTTCCGGAATTCTTCTAATAAGATAACTATTAATTATGGAACCATGGAAGCAGAAAATCTTCAGGAATTCTTCTAATAAGATACCTATTAATTATGGAACCATGGAAGCAGAAAATTATGCAACGTATCATGATCGAGAGCAAAGAGAACATATAGGATCCACTCAAAAATTTTCAGAATCCTAGCACTCTAATTCATATCATGTTAAAAATTGTTTGAGCATCATTATCTTGCAAAGTTACAATGCATTTCCCTTCCCCAATATCGTGATTCATTATTATATTTTCTAATAGCACAAGTCACCATAACTTCACAAAACTATGCATGTTACAAACATAATAATGTCAAGGAAAGTTAACGCTCATGAGGCGTTATGACTCAACTGCATCCCACATTATTACTGCTAAACATGATACTCATTGAATAAACCAGAATATTACTTTATGTGCGAAATTCACTGCCTGGAAATGGAAAGATGATGATAGGATCCTGGTGCATAAAACCAATGTAAATTGTTGAGCTATTTAGAACCAATTGGCATTATAACTCTTACATAGGGTACTCGCATAGTTTTAAAAAGCGTGCCTCAAGTGCCCGGCGATGCGAGACGCAGTGAATAAGCTTGGCGAGGGTTACTTCTGCTGCGCCGTCTGTTTAGGGTTTTCTCTGCTGAAATTGCAACCCCTGCATTTTTCTTCCGCCGCCGCTGCATTAAGATTTAGGGTTTTGTATTTGTTTTGATTTTTCTGAACTTACCAATTATTTATTGCGTAGCTGCATTAGGTTTTAATAATTCTTAGCCGCCATTTTATTTATTCCTTCGATATTGGGTTTTCTTTTTATTTTCCTTTTTGGGGCTTTCCCTTCAAATTCTTGTTCTCAGTTTATGCTATGTTATCCAGCATTGAACTTTCTTTTTTTCTTTTTCTTTTTTCATGTTTAAGTTTAAATAGTTTTATATGAAATATAGATATAAAATCATACAACTAATATTATATTTGCTATATTTTATAAGTTATTTGTTTATTGGCATTATGAATATAAATTTATATTTAATATTTAAGTAATAAATAATATGAACCCCTGAGTCACTTGCCTTGCCTTGAGTCGCCTCGTGCCTCACACCCTTATCGCCTCGGCTGGCCTCTCGCTTTTTTAAACTAAGGGTACTTCTGGAAAAATCATAAAATTATTAATGTGCAAAATTTACTGCCAGTTAATGGAAAATAGTGATCAGAGGATCCTGATCCACAATGCCACTTTAACATTGAGCAACTCGTTTAAAAATCTCAATCTTCCAATTTGACTATATCTGTGCATGTATTTTATTTGAAATTGATTTGTCGTAATTGAAGGAATATGTTACATGATAAATTCATGGTCAGCTGTTATTAACAGATTACTGATGCTTATTATTTGCGGCCAGGGTCCATTGTGCTGAAAGTGGGGAAGAAAGTACGGAAACAGAATCTGTTTATTCTCTTAAATGCCATATCTCACAGGAGGTTAACCATCTACATGAAGGTTTAAAACGAGTAAGTTTGATTTGGTGGCTTTGCATAGTATACTTTTCTTACCAAATGTCCACTATTCTTCACATGTTGATCATTTTTATGAGGGGTTTAGAACAAATGTTCATTATTTTTTCCTTTCTATCTAAAGGTCACTACATTTTTTAAGGATACAAAATCACATGTCCTTGACATGTACTAATTGTTCTGATAAGTGATATTTAAATATTTTTCATGTAGGATGGCTAATGTTATATGTTGTAAACTTTGAGTTTCTACTTCTCGAGTCACTTAAATGATACAGCTCTGCTTTGGCCACTTTATTTAAGATGCCCCTGTATCCATCTTGTGAAGGATATCATTGGTGATTCTTTAGCTCATTTATGAACAGGGTTTGAAATCGGAATTGGAGAAGTCTTCGCCTTCTCTGGGTCGGAGTGCTATATACACTAAGGATTCCAAAATTAACGACTTGCCAAGGTATAAATATTCATTTATCTGCATTCAGTATGTTTTATCAGAAAGTTCTTGGTTGCTAAGTGACTAATCCTTATGTCTCAATAACAGATACCTTACTGTTCAATTTGTACGATTTTTCTGGAAAAGAGAAACGAATCAGAAGGCCAAGATTCTTCGAGTATGATTCTTAATTTTTTCATGTTTAAATAACTTTGTCTTTCCCTAATGACGTAAGGTCATAGTTGAATGAGTAGAACTGCAAAATTGCGAGACCATCACCCAAAATCTAGTGAATTTGCCTTGTAAATGCATTGGTGCATGTCCATCACATTTTATTTAAAATTTTAATTTCACACTACAATAAAGAGTCATGCTTATCCTATCTTGAAATCCCATATTTAACATTTCAAAAGATTCTAACTTCTGAACGGGTTACTCTCAGTTCATTCTTAACTACTACCGGGTATCATGAAAACTCTAAATAGGTTTAGGATCAATAGAAACTCATGTGTTTATACAAAGTGTCGTCAGCTCTCTGAATAAGCATTTTCCGACTCGAGCTCCAATGCTATAGCATGTTGCTGAGATCTTCTCAACAGCATATTTTTTGTTTCAGTGATATCAGTTTGATCTTATAAAAAAACGTGATCTCCTGTGATGTATGAGAAGGAATAGTTTTGTATCATATGCATTTGATTGTTACAAAGTTTAATTACCGTGATTAGTTAGTCATCCCAACTTATCTGAATTATAACTTTTTTAATCCCGAAGTCACAGTGTCATCCTCAGCTCATACCAACTAATTATTTTGCAGAAAGTGGACTACCCGTTGGAGTTAGATGTGTATGATTTATGCTCGGATGATCTCCGCAAGAGATTGGAAGCCCCTAGACAGGTACAATTTTATGCACTCTTGTTCATTAAGCTCTGCATGATGTTGTCATGCCTCTTTTTTTCTGTTGATATTATGCTTATACATCCCAAACGTCAACTAGCTTCTGCGCAACGAGGAAGGGAAGAAGCTTGGTCTGAAAACTAATGAAAGTAGCTCAACTTCAAAGGACAATGATGTTAAGATGACTGATGCTGAGGTATGTCATCTATCTGTCTAGAGCCGGTAAAAGGTGACGTAATCGGGGAAAAAAGAAACTATCACCCTGTTGATTGAGTTTTGATCACCTTTTCTCATTCAGGGGCCATCAAATGGAAGTGGGGATTCATCTGCATCTGCACCAGGAGAAGGTACAAAGCTCTTCTTCGGCTTCTGCAAGTTAAATAAATTAAACACGAATTTTTCCATATCGGACTGTTCTGCCTCTCTTGATATGACAACTAGGTGAGAAAAAGAAGCAGTTGACAGGAATCTATGATTTGGTTGCTGTGCTCACGCACAAGGGCAGAAGCGCTGATTCCGGGCACTACGTCGCCTGGGTTAAGCAAGAAAACGGTTGGCCTTTCGATTAAACAACTACTGTTTACTTACTGTCAAATGCACCTTGCCATTTATATATATATATATATATCATTTCATTGTTCAACTCTCCTGCAACCACAGGCAAGTGGATTGAATTCGATGATGACAACCCGATTCCACAACGGGAGGAAGACATCACCAGACTTTCCGGAGGCGGTAAGCGCTCTCTGCATGGATGTTCTCTTCAGAGAGAGCAGCACTGTTTCATTTCATACATTTTTTTTTATTTATTTTTGAAATCTGTATTGGTTCTTGATTTCAGGTGATTGGCATATGGCTTATATCTGTGTGTACAAGGCTCGTGATGTGCCAGTGATGAACTAACTGCCCATTTTGTTGTTGGAATCCAACATCTTTTTTATTTTCTTTGGACAAACCAAACCATACTTGTATCTGACTCCTTTGCTTTGTTATTTTCATTTGCATTTTGTTGATGAATGTAATTTAATCAGACTTAAAAGATATATGTTTACATTTAAACTCTTTAAGATTTGCTCATTATTGTAAAATTTTCTAGACGCTTGTCAGATGCTCGGTGTGGCGTAGCACTTAAGTGGTATTAACAAAGTCCGTGCGTGGTTTCTATGTGGGTAGTTAATAGATAAATTAGTTATGGATTGGTCTTCTGAGAGATGATTTCATTATTTTTTATCGTGAGATGAATCTTAATACATCATTTCAATAAAATAAGAACATTGTTTTATTTTTTAATATATTAGTATTTTTTTAACTGTACAAAATTATATTAGTTGCAATAAAGAAATACATATTTCGTAATAAAGAAATATATAATTTCAATAAATTAAAATATATCATTAAATTTGTCTCACAATAGAAATGGTGAAACCGTATCATTAGTTATTGGGAAGGTCTTGGGTTAGGCAGACCTAAACGATTTAGGCGGGTTTTATCCATTAACCCAAGATTTAGGCGGGTTTTATCCATTAACCCAAGTCCAAACCCATATAATATACCCTATTTGGGATGGGTAAACCCATTTGGGTAGGATAAAACCCGCCTAAACCGTTTAGGCCTGCCTAACGCAAGTTTTTGCCTTAGTTATTTGTTTTTAATATTAGATATATAAATGTTACTAAATGAAGTTATATAAACATCATTTTATATATATAAAAAATAGATATTAGATATATGGCGATAAAATCAGACATAATGACAGAAATATTTATTTAGAAGAAGTTGCCATTTACAATATATATATATATATATAAGACTAAAACAAACATTTGTATTAAAAAACATTTAAATTATTAATAATGATATACGCATACGCATAATTTAACAGTGAATAGATGTTAATTAAGGTAAGGCTTTTTAATTATCATAGTTCCAAAACTAATCAAATTTAAATTATATTTAAACTTATTTAATATGTATTAAATTAGATTAAAAACTGATCAAATTAAGTATTTTGACTTTGTTCTTGGCAGCCATGAGAAAAAAGTATTAGTATAAAAAAAGTGAGAAATCTTGAAGAGAAAAATATATATGAATTTTAACATTTGATTTTACAATATTGGCTTCGAGAGAGAGGGAGAGAAACAAACAATACATAGCCTTTTGTGAATAAAAAGAAAACGGTAAATTATTGAAAAGAGGAAGAATTTTTCCCACTCTCTATACGTACAAATCCATATATCTACACATAGAGAGAGAAATCTGAATCCTCGTTTCTGTTTTGTACTAATCGATGTTGTATTTGTGTTGCACACTCCGGCGAAAAATGTTCGAATCTGAATCCAGCATTCCGCTGCTGCTCCGATCTTCGTTTGATTCCTAAACCTAAATCGGATTCTTATTATCGATGAAGTACTAGCAGGAAGGGGGGAGAGGAAAATTGGTTTTTGTTATCTGAGGTTCTTTTTTGATATTGCCGTTGGTTTTATTTTGATTTCCCCGAGTGTCGGAGAAAAATGGATGGTGGAGGTGGTGGTGATGAAGAGGTGGCATCAGCTGCGGCGGGTCCACCTGCGCCGCTCGACTGGAAATTCTCGCAGGTATTCGGCGAGAGGACGGCCGGCGAAGAAGTACAAGAAGGTAAATGATGAATTAGCGGATGGGAAAGAATATTGTCTGTTTTCGATCTGTTGATTAGGGTTTTTGTTTCTGTGGATTTGATCTGTTTTTGGATCGTTAATGGCATGATTGGAAGGAGTTAATGGGGGTTGATTGATTGGGGATTTCAGTGTGTGATCTTCATGCCACTGTCTTATATAGTGTATAAAGGGATGATCCTGAGGAGTGGAGTGGATTGGATTGAGTTCATTGTTAAATTTTCCTGTTTATCTCCGGCTTGCGTTTGCTTTCTATCATTCTTGATATCTGATGTTTTCTCATTTTAAGAAGTTCTTTTACTGTCTCTAAATCTTTTTTGCTTGTCTTTTTCTGTCGAGCGATTTGAGTTCGTTGTCCAATTTTCCTGTTCATCTTCTGCTTGCGTTTGCTTTCCGTCGTCTTTTTTATTTCTGATGTTTTCTTGTTTTACGAAGTTCTTTATACTGTCTCTGTAAATATTTTTGGTTGTCTTTGCCGTGGCTTTGAAAACTTTCACTAACCATGAGTCCGGATATAAGAAGAAGATATTTTCTGGCTTGAACTGCAAGCTTTGATTTTTATGTTGACAATTTGAGAATTTCCACATTTTGGTATTGGTAGAGATTACACTTGTGACCTTTATCCACTATTTGGAGTCACTAATGAGAAACCTCCATAGCATACAGTTGTTTGAAAAGTCACCACGATGATAAGGCTGAGTGTATTTAATGACTAATCACTTTAGATGTCTTTTGGGGTTAGTATCTTGGGAAATCTTTTCCCTATCTTTTTTGGGGGTGGGGTAGGAGGGAGAACGTGGTAAGAATTACGATTTGGAAATCTAAGTCATTTTTTATTATGTTTTGAACTTGCTATATTTACCCAGTTGGCTTGCTTGTGTTTCTTTCTTCTATTTTTGTTATCACGAGTGAGTGTATGAAGAGTCTCCAGTTACTGATGCTTACATAAATCTTAGTGTTGCAGTATACTGTGCCATGTATTGTAAACTTATGTCTAAATTCTAGGTACCTTGGAACTTGTGGTAGCATCTTAATTTGGCTCTTATTACGTGAAGGTTTTCTTTTTTCTCCTTTCATTGTTCTAGTATTCTGCTTTCATTTGATTGCTGTGCTAGAATTAAAAAAAGGTTGAAATTCAACTCAAACACCACATAATTAGAATTTCACATTTATGTTTCTTTCGGCATTTGTAGTTGATATTATCTCAGCAATTGAGTTTGATAAAACTGGTGACCATCTAGCCACTGGTGACCGTGGTGGAAGGGTTGTGTTATTTGAAAAGACTGATACAAAAGAGGTGATGTTCCTACTGACAAGAAAATATTTCATTTTATGCACATTCTGTTATCTATTTTCAAATTTTATTTAAACTTTTTTTTTGGAAAACTTGTTTGCAGCATGGTAGAAATCGTAGAGACTTAGAGAGGATGGACTATTCAGTTAGTCGACATCCAGAGTTCCGTTATAAAACTGAGTTCCAGAGTCATGAACCTGAGGTACTCGGTATTAATTTTCTACTATTGTTTCTTCAGAGTTTTCACCATCATATTATTATACACAATAATTATATGGGCTTTGTTTTAGTATTTTTCCTGTTTCCTATTAAACAAGTCTCTTTAAGTTTTTTCCTTTCTTTTCTGTCCTCCCATTTTATTAACGATGAAGCTGAATAAAGGTTGAGTCATTCTGATGATGCGTGTATTTCATTAGTTTGATTATCTCAAAAGTCTGGAAATCGAGGAGAAAATCAACAAGATCCGCTGGTGTCAGGCAGCTAATGGTGCTCTTTTTCTTCTGTCTACTAATGACAAAACCATTAAATTTTGGAAGGTGAGAACTAGAAACTCATATTTCATTGGTTAACACGAACTATGCTACTTTTTCTTTACCTAATGGTTAATTGTGGTAATCTGGAGTATCACCATTGTGTTCCTTTTATTCCAATCGTGTATATGTTGTTCTGAAGGTCTGGTAACATATATATTGGCTGTCAGTTTCTGATTTGGGACTTGAATTGGGATTAGTGATTACCATATTCTGAGTATTGGATTACAATATGAACTTGTTCAATAATATTCATTTTGTTTGGCCCTTTTTTCCGTATTCATATGTTGTCTTTATTGTTATTTGTATTTCTTTCATTTTGGTGGAGATGGTTTAAGCCTAGTTAGAAATCCAATGATAGCCACAGCTCATGGTTTATGAAAGAAACCAATTCCAATTGGAGATATTAGAGATCACGATAATTCATCTATATATTTTCTGTGTCTGTCCAACTCATTGTCTCCATATAGTTCTAATTTTGACTTCTAAACAGGTTCAAGAGAAGAAAGTCAAGAGAATCTCTGAAATGAATGCAGACACATTTAAATCTGCTGGAAGTAGTAGTGCTGCAAGTTCTAGTTCTTCTGCTCCAAAGCAGTGTGTGGTTAATGGTGGCTGTCAAGATCGGTCGTTGAACTCCTTGAGCAATGACTTGTCTTTTCCACCTGGGGGCATTGCCTCACTGCGATTACCAGTGGTAGTTGTACTTGACAAATATATAGTTTCACTTTCATTATGAAAATTAGCTGTTGGCAAATTGTTATTCTAAATGTTTTTTGAGCATTTTTTAGTGACTGAAACTTGTTTTGTTTTGTGTCATTTTTTGGGATTCAGTTAAATGCATCCATTAAATTTGGTTTTGTTTAGATTTCCGCCTTCTCGGATATTTACTTCTTGACTTCATTAACCTTCAAATTGGATCAATTTTCTGATGCACTCTAACTTAGGTGTGCACGTGGTACTAGTTTTTAAATGCCCTCACTCATTATTTTTTTTTTGCTTCCTGTAATGCTTTACTGGGTATGTGTAGGTCACAAGCAGTGAGACAAATCTTGTTGCAAGATGTAGGAGGGTATATGCTCATGCACACGATTATCATATTAATTCAATCTCAAATAACAGGTGAAGATTCATATTATTGCAACTTGTAATAGCTGCCAATGGCTTTTTGGCCCAAAGTGTTTTTTTTTTTTTTTTTTGAATTTGGTGTTTTGATATGGATTTCGTTGGTCGGTAATTCTCTATTGTTTTATACCCCTTAGCTGTTGCCTTAACGTTAGAGGTTGGATGGCAAGAATAAATCATATTTTGGTCGGGTCACTTCGAACTACAGATGGAAGAAGAAAATGCTTCTTCTTGTTCATTAGGTTGATTAGAATCGTCAAAGTACATTAGTAAGTAGGATATGCCGTCCAGTGCATGTCTTTTTTCTTATTCTGCTTGTTTACCCCCCCCCCCCCCCCTTTTTTTGATGTATTTTCATAAACAATTCCATACAATTGGTTAAAGAAGTCTTCTGAATATTGATTGAACACTAAGAGGAGAAATTCTGAAAGTGTTAAGTTGGCTGGTAATTCCCTTGACATTGATGTGATTCTCTATAGCGTTTCATTTCTGTCGCGGAAATAATATTTCCAGACTCTTATCATCCATGTTGTAGTCAGTAAATGAACAATCCATATAGTGGTTATCCTTCTTTGTACAAATACATATTAGTGGGGGCATTGGATTAGAAGAGAGTCTATCAACTATTCTTGTAGGGGTGTACATGGTTTGGTCCAAACCGGCCAAACCGAAATGATTTGGCCGGTTTGACAAGTGTGAAAATCGGCCGTAAGTTTCAAATCGTATTAATTGGTTTGGTCCACGGTTTGAGTAGAGAAACCGGCCGTTCGGACCGGACCGGACCGTTTATATTAGTTATAAATATTTAGTTTTATATTTTATACCAAAAGTGTAAATATAGTACATTTAGTATAGTGGTTCTAAATAGACTTAAGGTTTTAAAATGTATGAGTTCAGATCCTCTATGCAACAAAATATAATTTTTATTTTTCTCCTACATTTTTATTTAATTTTTTAAATTTAAAATAAAACCTAAACTATCAAATATTTCCATCTCATTTTTATTCTTTTTCTACACTTTTATTTATTTTATGAAATCTAAAATAAATCTTAAAATATCTAATATTCTAATCTCACAATTTTATTCCAATGTCTTTCTTTACCCTTACTGTCTTCTCTGTTCTCTGGGTCGGTATCACCGTTATCGCATTATAATAATTTGACCTTGCTATTATGTTTGAGAATGTGATATGAACTATTATTTTTTCGATGTCATTAATTATTTGTTTTTATTAAGATTGTCTCGTACTTTGCCGATGAGAGCCAGTATTAGTTTTTTTTTTAATTTCTCAAATAAATTGTAGCTAAAAATAAAAGATTTTTTTACGTTTTGACTTTGCTCGTTAAGGTCGTGTTTCAAACCGTTAAACCGGCCGAACCAAACCGTTTTATTTGGTTTGGTTTGGTTTGGTTTGGTTTGGTTTGAAATATTAATTTGGCTGATTTGGTATGAAAATATTTCAAACCGAATTATTTGGTTTGGTCCATACTTCAACCCTCAAACCGGACCGTGTACACCCCTATATTCTTGTCCTTAGCACTATGGCCTGTATAGCATCTATTTGTTTTCAAAAATTGTTTTCATGCTTTTTAGCACCTCTTTGCACTCACTTTCTGATAATTTTGTTTGCTTGAGTTCTGATCTAATTTCCTTGTCTTAATGCCCTGTAGTGATGGTGAAACATTTATATCAGCTGATGATCTGCGAGTAAATCTTTGGAACTTGGAAATAAGCAATCAAAGCTTCAATATTGTTGATGTGAAACCATCAAATATGGAAGATCTGACTGGTAAGTCAACCTGCTAATGTTTTCAAGTTTTTTTACTTTCCTTTTTCTTTCCTATATTTCTTTTATTTGTCAATATTTGGTGGGATCCAGGATCCCAAAAAATCCCCCAGGCACTAATTCTTCCTCTTGGATTCCTTCATCAGTTTGAGGCTATTGTAGGTTTTTCTTTCTTTTTTATGGGTTTATAGCTATCAACGATTTTTTCTGGAACTTGATTTATGATCACAATTCGTCTCATGGGGAAGGCATGATCTAATCATCTCATTGAACTTTGATTAACTGATGCTATGTCTCATTGCAGAGGTGATTACATCAGCAGAGTTTCATCCTACTCATTGCAACATGTTAGCGTACAGTAGTTCAAAAGGATCTATTCGTTTAATTGATTTGCGGCAATCTGCATTGTGTGATTCACATTCTAAGTTGTAAGTTGTCTGCTCTTGTTTTTGTTTTGGTGACAATTCAATAATATCATGGTGAGCTGGTGAAGTATTGGATGATTGTGAGACTTAATATATTTTCTTGCTAAAACAGTGTTCTTTTGAAATGATATCCCTTGCTTATGAATTCACACTTTATTTTTGAGTCGTTGACATTCCATTAATAATCAGATTTGAGGAACAGGAAGCACCTGGTTCAAGATCCTTTTTCACTGAGATAATTGCTTCAATATCAGACATTAAATTTGCAAAGGATGGCAGATATATACTCAGTCGTGATTACATGACCCTTAAGGTACCCCCTATTTAGTCAGTTTTGTACTGAGTCTTGTAATGCTCATTTGCTCCAATTATTCAAATTATTTGTGGTTTCTCATTTTATCTTATGTGTTCTACACTCCTACTTCAGTTTTCATTTAGCCACTGATAGTAAAGGAAGACTGTAATGTCAAATGAGTACAGCTTGTATGCTGGTAGACATTGAAATTGAAGTAAACTCTAGTATTTTGCGGTAGATAATCTGTGACATAATTTGTGAATAAATTAGCTGAGAGATTAGTTATATGGATAGGCAGTATTAGTTTAATGTGTCTAAATTTTTTGTAAGAGTTGAATAGTTATTCGGTATTAACCAAGTACTTCACTAATTTGATGTCTGCTTCCTCGGTGGAAGATCTCTGATTCTCTGCATTGTTGTTTTGGTATTTTACGAACATTAGCATGTACTAGTTCTTATTCTATGTTGACTGCCATCCAATGATCCATCACTTGTTCCATGCTTGGCTTCAGTTATGGGATATTAATATGGATTCTGGCCCAGTGGCAACGTTCCAGGTTCACGAATATTTGAGACCAAAGGTGAAGTACTTTACTGAGGACCATTTTATTATAGGATTTTTCAAGAAATGTGTTGAACTGAACAAATTGCTCTATGATGATGTCCAGCTGTGTGACTTGTATGAAAATGATTCTATCTTTGATAAATTTGAATGCTGCCTGAGTGGTGACGGCCTTCGAGTGGCAACTGGTTCTTACAGGTATTCCAAATATCTAACTAGTTGTTCTCTTTCTTAATTTCTGTGTTAAAAAAAAAATGCAAAAAAAACCTTATTTGCTATTTCAGCAATCTCTTTCGCGTGTTTGGTTGTGTTCCGGGGAGCACGGAGGCAACAAGCCTGGAAGCAAGCAAAAACCCGATGAGGTACTTTTATAAAACTATTCATACTTACTACTTAGTGATCAATCACAGTATTCTTCTTTTCGCTGAGGAAGAAAACATTCTTTGCTTTCAGGAGGCAGGTCCAGACCCCCTCAAGGGCTTCCAGATCCCTGAGCAGCAGCATCACCCGTGTTGTCCGAAGAGGTATTGATATATGATGGGCAGAAGCAGATGATTGATATTCGTTGGTTTGGTTAACTGTAAACAACATTGGTTGATATATGTTGCAGGGTCAGAGAGTCCAGGAGCTGATGCCAACGGGAACTCGTTCGATTTCAATACGAAGCTACTCCACTTGGCGTGGCATCCCACAGAAAACTCAATTGCTTGCGCTGCTGCAAATAGCTTGTACATGTACTATGCATGAAACTGCTTGCTTGGTCGGCTGACGTCAGGGTCCCTCCCATTTGTAGAATTCTGCCCTCCCTCTCTCTCTCTCTCTCTCCCCATGTTTTCTGCTTCACCTTCGATATTTCTTTAATTTTTTACATAGAGAAAGAATGATCGGCTGGATAGAAGGAATGGAGGATTGGCTTGGCTCTAATTTAGTTTTTACTTGGTGAAATCTATCCTGCTGGAGAGCGGAGGCAGTTGAAACTTGGATGGATTTCTTCTTCTTTTTTGTAGGATGATTTTTGGCTATAGAGTTTTATTGATGATATTTCTTTTGTAAAAGTATTCACGTTTGGCTTCTCTATTATTTTGTACAATATTTTTCATGCTGTTTCTTCTTCTAGGAGCCCATTCATATTTATGCTTCTCTTATAATAAAATAGTTGTTTGATGATTTGAGTCTGTGTTATATCCCACGTGTCATGTGTTCTTTTATTTATTTATTTTAATTAAGTTACAATATTAAATTGTAGTTGAGTGCATTTGATCCGAGCACGAATGAGAGAATCAGTGTTGTTTTGACTCCTGTAAGCATAGAGCGAGTCTTTCGCGAGATGGCATATTTTTTTGAGACGGTTAGCGAATTACATTCGGAATTTCTATTTACTTTACTTGTATTTCGATCGAAATACATTACGCACTAATATGTATTTATATAAATACGCATTCATCGCAATGCGTCATGTCTTACTCTCTCGTACAGAGTTTTTGTCATGAGCATAAAATTGCTCCATTCTTGTCTACTTTTGACCTTGTATAATTTACTTGGTACGACTTGCCTTTTATGGGTAGTTTGCAATGTAATATAAAAAAAATTACTACTTCCGTTCCATGCAAATTGTAATACTTTTTTTTTGCATGGGAAATAAAGACTGTGAGTATAAGTAGAATTAATATTTTATTGTTGAGTGTGGAAAAAATTGTCGTTTTAAAAAATGTAACAATTCAGTTGGGACGTCCAATTTGGTAAGTTTAACAATTCAAGCGGGACAGAATGAGTATAATGGTAGAAGCTTGTGAAACAAATTAAAATCGATTCGCTCTCATCTTCATACTCTAATAATCAATCAATTTTGGAAATTTTGGAGACATGTCAGTAAAATGAAATTGATTGATTAGTGAAAGAAGTCGATTGAGTAAATAATATTTCTCTTTTCTTCGTATATTTATTTTTAATCATATTTAATTATGAATTCAAATGACACTAATTACTTCTTCAATTTTTAAAACTATACAAACCAACAAGTCAAATCATCAAAACTCTCAACAATTTTCAAATTTTGAATATAACGATTTTAAATTTTTTTCCAAATTTGATCAAATTCTTACATCTCAAGATGTAGTGACATCACAAGATATCTCCCGTAAATTATCCTTGTTTCTAAAAGTATTCACGTGCACTTGTCCGTAAAATGAATTATACACGAAAGCATCACAAGCACCTGTCATAATAGTTAACTTCACGTAAATAATAAAATGTTCTTTCAATAAACATTCATATGCACTTATTAGTGAAAGAACGATACACAAAACATTCACATGCACTTATCTACCTTTACGTGAATAATAAAATATTCACTTGCACTAGTCATAATAGTTGCTTTCACAAGAATAATAAAAGCTCAATTCCAAAATCATTCACACGCACTTTTTAGTAAAATGAATAATAAACCGAAGCATTCACATGCACTTATCATAATAATTGCTTCACCTTGAATAACATTTACACTTCATTTGCAATAGAACTTTAATATTTTGTGCTTCTTTTTGTAACTCTGTTTATTTATATTCCAGCTCCAATAATTTTATTCCATTATTGAGTAAAACATCAACTTATTTAAAGCACACGTAATATTTTTGTTATAATTATAAATTGAAAATAAATATTATTTATATATTAAAATACTAATATAAAAATAATTAGCGTATAAAATGGTGGCGGTATCGAGATTAACTTGTGACAAAAGCGAAGTATTATTCATTGGCAGACGGAGGTAAGCAAGGAGTCGAGTTTGATTCTCTACTCTACTTTACTCTACTCACAAGAGTCAATCACAGGTCAATTCAATTTCAACGCCCACATCCCGCTGCCGCCATGGACGCCGGAGAGAACTCGTTGCCCGAGGGGCTTTCGGTTTTGTCTGTCGATGGCGACGACGAACAGCAGATTTCCGAGAAAGACCCGAGAAAGATCGCCAGAAAGTACTGCTTCTGATTCCTCTTCTCAGCTTCGGTTTTGTTAATGTGCGCTCTTTTTATACATGAAACTGCATTTCGCTCTCGTTTGGGTTTGTGAATTTTCTTGGTTTCTTTAGTCGATGAATTTGGCTATTTTTCTAGTGTGTGAAACTGAAATGGCTTCAATTGGGAGACTTGTTTGTACTAATTTATATTTTGTGGTGTTCTGGCTGCACGGTGCACCTTGATTTTACTAGAAGAAAAAGCTGTTAGATTCAAGTATTTGAGGCGTTGTAAAAAAACACTATGGGAGAACACTGCCAATTGCATAAAGTCACCGATTGACTGATATTATATCCTCACTGAGGAGTTTGTGATCCCAAATAGTCGGAGGAAGGAAGATTTAATAAGTATATCATTGACTTCTCTAATTTTGGCCAGGTACCAGTTAGACCTTTGTCAGAAGGCCTTGGAGGAGAATATAATTGTTTTTCTGGAAACAGGGTGTGGAAAAACCCATATTGCTGTTCTGCTTATATATGAAATGCGGCACCTAATTAAGAAACCTCAAAAGAATGTGTGCATTTTTCTTGCCTCATCAGTTGCTTTGGTCCAGCAGGTTCCGCCTCTTTCCTACATTATATTATTCGTTACCATACTTTCTGTATTGGGATTACACAAAGTCATTATGATATCACCAGATTAGTCTAATGACAAAACACACCCCTCTTTCTCTTGTTGCACACGTAATATCATTCCCTTAAAAAAGTTCTTTTATATTTCAATATATTATAACATCCACAGAATTATTGAATGCTGGTGCTCTTTTCATGATCGGTAATATGCATTCATGTTTGTGTATAGCATGGCATAATGATGTCATTTAGTGATTATTTACCTCTTCTTGAATGATAATCATGCTGCTTGAAAACACTGTGATCTTTTCTTTCTTTTTCTGTGGAATTGACAGCAAGCCAAGGTTATTGAAGTTTCTATTGATTTCAAAGTTGGTACCTATTGCGGAAGCTCGATTAAGAGTCTCCCGTACTGGAAGAAGGAAGTTGAGGAGAATGAGGTTGGTTGAGTTAATTGTGAATTGTTACTATCAAGTAAGTATTAAGAACATTATTTATTAGTTTGGCCCTTCTTGTTAAAAGGAACCTTAGTTTTCAGTTAATATGTACTAAAGTTCACTTTTCTTTTGTTTCCTTCCTACCTACCTAAAAGAAAGGTTCCCCTGTTTTGCCAAGTGGGCAATATATATATCTAGAGTAGTGTTCCAATGAGAATAGACTTTAGTATGAGAAATGAGAATAAATTTTGGTCGTTTATATCTTCAGATCAACACACCAGATTAAATCACAAGCCACTAAAAAAAGCGGCATTTTATGGTCAATATCCTGCATTAAAGGACAATATAGTAATTATATATAATGAATGATAATTTTAAAACCTGCATTTTAACTACGATTTTGTTCATTTTAAAGGCAATATCCTGCATTAACATTACATTGCGAAATAAAATGCTTAATCTCTCTACTTACGACATTTTATCTTCAATATTGTGCATTTTATCTTAGCAAACATGCATTTTAACTAAGCAAACATGCATTATATCTCATTACGAAAAAAAAATTTAATCTCTCTAATAAGGAAAGATTGCATGTATCAAAATATGGATATCCATATCTAATCTAATATGGAAAATATTGTTATAAATAAGAAAGATTATCTGATTTTCAAAATTCAAATATATCTATTCTTAATTTATTTGAATATTCTTACCATGTCTACATCAAAATAATCCAAGTTCATGTAGAAAGTTAACGTGTAAATTTTGAATTTTGTTATGAGTCGTATCGATCATTCATATATCGGCATAAACAACGAAATAATTCAATCTCACTATGTTACATAAATAAAATATATGTTGATGTCATTTATCTTAAAATAAGTTTATTATATTTTTTTTATCAAATATGCATTCTAATATTATTGTATTGCATCAAATAAAATATTATATTCTCATTTCATTTTATCTTAAAATTTATTCATTTTATCTTAAAATGTGTTCATTATATCTCTATAGAATATGCATTTTTTGGAGGAATATAATGCATTTTATACATCATATAGTGCATTTTAAGTAAGATTTCATGCATTTTAGGTACATTTTCATTCATTTTACGAAAATCAATTTGTTACGAGATTTATGCATAAAATCACTAATTTTTATTTTCGTGTTAGGCACATAAGTAGAGAGTCCTAACTTCACCCAAAACCATGGTCAAAGGTGAAGGGTTGACACCCCACTTATATACCCATCCACATTGGGGTGTGAATTCAATGTGGGACAAATCCCACATCATAACATTTCGTTAAGGTTTTCATCCTTTAAATTTATGCAATAAGGATTTCGTTTGAAAGATAATTAAATTATTTTTAATTTGATATATAATACATGAAAACGAATTTAAATTGAGTGAATTATGATGATTTAAAGTTTTTAGAATTTTAATTAGAGTATAGAGAAAAAATATTACATTTTACAAAATTATCCTTAAAATCGAATAATGCACAATTTACTACAAAAAATGAACACATCTTGAGCGTTGATATGTAAAGATAGAGGGCTGATATTTATTCTCATTTCTCATACTAACTACATTTCATCACCACTCTCTCTCTCTCTCTCTCTCTCTCTCTCTCTATATATATATATATATATATATATATATATATATATTTCAAATTCTAGATTATCTCATCTCTCAAGTAGGTGGTAAATGTAGAGGTGTCTTGTTTAAATAGAGCGAATTCCTGGTGTGGTGCATGGGAAAGGATGGAGATTAATGTTTCTCTAAGGGCAACTTAGACCAAACTATTCAAGGATGTCTTTGGCAGTGACATCTTTAGAGATTGGAGTCTCATCCTGTAAATTTATTTGTACTTGTGATTTGCGAACAACTTGGCCACCTTGTGTTCTTATGTTGAATTTTCGTCTAATATAATTCTAATGATTATCCACATGTTTACGGTCATACTAACTTGCTTTCACGTACAGGTCCTTGTTATGACACCTCAGATACTTCTGCGCAATCTGTCTTGCTGCTTAATCAAGATTGAGCTGATTGCTCTTTTGATATTCGATGAATGCCATTATGCACAACTTGAGAGTAATCATGAATATGCTCAAATTATGAATGTAAAATATTGAAATAACCATCATATCAATATGCTTGATGTAAGTTTCTTGGTTGTCCACTGATTGTTTAGTAATGGGTTTCCATGAAAATGCTGTAGATCGTCTACAGAACAGAAGTCCTGAAACCTCCTCGTATTTTTGGTATGACTGCGTCTCCAAAATTAGGAAAAGGTGATTGAATAATGTCTTTTCAAAGCCCATTTCTATTTGCACATAAGTACTATAGCTGTCATCTATTCGACACATAAATTCAATTTAACCGCATGCTGATATCAATTATGGGGATACCATTTGTGCCCACTATAAAAATGAAAGCTGATCTAGTTTCTTATTTTGGTTGCTCAAACTACTCGCCTTTCTTTCTTTTTGTGCAACAATCACTTCCTCCTTCACAAAAAACTCAGTTTTCTGTCCTCTTAAACTCACAATCTTAACTTTAGAACCAGTTGCTTTCATTGAATCCATTTCCTGTTTTAATCTGGAGTTGCCTGGGGCCCTCATGAGTGAATCCAGTTAAATAAACTGCTCCATAACATAAGCTACTTCACATTTATAATGTCCATCACCACTATAATTGTAAAAATAACCATTTTCTGTTGAATCTTATTCTCCATGTAATAATATCAATGTTTCCAAAAGATACTTGTGCACCACAAGCTGCCGAAAATATTGTGGCCTTTTTTACCCAAAAGAATTTCTTTGATTATCTTCATAGATTTGTAAGTGTATTATGCTCTTTCAGGTGGTTCAATTGAAGGTCTTGAGGCATTGTTGCGAGCAAAGGTGGGTTTTCTAGGATGCTAATGCATATATTCGAACTTTTGCAGTTCAATTTAATAAAATACTGGATACATAGAACAATAATTGATTATAATAAACTAGAGGCATATAAGGTGGGTAAAAGGCTACACTTGTTCTGCAAAATTTTAGTTTTTGGTCCCAGGAGTATGGCCCTGCCTGTACCCCAAGCCAGAAAAATAACGGAAGAAAACCCTCTCAAATAATTGATCATTGACCTTCCTTTTTTTGTAGGTTTATTCTGTTGAAGACAAGGATGAACTGGAAAAATTTGTCACTTCCCCCAAAGTAAATGTTTATTATTATAGTTCAATGGGGGATGTCTCTTCTTACACTAGGAAACTAGAGGAGATAAAGCATCAGGTATTGTGTGATGGAAAGTTTTTGTTTTGTAAATTTATTCCATACAAACTATTAAATTGATAATTTATTTGTCATATAATAGTCTATGTCAGCTCTTCGGATGAATTCAAATGATCCAAGTATTCTCAGAAGCATGAAAAAGTTGGAGAAGCTGCATTGCAATTTGATCTTTTGTCTTGAAAACCTTGGCCTATGGGGGGCATTACAGGTAAAGATCAGGATATTAACTTATCCCCTATCTTTTAAACACTTGTGTTATGGTACTATTTGATTATCTAGATAAATATTGGATTATTAGTTACCATATGCAAACAGATTTATTTGGTCTGCAAACTAGTTTGTGAAGTACTGATATGCCATTCAGTGGTTGGTCGTAATTAAGAACATGTCTGTTACGTTCATACTATTTTGAATAGCCTACTGGCCTGTCCATCAAATTCTCATTGTGAGTATGGGTATCACAGGGAGAAAATCTCATGTTGACAAAGTCACTATTTGAGTTTGTTACTTGTTAGGCTTTGGTGACATGGATACTTTATTTTATAACAGACCTCTTATAGTGGCAAGATTCTGTGCTGGGCTTTGTTTTAGAAGGTTTTAATGCATGTGCATGTTTCTTCATTTCCTCTTTTTCTTTACCTGTAAAATTTGTCATTACGACTCATGCCTTTTCTTTCCAGACTGGACTTCATATTTGTGCCACATGGATTTAATTCCGTGCTCACTCAGGCAGCCCCTACCCGCCCCGAAAACTACGAAATTGGCCCATCAATCAGATTTCAGCTATAGGCACCCACTAAAGCGGCCTAGGCACCCACATTTTATTTCTTCTTTAAGAAGTAAAAACTTCAAAATTTAGGATGTTATTGTTTACTTTTTTTTATATTATTTTATTGATTTATTATGATGATTTAAACTTTGAAGTATTCATTTAGGATTTTTGGATAGATATTGATCTAGTTTTGCCTTGTTAGATCATTTAAAATCTTTTTTGAAATTTTTTTTGTTGTAATGATTTTTTATCTTTCAATGTTTGCTTTAAAATGTGAATAACAAAAAAAACTTGAATTATAAAAAAATAGATTGACTGCCCAGTTACTGTCTGAAAACTAGCTAGGCTCTACCCAAGCCCTCGACTGCCTCGTGAATTTTACAACCTTGAAAGAAAGACACGTTCCTGTCCAAAAGAAGTGTAGCAGTGAGAAAAAGATTGTAGTTGTTCTCTATAACTTTTTTAAGAATGATGTCTGCATTAGTTCTTTGTGTAGGCTCTAATTTTTTATTTTAGGGCTTAACTTGTTGCAATTGCAAATTCTAAACATACCTGACGGGTGAAAAGACTGATACCCCTATACGTTCTAGAACAATGGTTTCTAATTTACTACTGCTTTTTCGTCAAAAGGCCAGCTACATTTTCCTGAAGGGTGATCATTATGAGAATACTAACATGGTGGAAGAAGAAAGTTCCAGCGATAGTAATTTGTGCAACAGATATCTTCATCAGGTTGTGTCCTTCCTTGCTTCCGATTGCACTGGAGGTATTCTTTAGATGACAATGTGATTAAATTGGTTTCATTTATTATGCCATATGGCTATTCTTCTAGGTTGACGGATGTATATGTTCCCTTCCACTGATGGCTTAACATAAAATTTTTACATCCATATATGCTTCTATGGTGTCCGTAATGCTGTAAAGTTATCTAGGTACCCATTAGTTCGCTAGGAGGAGCCATATTCATTTGCTCAATAGCTTATTTCATTATAATTTATAACTTTAGTTCCCTTTATTGCAAATGCGCCTCTTATCTAATTTAAAGGACAGAGATTTTATCCTATTGTGCATGCAGATGGCAGAGAAGCTGATTTGTCCTCTATCGAAGTTTTGAAAGAGCCTTGCTTTTCGAAAAAGCTCTTGCGGCTTATTGGAATTTTGTCGAATTTTAGGTTGGTTTTTGCTTGTTCTTAAATTTAGACAACCATTTCAGCTGAAGTATTTTCTCTGGAAACCTGATTTACCAGGCCTCATTCAATCCAAGGATGTCTATTTGATATCATCATGGGATTTGATCATTATGATCTGGAGGTGAAGCTATTTTGTCACCGTAGGCAATTGAAATATAGATGTCAAGCAATTGCTTCAAAACTCACTAATTGGTTCCCACAAAATTTTATACTAAAACCACAAGGGATATGTGCTATCACCTTGTAAAACTTGCTACATGCTTATTCCCGGAATCGATGTATTTCCTTGTAAGGCACACTGTGGTGTCATGTGTCTAATTGTTAGTAATGTGTAGGAACATAACACTTAACACTTTTGGGATGTCTCCATGTAAATTGAATGTTAAATTTGAACAAACGGGTTCATATTTAGATTTGAAAGAAAATCAAATCAATGATTACTCAATTTAGCATGGTTGTAAGACTAGCTAAATGTTAGTTGGGCATTGGAGTAGAGCCTAGCCCATATATAGTCGAGGCAGGGCTTAGGCGATGATTAATACTTGTACTTATTGTTTATTGTTAACATTTCAAATATATAAATATTTGTAAACAAGAAAAAAATATAATTTTTAAAGGACAATTGTTGATCCAGGACCTGAAAGATAGTTTAATTATCGATTTAGGTCCCGAAAGATCCTTAAATTCTCAATCCAGGCTTAATTGAGAATTTTTGGGATCTTTCAGGTCCTGAATTGAGAATTCATCTTTTGGGTCTTGACTTGATAATTAAAGTATTTTTGGGTCCTGAATTGATAATTAAACTATCTTTCGGATCATGAATTGAGAATACTCCTTTTTTAAATTATTGTTAAAAAGTTATGTAAAAATTGGATGCCTGGGCTGATTAGGCACTATTCGACCGCCTAGGTGGCATCTAAGCACTAAACGACCCGAAAATGCCTAACCAAGTCAATTTTAAGGTTTTTGGGTTGGGTAGGGGCCGTCTAGTTGATTTTTACAGCACTAGATCTTAGTATTTTGTTGAGTGCTACATTTCATTGCATTCGTTTTATTCATTAGTTTTTGGGTACATAATTTTATTGTCTAATCTTCTGTGTAATTTTGAGGTTTAGGTTTCAAAATATATCCCACTTTGTTTCAGGAATTACAAGAACAGCCTTGTTGTTCTTGTATGCCTTACGTATTGTACCAATATTAACTGTTATGAAGAAATGATGTTGAAACCTTGTCCTACCTTCAAATTCACAAAGTTTCTTGAGACAAAAATGCCCTTACGTTCTGTGTTGCATTGTGTGTTTCAATTGATACAAATTTTATAATCTATGATATTGTATCAAAGTAACTCTTTCGTTTCTTTTGCATATATCTTTTATGATTTTGTTTTCTTCTTTTTTTTTGGTTAATATCTTCCTTTGCCATGGAAAAATTAAACTTGACTTGCATTCACTTTTCCTGGTGGATTTTTTAAAAATCAAAATTAATATATCTAAATGCCTCCGTTTATGACAAACATTAATTTTCTTCACAGGTTCCGGCCTAATATGAAATGCATTGTATTTGTCAATAGAATTGTTTCTGCAAGGTCCCTCTCACATATACTTGGAAACTTAAAGTTTTTATCTGCTTGGAAGTGTGGTTTCCTTGTGGGAGTACAAGCCGGGCTTGTATCACGTAGTAAGACAAACTCCATTCTTGAGAAGTTCCGTTCTGGGGAGGTAACTTTTTCCTTCTTGGTGAATCCCCCACTTTGTATCTTACCTAGGTTGGATGCATCATAAAGTTTGAAAGAACTATTTGCTTGCCATGGCCCATGAGCCTGTCTTTCCCTTTTTCAACAGACTGAGTTGTAGTTTCTGTGGCTTTACTGCCTTGATATTATAGCCATTCTTTCATAAAAATTTTAGTTTTCATGTTTGGCAGCTAAATCTATTAGTTGCAACAAAAGTGGGTGAAGAGGGACTTGATATTCAGACATGTTGCCTTGTTATACGTTTTGATCTGCCAGAAACTGTTGCAAGTTTTATTCAATCAAGAGGTCGTGCTCGTATGCCCCAGTCTGAATATGCATTTTTGGTGGACAGGTGCGCGCGCTTGGTTAAGGAAATCCATATTTTAGTTTTCTTCTATTACTAAAGTCAAATATCTAATGCTCTCAATTATGCAGTAGCAATCTGGGGGAACTCAATTTGATCGAGCACTTTAAAAACGATGAAGCCCTGATGAATGAAGAAATTTCATTGAGAAAACCTAGTATTTCGACAGCCAATTTTGAGGAGAGAACCTATAAAGTGGATACTACTGGGGCAACAATTAGTCCTGCAATGAGTATTTCACTGCTGCATCACTATTGTTCAAAACTGCCTCGTGATGAGTACGATCTCACTCGCTCGCTAGTTTGTCTCTACCGTGATTCTTATTTGCAGTCATAGTGCTACTGCTAGCTATTCTTACTTATTTCGAAAATCTCTGCTGATGTGTTTTCTGTTTTAGGTACATTCACCCAAAGCCCCAGTTTTTCTACTTTGATGATGCAGATGGAGTGGTCTGCAACATAATACTACCACCCAATGCTCCAGTTCATCAAATTGTTAGCTCACCGCAATCTTCGGCACAGGCTGCCAAGAAAGATGCCTGTTTGAGAGCGTGCAAGGCTCTGCATGAAATTGGAGCACTGAATGATTATCTATTGCCGGAGCAACGTGATAAACATGAGGAACTTACTGATTCACCACCACCTAAGACCAATCTAAGTAATGGCTTGAGCATCGACTACCTGTGTGAGGTTTCTGAAAGTTCTGTTTTCATGTCATGTCACATTCTCTTACCCTGAAATAATTCTGTTAGGTTCTCCCTCCACCGTCTCGGCAAAATCTCGTCTATATGAATTATGCACCGCTAATTGCTGGAAACCGCCTGTTTTTGAATGCTACCAAGAGAGTGGACCCAGCCACAGCCACAGCCACTTAAAGGAGTAAGTTGCACAAGAATTATCAACTTTCAGATGCTATCAAATTGAAACAGGACAGTCTCGTTCGATTGTGTAACCTTTAGCTATCTCCTGCTTCTGTTTGTTTGTTTAGGAATCAGTGCTATTTTGTCTTAACGCTTTTTGTCCAACCTCCTCTCTTCGTGTAGATTCATGTTCAAGGTGGTGTTGGAGATTGAAGAAATGCGAAATGAGACGTTCGAGTTTCATGGAGAGCCTCGAGCCAGGAGGAACGATGCATCTGAGCATGCAGCAGATGCAGCACTTTGGTACTTGGAAAAGGAAGGATATATTTGGGATAAAAAGAGTGACTAGTGAAACCATCTTTTGCCTGGATCTATATATAAAATATATGTATATACTAGAATTTCACCACGAAATTATTATTTTCAATATTATAAAATATATATGTAAGTATCTAATGCTATTTATGATTGTAGTAAATCATGCACATCATAATATAATTGTAAATATATTATATATATAATAGTTGTGATCATAAAATACTCAATAATTAAATATAGGCTATATAGATAAATTCCAAAAGGTTTCTTTACATTATATTTTTAGAAGATGAAAAAAAACGAAAGACAAAAATTATCTCAGTTGAAATTTGAACAATAATCTTGAATTTGATGATATCAATGATGATTATGGAATCAAAATCTTATTCATAGCATTATGGAATGTGGGCACTTGTGCTTTCAACCTCAAAAAAATTACCTCGTGCCTTCCACTTTATGCAGAATGTTGTAAATTTAATATTTTTATATTATTATTTATTTATGTTTATTGCATAGTATAAGATCTAATGTGGGCTATATTGATAAAAACAGTAATTTAATTGAAAAAATTCACCTTACATACTCAAAATTTGCGTGAACCATGAAGTAGAATGAATATGTAAAGTTATTATATTTATTTATGTATACAAATATTTAATGACATTGATTGACACATAACTTATTTCTCTTTTTTAAGTTTGTATATCTTTCATTTCTTGTACAGTTTCTCCTACCCAATGTTCTGTCCAATTCTCTTCTTTAAAAACAGTCTATCCATCGTTTTTAATTATATTTTTAGTTCATTATGACATTGTTACTTGGGTTGGATCTAAATCTTTTTCTACTCCATTGCTCATTCTTGGCAATAATTTTTTCTACCTCTTGGAGGCTTCTCATAGTTCTTCAACATAGCCACTTCTAGTTCTAGCCATCAAATTGTAAAATTTTGCCCTCTAAATTTTAAGTTCTACATTTTTCCTTTTTCAGATTTTGGTCTTGGTTTTAATCGCAACGACATTCCTAGAAATTAGAATTGATTTTTTGATATTATATTATACAACTTGGTTTTTAAAATTGATGCATGTTCACTTTTTATTTTCGAGAAATCATCTCCAAATGCTAGTTTCATTTTTTCGATCCACAGCCAGATAAAATACGAAGTTGATCCGATGTGGAATTTTGGTCCTCTAACTTTTGATTTGATGGGTTGTCTTTTTACTCTTAAAAATATAATATAGCATTATTCAAATTCTACTCGGTCTTAATTTCAGTTGCATATTATTTTGTAAATTTGATTTTTAATAGCAAGAATTTATGTTGAAAAACAACTAATAACACCCCTTATAAAAAAAAATGTAAGAAATAGCAAAAATCTGTTAAACACTCAAATCCGGCAATCACTTGTCCATTGCTTCTCTTGAATTTCGTAAAATTTTAACAGAGTCAATATAATATTAGTGTTTAATATACTTTCATTTTATATTAATAGCATGCCACTCTCAAACCAATTGAATATAATTTTTGGTGTGTTAATGTTGAGAAATCTCTCAAATTCGAGCTGTAATTGTTGGTCCCGGTTTATCAGAGTACAAACAATGTATGCACAGCGGAAAATTTTGTTTGTAAGTTCGGTATCTTGCACTTATCCGAGCTGAGTGTGACGTGTCAGCTTGGTTTGTTCAAATCTCTTAGGTACTTGACGTCGACTTTATCTTAGAGTCATTATTCAGAGTAAACTCCAACACTTGAGTGCTGGGTTTCAAAATGAGATAAAGCTATACTGACAGATAAGTAAATAAAGCAGTAAACGACAAACAAACTTATAGTGGTTCAGACTAAACCATCCTACGTCCACTCTTAATACACTTGTCTGGTAATCCACTAAGCTCATAACTTTACAGGTGCTCATATGATCTATAGCTTGTCGGTGAATGCCCTGTCCACCGATCCATAAGCTCACTCGCCTGATCCTTGCTTGGTTCCTTGCTTCGCAGCTCCTCAGAGTGTGGGCGACCACTCAGCCTTCTTGTAGCCGGAATGAGGTGTTTATAGTTCCCCCGTAAACTATCTCTTCTGCGGCAGGTTGCCCGTAAGAGTCAAAGTACCAGATGTACTTGACTGTTGTAGTTTTTCTTGGAGAGAAAAACTACCGAGTAATAACTCAAGAATTCAGCGATTCTGAGTCTCGTGTTCACTTAGGTGACACACGGAAAACTTAATAGCCTCGAAAGTAAGCTCACCCTGTGAAGCTTAAATCTTTCGGTAAGAATTCTCGGATAGGATCATGAAAGCGTAGCGCAACTTTGTAATATGTTTTCTCATAAAAAATCGTAACCTTCTTCAGTTGATTTCTCCGGTATTTATACCTGAGATGTTGAAGGTTTGAATTTAAGACTCGTTAGAGACAAAATGGAAGTTGTCCAATCGGATTGGTTGCAGCGTTCGGCGGGTAGGTATGCTTTTTGCAAAGTCTCTCCACATTTTCCGCCTTTTTCTAACTTTGACAGCGACGGTTCGTCTTTTGTCAGAACGACAGTATTTTTGCCAGAATGAGGAATCCCGAACTGTTTGTTCTAGGTAGCGAAACTTGAAGTTTCGTGCTTGCAGACTTTAAGGCTTCTCCAATCCTTAAAGTTTGTTCTTCTTCAGTATATTCCTCTTGCGATTCCTCTTGTCTTCATATGCTGGGAGTCTGGGACCTAGACTTGGAAGTCTATATTAATGTTGTCATACTTGCAACTCCGTGCTGATGACGTCATATCTTGAAGTATACTTGGTCCCTTGCTGCTCAGTATGATTTGAACGATTGCACCATACTATGTTGGGTTCGTACTTGGCGAAATCCATGCTCCACTAGACTCTTTTTCTTCCAGGCTTGTAGGGTGTACTGCGTACTTTTGGCCTATTGAGTCTTTCTCGCGTACTAGACTCTTTGAATGGTCTAGTTTTCAGATTAGTATCAGCTTACAACTCGATAAAGAACCTATACAGGACTATACATTTTTTACCTAAGCAGAAGACTAACTAAGATGGCTTTTACATTCTTTGATCCACCAAAACATAACATAAAAAGAAGGATATTTCTATCAAATTTCCTAACAATAATTATGTTTAATTCATGAAACTATAATTTTGTATTTAAACACAATTCATGCCGAATTAGGTGTTTATTTAAATCCAGCTTGAACTTGGTTTCATTTAATTTTAGCTTGAATTGTGTATGTTAGATAAAATTTAAAATTGGAGCATGAAATCGAAATAAATTGGGCTAGAATTCTGTCTTTGAAATGATTCCAGCATGAACTCGAAATTGAATTGGGTTAGAATTCTGTTTGTTATCATTCGAGCATGAAATGGAAGTCCAATTGGGCTAGAATTCGGTCTTTTATTCATTCTAGCATGAACTCGAAATCCAATTGGGCTATAATTCGGTCTTTTATTCATTCCAGCATGAACTCGAAATAGAATTGGGCTAGAATTTTGTCATTTAAATCATTCCAGCATGAACTCTAAATTGATTTGGGCTAGAATTCGGCCTTTTAACTCATTCCAGCATGAACTCGAAATTGAATTGGGCTAGAAATTGGTCTTATAAGTTATAACTCATTCCAACATGAAGTCGAAATTGAATTGGGCTAGAATTCGGTCTTTTAACTGATCATTCTAGCATGAACTCGAAATTGAGCTGGGCTAGAATTCGATGTTTTTAATCATTCCAACATGTTTTTTTTTGTTTTTTTTTTTTGCTATTTTCGGTTTCAGCAATCTCTTTCGCGTGTTTGGTTGTGTTCCGGGGAGCACGGAGGCAACAAGCCTGGAAGCAAGCAAAAACCCGATGAGGTACTTTTATAAAATTATTCATACTTACTACTTAGTGATCAATCACAGTATTCTTCTTGTCGATGAGGCAGTTGAAACTTGGATGGATTTCTTCTTCTTTTTTTTTTTGTAGGATGATTCTTGGCTATAGAGTTTTTATTGATGATATTTCTTTTGTAAAAGTATTCACGTTTGGCTTCTCTATTATTTTGTACAATATTTTTCATGCTGTTTCTTCTTCTAGGAGCCCATTCATATTTATGCTTCTCTTATAATAAAATAGTTATTTGATGATTTTGAATCTGTGTCATATCCCACGTGTCATGTGTTGTTTTCTTTTTTTCATTTATTTTAATTAAGTTACAATATTAAATTAGAGTTGGAGCATTTGATGCGAGCAGAGCAGGAATGTGGGATGATGCGAATTTTGTTCGGAATTTTCATTTACATTACATGCATTTTGATTGGAATGCAGGATTTTGATTGTATTTCTTTAATTTTCAGTCAAATCAAAATGTAATATGTACAAGCATGCATTGAGATCGGAATGTGCTATTTACAAATACGTATTTATCATATAATTAGAATTCGGATCTTAATGGTTGGAAACCATTTTAACGTAAGGGAAAATAGGGAAATATGTCCCAATCTTTTACATATTAAGGGATTTTATCCCACTCTTTTGCTGTTAGGGAATTATATCCCACACTTTCATTCTGTTAGGGAATTTTTTCCCATGTTACTAACTAAGCCGTTAAGTATCACGTGGCATTGATGTGGCGCTGACTCACTGCCACATATTTGCCACGTGGCATTTTTATTTTTTAATATTAATTTAATTTTTTTAAAAGTTTAATTTCATAATTAATATATATTTTTTATATATTTCATTTTTTATAATATTTTAATAATAATAAGATATATAAAAATAATAATACTTTAAATAAATATAAAAATATTATTGAAAAAAATAAGCATTAATTATTTAATTATAATATATTAAAAAAACCTAATTCTCATAAAAAATTGAAAATTAATATTATTTAATTAGAATATATTAAATAATTTTTTTATTTTATAATTAACGTGTTTTTTTATTTATATATATTATTTTTTAATAATTTCTAGCTGATGTTTTTTAATAATATTTTAATATATATATATATATATATATATATATGCGTATGTAAACAATAATTATTTTTAATATTATTAAAAAAACAAACGTATAAAATTAAAAATACATTAAATATTACATTATAATATATTAAAAAAAATAAAGTAAACTAATCATTCAATGCCTATAACTAATTTTGAATTCTGATTAGTTTTATCATCAATAATTTTTTCTACGGCTAACACTTGCTTAAAAAATATTTATTAGTTTTGTAAATACTTTCATTGATATTAATTTTTCAGTTTTTAATGAGAATTAGGTTTTTTTAATATATTATAATTTAATAATTAATGCTTATTTTTTTAGATTTATTTTTATATATATATAAAAAATATATATTAATTATGAAATTAAAATTTTTAAAAAATTTAAATAAATATTAAAAAAAATAAAATGCCACGTGGCAAATATGTGGTAGTGAGTCACCGCCACAACAATGCCACGTGGCATTTAACGGCTTAGTCAGCAACATGGGACAAAATTCCCTAACAGAATGAAAGTGTGGGATATAATTCCCTAACAGCAAAAGAGTGGGATAAAATTCCCTAATATGTAAAAGATTGAGATATATTTCCTTATTTTCCCTTAACGTAATGTGCTATATACAAATACGTATTTATCATAATTTACTTTTACAATATTGTTGTCTCGCACAAATTTTTATAATAAGAATAAAATTGCTCCATTTTGTATTCTTTTGTCCTTGCATATTTTACTTGGTATGACTTACCTTTTTATGTGTAGTTTGCGGAGTAAAATAAAAGAATAGAATGGTAAAAGTTTGTGAGATAAATTAAAATTGATTCATTCTCATCTTCATACTTTGATAATCAACGAAATTGGAAATATGTTGTAAAATGAAATTGATTGATTAGTTAAGGAGGTAGATTGAGTTAATAATAAATAATACTATATCTTTTATATTTATTTTTAATCATATTTAATTATAGATTAGACGACCTTAAATACTTCTTCTAATTTTAAAATCATCCAAACTAACTCCTAAAATTATTCAAATTATAAAAAATCTCAACAAATTTCAATTTTTGAATATCAAGATTTTCAATATTTTCAATTTTCGATCAAATTCTTACCTCTCAAGATGTTTCCGCAATTTATTCTTCTTAGAGATGGAGTGACACCACAAGATATCACCCGTAATTTATCCTTATTTTTTGAAGTATTTAAGTGCACTTGTCAATAAAATGAATGATACGCAAAAGCATTCGCATGCACTTGTCATAATAGTTGTTTCGCGTGAATAATAAATGTTCATTTCAAAAAGCATTCATATGCACTTGTTAGTAAAATAAATCATACACAAAACATTTATATACACTCGTTATAATAGTTGCTTTCATGCAAATAATAAAGCATTCATATACATTTGTCATAATAATTGTATTCCCCGTGAATATCTCGGTGTGTGAGTTTTATTTATATTAAAAAAAAAAATCGCTTATTCATAATAAGACTTTTGTAAATATTATTTACACTTTTTTTATAATATAATTTTATTGTTTTGTGCTTCTATATACATTTCAAATTATTATTTAAAATATATTATAACTCCAATAAATATTATTGAGTTAAATATTAATTTCTTCATTTTATTATTATTATTAAAAAAATTTAAAATTTAAATTATTTATAAATATTAATACAAAATAAAATATAATTTGCGTTAAGTGAGTCCATTGAAAGTAGAAATTTAGTTGAATATTGTGTGGGCTTAAAAAGGAAAAAAATTACTCCCTCCGTCCCATGACACTCGCAACATTTTCCTTTTTGGTCCGTCCCAGAACATTTGCAACGTTTCCTTTTTTAGAAAGTTTTTATTAATTAATTACCCACTAAACTTACTCTATTTCTACCCCACTATCTCTCATACCCCATTATCCCTCTTTGGCAAGGATTGTTTAAGAATGACTATAAATTTTAAATAATGATTAGCGTATAAAATGGTGCCGGTATCGACATTAACTTCTGACAAAAGCGAAGCATTTATTCACTGGCAGACGGAGGTAAGCGAGGAGTCGAGTTCGATTCTCTACTCACAAGAGTCAATCACAGGTCAATTCAATTTCAACGCCCGCATCCCGCTGCCGTAAGCACCGCCATGGACGGCGGCGACGCCGGAGGGAGCTGGTTGTCCGAGAGGCTTTCGCGTTTGTCAGTCGATGGCGACGACGAACAGCAGATTTCCGGGAAGCAGGAGAAAGACCCGAGAAAGATCGCCAGAAAGTAATGCTTCTGATTTATCTGCTCAACTTGGGTTTTGTTAATGTGCGCTCTTTTTATACATGCAACTGCATTTCGCTCTCTTGTTTGGGTTTCTTGAAATTTCGTAGATTTTCTTGGTTTCTGTTAGCGATGAATTTTGCTTTTTTTTTTTTTACTGTTTTGAAATGGTTTCGATTGGGAGACTTGTTTGTGCCAATTTCTGTTTAGTGTTGGTCTGGCGGCACGGCGTACCTTGATTTTAATACAAAAAAAAAAAAAACTGTTAGAGCGAGAGTGGGTGGTGCGCTTGTGCGCATTTGCGTGCACTTGCATGCGATCTTTATGCATTTGCGTGCGCTTGACGATGATATAAGTCATCTTATGGTCTTTGTTTAGTTGTATTGGGGTATCTCTTCAAGAATGCATTTCGTTTTGAAAGGCAACTATGATCACAATCACTTCTTCAGATCTACTTTCCTCCATCCTTCAATTCAATTTCTTTAAAACCTCATTATTTGATGATTATATCCAAACATTTGAGGCATTGTAAAAAAACACTATGGGAAAACACTGCCTATTTCATAGCGTTCATCATGTTGTCTTTGTTTGACCTGTTTTGTCACCGATTGACTTATATTATATCCTCACTGATAAATTTGTGATCCCAAATAGTCTGAGCCCAAATAGTCTGAGGAAGGAAGATTTAATATATCATTGACTTCTCTAATTTTGCTCAGGTACCAGTTAGACCTTTGTAAGAAGGCCTTGGAGGAGAATGTAGTAGTTTTTCTGGAAACAGGGTGTGGGAAAACCCATATTGCTGTTTTACTTATTTATGAAATGCGGCACCTAATTAAGAAACCTCAAAAGAATGTATGCATTTTTCTTGCCCCAACAGTTGCTTTGGTCCAGCAGGTTCCTCCTCTTTCCTACATTATATTATTTGTAACAATACTTTCTGTATTGAGATTACACAAAGTCATTATGGTATTCCCTTGGAGCTTGCTATCATGTTTGTGGGATTAGTCTAATGACAACATAGCGGGTTAATGTATGTTTGTTTTATTTAACACACACCTCTTTCTCTTGTTGCACACAAAATATCATTCCCTTTAAAAGTTCTTTTATATTTGAATATATTATAACATCCGCAGAATTTTTGAATGCTGGTGCTCTTTTCATGATCGGCTACTACATATTAATATGGCTACGACATATTAATATGCATTTGTGTATAGCATGGCATAATGATGTCATTTAGTGATTATTTACCCTTTCTTGAATGATAATCATGCCGCTCGGTGGTCTTTTCTTTCTTCTTCCGTGGAATCGACAGCAAGCCAAGGTTATAGAAGTTTCTATTGATTTCAAAGTTGGTACCTATTGCGGAAGCTCGACAAAGAGTCTCCAGTACTGGGAGAAGGAAGTTGAGGAGTATGAGGTTGGTTAAGTAAATTTGAATTGTTACTATCAAGTAAGTATTAAGAACATTATTTATCAGTTTGGCCTTTCTCTATCAATGAAACTTCTTGTTAAAAGGAACCTTAGTTTTCAGTTAATATGTACCAAAGTTCACTTTTCTTTTGTTTCCTTCCTACCTTAAAGAAAGGTTCCCCTGTTTTGCCGAGTGGGCAATATATAGATATTTATAATATATATATATATATATATATATATATATTCAAATTCTTGATTATCTCATCGCTCAAGTAGGTGGTGAATGTAGAGGTACCTTTAAATAGAGGGAATTCCTCGGGTGGTACATGAGAAAGGATGGGTATTAATGTTTCCCTAAGGGCAACTTAGTCCAAACTATTCAAGGATGTCTTTGGCAGTGACATCTTTAGAGATTGGAGTCTCATCCTGTAAATTTGTTTGTACTTGTGATTTGCGAACAACTTGTCCACCTTGTGTTCTTATGTTGAATTTTCGTCTAATATAATTCTAGTGATTATCCACTTGTTTTAGGTCATACTAACTCGCTTTCCACGTACAGGTCCTTGTTATGACACCTCAGATACTTCTGCACAATCTGTCTCACTGCTTAATCAAGATTGAGCTGATTGCTCTTTTGATATTTGATGAATGCCATTATGCACAACTTGATAGCAATCATCCTTATGCTCAAATTATGAAGGTAAATATTGAAATAACCGTCGTATCAATATGCATCATGTTAGTTTCTTGGTTGTCCACTGATTATTTAGTAATGAGTTTCCATGAAATGCTGTAGATCTTCTACAGAACAGAAGTCCTGAAACTTCCTCGTATTTTTGGTATGACTGCATCTCCAAAATTAGGAAAAGGTGATTGAATGATGTCTTTTTAAAGCCCATTTCTATTTGCACATAAGTACTATAGCTGCCATATGTTTGACACACAAATCCAATCTAACAGCATGCTGATATCAATTATGGGGATACCATTTGTTCCCACTATAAAAATGAAAGCTGATCAAGTTTCTTATTTTGGTCGCTCAAACTGCTCATCATTCTTTCTTTTTGCGCAACAGTCACTTCCTCCTTCACAAAATACTCAGTTTTCTGGCCTCTAAAACTCACAATCTTAACTTTGGAACCAGTTGCTTTCGTTGAATCCATTTCTTGTTTTGAAGCTGGAGTTGCCTGGGGCCCTCATGAGTTAACCCAGTTAAAGAAACTGCTCCATAACATAAGCTACTTCACATTTATAATGTCTATCACCACTACTATGTAAAAATAACCATTTTATGTTGAATCTTATTCTCCATGTAATAATATCAATGTTTCCAAAAAATACTTGTGCTCCACAAACTGCATAAAATATTGTGGCCTTTTTTACCTAGAAGAATTTCTTTGATTCTCTTCCTAGATTTGTAAGTGTATTAATGTGATTTTATGCTCTTTCAGGTGGTTCAATTGACGGTCTTGAGGCATTGTTGCGAGCAAAGGTGGGTTTTGTAGGGATGCTATGCATATATTCAAATGTTTGCAGTTCAATTTAATAAAATACTGGATACATAGAACAATATTGATTATAATAAACTAGAGGCATATAAGGTGGACAAAACGCTACCCTTGTTCTGCAAACTTATAGTTTTTGGTCCCATGAGTAGGGCCCGCCTGCACCCCGAGCCATAGTTTTTGTTCCCATGAGTAGGGCCCGCCTGCACCCCGAGCCAGAAAAATAACGGAAGAAATCCCTCTCAAATAATTTATCATCAACTTTCCTTTTTTTGTAGGTTTACACTGTTGAAGACAAGGATGAACTGGAAAAATTTGTCACTTCCCCTAAAGTAAATGTTTATTATTATAGTTCAACGGGGGATGACTCTTCTTACTCTAGGAAACTCGAGGAGATAAAGCATCAGGTATTGTGTGATGGAAAGTTTTTGTTTTGTAAATTTACTCCATACAAACTATTAAATTGATAATTTATTTGTCATATAATAGTCAATGTCAGCACTTCGGATGAATTCAAATGATCCAACTATTCTCAGAAGCACGAAAAAGTTGCTTCAGAAGCTGCATTGCAATTTGATCTTTTGTCTTGAAAATCTTGGTCTATGGGGCGCATTACAGGTAAAGATCAGGATATTAACTTATCCTCTATCTTTTAAACACTTGTTTTATGGTACTATTTGATAATCTATATAAATATTGGCTTATAAGTTACCATAGGCAAACAGATTTATTTGGTCTGCAAACTAGTTTGTGAAGTACTGATATGCCATTTAGTTGGGTCGTATGATACCCTTAATTAAGAACATTTCTGTTACATTCATACTATTTTGAATAGCCTACTGGCCTGTCAGTTAAATCTCATTGTGAGAATGGGTATCACAGGGGAGAAAATCTCATGTTGACTAAGTCACTATTTGAGTTTGTTAGGCTTGTTTTAGAAGGTTTTATGCCTCATGACTTTTCCTTCTAGACTGGACTTCATTTTCGTGCCGCATGGATTTAATTCAATGCTCACTGAGGCAGACCCTACGTGGGTTTTAAAAGCGCGCTCGAGGCGTGCTTAAGCGTTGAAGTGCGCCTCAAACCTGGGAAGATGCTTCAGTATGGTGGACGCGAAGCGATGTGAGGCGTCGAAGCGTGCGAGGCGATGGCTTCAGGTCTGCAATGCGAGAATTCATAAATATCAACCCAAAAAAGATAGATTTTTATCATTTTATTCTAAATAAATTACTACAATCTACTAGAGTTATTATAAATTTATAATTGCTTTGCAATACAATGTGATATAAATCCTGTATCTTTTTTTAAAAATAACCAAAAACATAATTTCACTAGATTTTTCATAAATAAATATTAGCCCATATATGTATATATATATATATGTTCACAATTTTAATAATTTTATTCTAAATAAATTACTACCTTATACTTGTGCTACTATAATTGTTATACAATAACATACAAATCTTATATTTTTAAAAGAGTACCATATTGAAAATATAATTGACTACATGAATAAAATGTCTATTAAATATATAAAAGACTAATAAATAGATAATAAAAAGAAAAAAAAAGAGTAAATCTATACTTTATATTGTATACAAAGTGATAATATGATGTATATATAATTTATAGGTAGTTCTACAAATTAGTTCGCCTTGCGTGCTTGGGGCGCTCGCCTCCGCTTCTCGCTTCAAGCCTCGGCTTTTTTGGACCTCATCGCTTCGAGCCGCCTCATGCCTTCTAAAACCCAACGGCCCTACCTGCCCTGAAAACTACAAAAGTGGCCCATCAATCAGATTTCAGTTTACTCGGCACCTAGGTGCCATAAGCACCCACTAAAACGGCCTAGGCACCCACATTTTATTTCTTCTTCAAGAAGTAAAAATCTCAAAACTTAGGATATTATTGTTTACTTTTTTTTATATATTATTTTATTGATTTATAGTGATGATTTAAACTTTAAAGTATTGATTTAGGATTTTTGGAAAAATATTGATCTAGTTTTGCTTTGTTGGATCATTTAAAATCTTTTTTGTAATGGTTTTTATCTTTCAATGTTTGCTTCTTTAAAACGTGAATAATAATAATAATAAAAAAACCTGAATTATAAAATATAGATTGGCTGCCCAGGTACTGTCTGAAAACTAGCAAGGCTCTACCCAAGCACTTGACTAGCGCCTCGTGAATTTTACAATATTGGAAGAAAGACACATCCCTGTCCAAAAGAAGTTTAGCAGTGTAAAAAAAGATTGTAGTTGTTCTTTATAACATTTGTTAAAATGATTTCTGCATTAGTTCTTTGTGTAGGCTCTAATTTGTAATTTTAGGGCTTAACTTGTTGCAATTGCAAATTCTAAAATACATGATAGGTGAAGAGACTGAATTATAAAATATAGATTGGCTGCCCAGGTACTGTCTGAAAACCAGCAAGGCTCTACCCAAGCACTTGACTAGCACCTCGTGAATTTTACAATATTGGAAGAAAGACACATCTCTGTCCAAAAGAAGTGTAGCAGTGTAAAAAAAGATTGTAATTGTTCTTTATAACATTTTTAAAAATGATTTCTGCATTAGTTCTTTGTGTAGGCTCTAATTTGTAATTTTAGGGCTTAACTTGTTGCAATTGCAAATTCTAAAATACATGATGGGTGAAGAGACTGAGACTCCTATACGTTCAAGAACAGTAGTTACTTCCTCTGTGTTCTTTTATGCTTCTTCAACCTAAAAGACACTGTCCCACGGATGCTTCATGCTATGTTTGATGAGAGGAGGTTCAATTTCTAATTTACTCCTGCTTTTTTTTTTTCCAAAGGCCAGCTACATTTTCTTGAAGGGTGATCATTATGATAATACTGACATGGTGGAAGAAGAATGTTCAGGCGATAGTAATTTGTGCAACAAATATCTGCATCAGGTTGTGTCCTTCCTTGCTTCGGATTGCACTGGAGGTATTCTTTAGATGACATTATCATTAAATCAGTTTCAGATGCAATATGGCTATTCTTCTAGGTTGACGGATGTATATGTTCCCTTCCACTGATGGCTTAACATAAAATTTTTACATCCATATATGCTTATATGGTGTCCGTAATGCTTTAAAGTTATCTAGGTACCCATTAGTTCGCTAGGAGGAGCCATATTCATTTGCTCAATAGCTTATTTCATTATAATTTATAACTTTAGTTCCCTTTACTGCAAATTTGCATCTTATCTAATTTAAAGGACAGAGATTTTATCCTATTGTGCATGCAGATGGCAGAGAAGCTGATTTGTCCTCTATTGAAGTTTTGAAAGAGCCTTGCTTTTCGAAAAAGCTATTGCGGCTTATTGGAATTTTGTCGAATTTTAGGTTGGTCTTTGCTTGTTCTTAAATTTAGACAACCATTTCAGCTGAAGTCTTTTCTATGGAAACCTGATTTACCTGACCTCATTCAATCCAAGGATGTCCATTTGATATCATAATGGGATTTAATCATTATGATCTGGAGGTGAAGCTATCATGTCACAGTAGGCAACTGAAATATCGATGTCAAGTAATTGCTTCAAAACTCATTAATTGGCTCCCAAAAAATTTTATACGAAAACCACAAAGGACTTCTTGTTCTATCACCTTGTAAAACTTGCTACACGCTTATTTCCAGTACTGATGTATTTCCTTGTAAGGCACACTGTGGTGTCATATGTCTAATTGTTAGCATTGTGTAGGAACATAACACTAACACTTTTGGGATGTCTCCATGTAAATTGAATGTTAAATTTGAACAATTGAAAAAAATTAAATCGATGATTACTCAGTTTAGATGGTTGTAAAACTAGCTAAATGATAGTCAGGCATTCAAGTAGAGTCTAGCCCATACACGGTTGAGGCAGGGCATAGGCGGTGATTAACCCTTGTACTTATTGTTTATTTTTAACATTTCAAATATATAAATATTAGTAACAAGAAAAAAAAATATAAGATTTTTCTAATTATTGTTAAAAAATTATATAAAAATTGGTTGTCTAAGCTGATTAGGCACTAATCGACAGCCTAGGTGGCACCTAAGTACTGAACGACCCGAAAATTCCTAACGAAGCCAATTTTATGGTTTTTGAGATGTGTAGGGACCGTCTAGTTGGTTTTTAGTATTTTGTTGAGTGCTGCAACTCACCAGGTATAGGCCCTGATATGTTATTGGCTTGCAACAGCCTGCAAGATGAAGAAATCCCATTAAAATCGAATCGAATTCAAGCTACTACTGCTGATACATAGATGCAGACACTCACACACTTGTGAGATGTGTCAAGTTCCCAATACTGCATGATATTGTCCCAGACAAGCCTTGGCTAGGAATGGCTCTGCAAAATTTGAAACAATTTCGAAAATTCGAAGCATTTCATTGCATTCGTATTATTCATTAGTTTTTGGGTACATAATTTTATTGTCTAATCTTCTGCGTAATTTTGAGGTTTTGGTTTTAAAATGTATCCTACTTTGTTTCTTAGTTTTAAAATGCGAGATGCGAGGTGTTGCGATGAGACCCCAAAACCCGATGCGATGATGCGGGATGCGATTGCGAACGCATCAAGGATAAAATGCGACCTTTAATAAAAACCTGTATAAATAATATTTACTTTATATTTATTATTAAAATTTACAATTTCAAGAGTAGATATATGAAATAAAAATCATATATATAAAGTCAATAAACAAATAATCCACAAAATGATAACAAACTCAATACATTCAAAAACTCATGTCAACATCATTCACTTTCTAAGTTTCTAACATTTATGAACATAATTTGTGCAGTATTATATAATATTATATACATATACATATATAAATATATGTATTGGACGAAATATTAAATAACATAAATACTTTCAAAAATCATATATTCATTTAAAATACATTATGAGTTAAAAAAAAAATTGCTTCCTCCGTTTCTTGCCGTTCGACCATGATGCGCTCGCATCCATCGCATCATGCATCAGCTCGCAACGGCCGCATCGGCACCGCATCCTGGCACCTGATCGCATCACACATCCCGATGCAAAATTCCATATATGATGCGCGCACCACTCCCGATGCTCGCATCGATGCACGCATTTTAAAACTAAGCTTTGTTTCAGGAATTACAAAAACATCCTTGTTGTTCTTGTATGACTTACGTATTGTACCTATATTAACTGTTATGAAGGAATGATGTTGAAACCTTTTCATACATTCAAATTCACAAGTTTCTTCAGTTAAAAATGCCCTTAAGCTCTGTGTTGCGTTGTGTGTTTCAATTTATACAATTTTTACTAATCTATGATATTGTATGAAACTAACTCTTTCATTTCTTTTGCACATATCTTTTATAACTTTGTTTTCTTTTTTGGTTTATATATATATATATATATAGAGAGATAGATAGATAGATAGATAGATAGATAGATAGATAGAGAGAGAGAGAGAGAGTGGTGATCAGGTGCTAAAATTAAAGTTTGTGTTAAATATGAATGAATTTCAGCCATTGGATTGATAGCATCAATGGTTGTGATTAAGCATCAAAAATTAAAAAATTAAGCATAATTTTCATTCGTGCTTAATTGCTTTATAAATCAAGCTTAATCAATTGAGCATGATTATAAAGCAATTAAGCATGAAATCTTGGAAAAAGTTTTAATCTCAACTATTGATATTTTGAGATAAATGGTGTTGATTAATTCCTATTTAACATTAATTAACTTTTAACATGGGATTGTTTAGTGTCCAAGCCTTCAAGGCTTCCTTTGCCATTGAAAAATGACTTGCATTCACTTTTCCTAGTGGATGTTTAAAAAATCAAAATTAATATATCTAAATGCCTCCGTTTATGACAAACATTAATTTTCTTCACAGGTTCCAGCCTAATATGAAATGCATTATATTTGTCAATAGAATTGTTACTGCAAGGTCCCTCTCACATATACTTCGAAACTTAAAGTTTTTATCTGCTTGGAAGTGTGGTTTCCTTGTGGGAGTACACGCTGGGCTTGTATCACGTAGTAACACAAACTCCATCCTTGAGAAGTTCCGTTCTGGGGAGGTAACTTTTTCCTTCTTGGTGAATCCCCCACTTTGTGTCTTACCTAGGTTGGATGCATTATAGTGTTTGAAAAAACTGTTTGCTTGCCATGAGCCTGTCTTTCCCTTTTTCAACAGACTGAGATCTAGTTTCTGTGGCTTTACTGCCTTGATATTATAGCCATTCTTTAGTCGAAGTCATAGAAATTTTAGTTTTCATGTTTGGCAGCTAAATCTATTAGTTGCAACAAAAGTGGGTGAAGAGGGACTTGATATTCAGACATGTTGCCTTGTTATACGTTTTGATCTACCAGAAACTGTTGCAAGTTTTATTCAATCAAGAGGTCGTGCTCGTATGCCCCAGTCTGAATATGCATTTTTGGTGGACAGGTGCGCTTCTATTTATTGCTTGGTTTGGGAAATCCATATTTTAGTTTTCTTCTGTTACTAAACTAAAGTCAAATATCTAATGCTCTCAACTATGCAGGTGCAATCTAAGGGAACTCAATTTGATCGAGCACTTTAAAAAGGATGAAGCTCAGATGAATGAAGAAATTTCATCGAGAAAATCTAGTATTTCGATAACCAATTTTGAGGAGAGAACCTATAAAGTGGATGCTACTGGGGCAACAATTAGTCCAGTAATGAGTATTTCATTGCTGCATCACTATTGTTCAAAACTGCCCCATGATGAGTACGATCTCACTCGCTCGCTAGTTTGTCTTCTTATTTGCAGTCATAGCTATTCTTACTTATTTTGAAATTTTCTGCTGATATTTTTCTGTATTAGGTACTTTCACCCGAAGCCCCAATTTTTCTACTATGATGACGCTGATGGAATGGTCTGCAGCATAATACTCCCAGCCAATGCTCCATTTCATCAAATTGTTAGCACACCGCAATCTTCGATAGAGGCTGCCAAGAAAGATGCCTGTTTGAGAGCGTGCAAGGCTCTGCATGAAATTGGAGCACTGAATGATTATCTCTTGCCGGAGCAAGATGATAAACATGAGGAACTGAATCAGGACTTGTCTGATTTTGCTGGCAACAATGGTCAGTGGATGTCATAGATATAGGTATTATATGAAGTAAAGGGTTCATAATGAGTTTTTTAATTTACTGCAGAAGAGGATACACGAGCGGAATTACATGAAATGCTTATTCCGGTTGCCTTTCGAAAACCATGGACAGGAGTAGGGAACTCAACATCTTTTTATTGTTACCACATTGAAATTTGTCCTACTCCTGCAGATCGACAATATAGAAGGTTTGGTCTTTTCATGAAAGAGCCTCTCCCAGAGGAGGCTGGAGAAATGAAAGTTGACCTCTGTCTGGCCCGTGGTAGAATGGTGAGATCAAAACTCATTCCATATGGAGTTGCTACACTAAATAAAGATGAGGTAGAGTTCTTTTTCACATTTGAAGTATGATATATTGAGTTGTTTCAGCTTTTGTATGAATATGTTATCTTAAATTTGGTATTTGGATTACACAGATTGCCGCAGCTGAATTGTTCCAGCAAATGTTTCTCAAAATTATTCTTGATCGGCAAAAATGTGTACCTGAATATGTGCCACTAGAAAATAATGATGACTCAAGCTCATCAACCTTCTACCTATTGCTTCCTCTCGATCCAGATAAGCATGGCATAATCTCTGTTGACTGGGTACTAGTCAGGAGATGTTTGTCATCTCCAATTTTCAAACATGCAAGTCTTGATGTGGGTGACCAAACTTCGCAAAACAGCAACGGCTTGCATCTTGCTAATGGTCATTTCAATTTAGATGACATTGTGGATAGTTTGGTGTATGTCCCTTGCAGCAACATATTTTTCTTTATTTCGGATGTTCTCTGGCACAAGAATGGATACAGCTTACATGATGATGGCTCAAAGAACCATGTGAAGCACTATAAGGAGAAGTAAGTTATCTCTCATCATGTTCCATTTGTTCACAATACTTTTTCCTTGTTTGTTCATGAAATGTGGACATTGGAGAATGCTAGTTTCCTGTTTGATTTGAAATTCCATGTTGCCTCCTAAAGTTTATACATCAGACTGATTGCGTAAGTGGTGGTCGCAAATAAATCTATTTTACTCCAAACTCAACTTGGTTCCACATAGTTTCTTAACATCTATGCAACGTGACCTTCTTAGGTCCATTTAAAGTAATTGCTGAAGAATGACAGATACCTTCCTGAAATGCCTGGTTTATTAAAATCACATTTATGTCACAACTCGCAAGTATGCTTCAGAAAGTTAGTAAGGTTGGTAGTTATAGCCTTCTGTAAATAGTTTATATTTTTTTATATCAACCTCTTCATAACTTGGAGATCAAAATTAGAGGCTTGAGATTGATAGAGTACGATGAAGTTATCTTCTACCGATTAGGAGTATTTTGAGATTCTCACGCTGTCATGTGCAGAATTGTCTTGAGATCCGTAACTTGATTTTAGCGTGATAAGAAATGATAGAGTACTGTTAGATGATTATTATTTGCTCTGATCACCTTATAGTATTTTTACTTGTTCTGATCTTGTGATCTAAGTTTTGGAGTATAACATTGTTGAGTGTATGATCTATGAGTGTTCTGGGGGATTGTTTATGTAACTGGTTAAATTCTCTACTTTATAGGTTTGATATTGATCTAGCATACCCTGATCAACCTCTTTTGAAAGTGAAGCAACTTTTTGTTTTGGACAACTTATTGCGAAAGAAAAAGTTTTCAGGTATATTTCGTTTATACATGCAATACATAATTCTCTACTTTGAATTAAGTTAACCCAATTAGGGGATAAAATGTGAGTGTTCTTTGTTGAAATGTCTTTCTTATTCTGAATATACGTTTTATCACTCTTACTGGGGAGTATAATAGGTCTTATGAAGTTTCATTATATTATTTTTTCCTGTCTTTGAAAATGTGGGTAAGGTATTGTAGGGAGTGTTAGAGAGTAAATTGTATTAACTATGACAGAAGTTTTAAAAGAGAAAAAAGCCTGCTCAACCTTCTATCCTGCACATCATACTAACCTTAGCCATTTCCTAGTCCATGTGATTCTTGTGATGCCATACATTTTGTGTGTAATTGAATTATAAATCAAAGTAACATTACCATGGGAGTACATAAAAAACTCCCCATGAATCCTTATGTTAGTAGCCGGGTAGTTACACTGTCCTTGCAAAACAATGACAGATAGGGATTTTACTGAAGGAGATCTATGATTGTTTGACTTACATCTTTGTTTGAGTGAACAGCTGCATGTGATTCACATTCAATCAGGAAAATATGATGGATTTCCTATTGATAGTCTTGGAACTTTGTTTCCTCTTTAATCAAAAGGTTACCTACATATGATCTAATTCAACGGAGGCATCCTTAAGTGTACACTTTTCTAAATTGGTGTTTATTGTTTAAATTATATTGTATTAGTAACTGGGATAGCACCCATGCATTGTATGAATATCCATGATATATGGTGGTGCATTATGGGGTTGTGAGTCTAATTAAACAACCTATTTGATCTGTTGTAAAAATATAAAGTAAAGTAGTAATAATATGACTTACTTTAGAAAAGAAAGGGAAAAATGCAATCAGCACCATGTGATTTCTTGAAAAATCAACCCCCTGTTTTTATAAAATATCTAATGCCCCCGTGTTATCATACATTTTCAGCAAATTGTCCTCTCTAAAATATAACATTACTGTATTTGATATCTTTTTTTTTTTTATGATATTCTGTTTGTACAGCATAGTTTGATCTTATGATTTATTATTTGTATTATAACATGATGTACTTATTTTATTATAGTAAAATGTTTTTGAGATTTAAATACAAAATGTGCATTTTGCAGCGTTTATGATAATACAGTGGTTTTTAGCCTATTTCCAAGATAGAGGGGGACTGCATTTTCAGAAAATCACAAGGCTTTTTCCATGCATTTTTCCCAGAAAGAAATATATAGCATATTGCTAATTGCTTTATTTTTCAGACATATATAGCGATATCCATTTGATTACCCCAGAAAAAGGTTATTTTTGCAATATTACAGAAACTATAATAGCCGTAGTTTTATTAAACTGAACATTACAAAAGCAACATTAAATTTGTAAATTTAGAAAAAGAGATATCCATAATCACATTTATAAAATTGAACCATTAAGAATTCTGCCAAATATACACCAACAATTTAAAATGATAAATTTTATTTTTGGACTAATAATACTAAGTACATGATTTTTTTGAATATGTAAATTTATATTCAAAGTTCGTGTGTTTGGGGGTAACTTGTGTCCTGCTCCAGTTCCATTACAGCCAGTTAAATTGGATTTCTGTACTAGCCACTGGACTGTGCTGACAGGCTTCCTTGTTGAGAAACCCTTTGCTATACTTGTTAGAGTGTAAAAATGGCTACCCAACAAGGTTCCCTACTAACTGGTATGTTGATGGCATATCCTCAGGAGAAGACCAATCTGTAATAGCTTCAATAAATGTGTCACAGTTTTTATTTTCAATTGCTTGTTTGCATGTGCACCACATTTATGTGTTTTTTGTTGATTCTCGCTATATGTTTCTTCATGTTTTTATATTTTGAGTGATGTTATGTTCTTTTATTGTTCAATCTTCTTCTACTTATTTATTGGAAATTCTTAATTATTTGTTTGCTGAAATTCAGAGGAATGGCGGGAAAAAGGGGAACACTTTATTGAGTTACCTCCTGAGATTTGTCAGTTGAAAGTAATTGGTTTTTCTAAAGATATTGGGAGTTCGTTGTCTCTCATACCATCAATCATGCATCGGCTTGAAAGCTTTCTTGTGGCTATTGAATTGAAGGACAAATTAATCGATTCATTCCCAGAAGGAGCAGAAGTTACTACCACTCGTGTAAGGATTTAAGATTAGTCAGTAATAATTTATGTAGTTCATCTTGAAGATACCTTCTTACACACTGGTGCTTCACATTCAGTTTTCCCAAATTACATACTTATATTTGAGATGTGCTGATAGTTCTCCAAAAACTGTTTCAGATTCTTGAAGCACTCACCACAGAGAGATGCTCTGAAAACTTCTCTCTTGAAAGGCTTGAAGTGCTTGGAGATGCATTTCTCAAGTTTGCAGTTGGCAGATATCTTTTTCTTAAACATGATGCCTTAGATGAAGGGCAGCTAACTAGAAAGCGCTCCAACATTGTCAACAATTCTAATCTACTCAAGCTCTCTACAAAGAAAATGTTACAGGTAACGGATATAATTTTATTATAGTGTCTGATAAACTCGCCACAGTTATTGGCCATTCCAATAACACCCAGTCCAGTCTAATATGATTTCTATTTGCAAGTTAACTGAGAATAGTGATGAAATCCAGCCAAACTAAGCCGAACCATGGAGTACCAGCACAAAACTGAGACTGTGTTGAACCAGTTTGAATGTTTCAAATTTTGAAATTTTTGATAGTGACATGAAATCAATGGAACTCCTGTATTTGTAGAATCACCAAAGAAATATTGTAGTAGAAGGACTGAGCTAACTGGGTAAATTGAAGCATGTTGCTGTAGTTAGCTCTGTGTTTGTTGGTTGGGGCAGACAGAGGATGTGCAGTTTGGGAAAAGGGTGTACGGTGGTGTTTTTGAATGGCTTTGCTGATGGGGGTATAGCGCTTTGCTGATGCCTTGATTCTCTAACACGAGGAAATCTGAGTTTGACGAGCAAATTGGCCTTCACTTAATTCACCATTTCTTTATTAATTTTATCTTCTAAGAAAATACTAAGATGGAGACCTATGCTTTATTCCTTCAATTACTTCATTAATATATGTTCAATTTATAATCTTAACAAAGTAAAGATATACTACCCTTTTTTTTTGGGGGGGGGGGGGGCTTGTGTCATAAATCAATCAGAAGTTTATGGATTTGGAAAGCTCGATATATGTACGGCATGCTTGAATTTTGGATGAGTAAAAATGCTTTACTCCATAGTTTCGTCTTGGTTATTATTTTTGCTGATATCATTTACTTGAATAATATACTTCAGGTCTACATACGAGATCAATCATTTGAGCCTGCCCAATTCTTTGCATTTGGCCGTCCTTGTCCACTAAGATGCACAAAGGAAACTCAGGAAAGTGTTCACTCTCAAGATTATCACAAGGATGATAAAAATTCTGAAGTTAGATGCAACAAATGTCATCACTGGTTATACAACAAGACAATTGCTGATTCTCTTGAGGCACTTACAGGGGCCTTTTTAGTTGATAGTGGCTTTAAAGCAGCAACTGCATTTCTTAAATGGGTTGGCATAGAAGTAGACATTACTCTTCCAAAAATTGATAGTATCTGCTCTGCAAGTCAGGCACTTCTTCCACTTTCTGATCAGATGGATGTTAATGCCCTTGAAAATCAGTTAGGATACAAATTTGCCAATAGGGGTTTGCTCATCCAGGCATTCATTCATCCATCGTTCAACAATCTTTTCGGAGGTTGCTACCAGGTTCTATTGATGTCCATTTCCACTATCATTGCCTATTAAGTGTTGACACTTTCTTATCTTTGGTGCTAATGCATATTTTATTTGCTCTAAACAGAGACTTGAGTTTCTTGGAGATGCTGTCCTGGATTATTTAATCACTTCCTACCTGTATTCTGTCTATCCAAGCTTAAAACCTGGCCATTTAACAGATTTGAGATCAGCATGTGTGAACAATACTTCGTTTGCGGATGTGGCTGGAAAATGGTCGTTTCATGAATTTATTATTTGTGATTCTAGTGTTCTCCGTGATGCAATAGCCAAATATGTCAACAACTTGGGAAGATCAGGAACTGGAAAAGAGCGTAAAGAAGAGAAAGCATGTCCGAAGGTTTGTTCTTTTTTATTTTTATTTTTAATGCATAGCTTAGTTATTCTCGCGTTTAAAGAAAACAAGTTTTTTTATTTATGCATAATTACTCCAATACTTCTATTACACATACGCACATTGGGATGTGTCTGTACAGTTGTTTCTTCGTGATAAATTTGTAATTCTGTGGAGTAAAGTTGTAGTATGACATGTATGTATTAAAAAACATTGTGTATGTATAAAGCGACATTTCTTTTAACTTAATACGGATGATTAACAATAAATCAAATCCCGGTATATATTTATGTGTGTGTAACTTGCCTTCATCTTCTCAGATTTTGTGCTGAATAATATTTTGAATGTTATCTTGGAGGGTAAATCTCAAACTTTAAAATCATCAAGATCGGAAATTCTATCAAATTGACTGACAGCATTCTAATTCTGAAAGAAATTTCTACAATAAAGTCTGATAATCTGTGCTCTATGTGAAAATGGTATGATATCCTCTGATACTGCAGTGTTTATTTTACCTGCAAAATACTTCTTTGAAGATTAGTCTAAAATTAATACGACAAGAATCTCCAAATTTTTGTTTGTTGTTACTTACATTCTTGGTTTAATTACTGAAAAGTCTGCTAATTGAATGAGAAAGACCACAATGTGAGTATTATCCTTGTACAATAATCTTCAATATTGTCAAATGAATTTACTTTGAGGGATATTTTTTCTTCTTAGGAAAATGTTTATTTATTGAATTTGTAGAAGAAACAGTTACTAATTTAGTTGTGCCTCAACTCTAATTCTTCAGGCCCTGGGCGATGTAGTGGAGTCTTTTGCAGGTGCCCTATATCTAGACACGGGGTTCGATTTGAAGCATGTCTGGAATACAATGCTCTTCTTGCTGGACCCTATTGTTAGTATTCAGAAGCTGCAAGTTAATCCTCTGAAGGACCTTAATGAACTTTGCCAATCCTATAACTGGGAGTTGCAGTTCTCTTCAGAAAAGAAAGACGGTAAATTTAGAGTTGAAGCTAAAGTGGATGAAAGCGAAGTTTCTTTCTCAACTTGGGCTACCAACATCAGTAAAAAAGCTGCCAAAAGAGTGGCTGCAGGACAACTATTTGAATGTCTGAAGGTGATGTTTCAAATTCAGAAAGAAAACTACATTTTTCTTCCATTCAAATTTTAGTTGTGCTCTTTTTCTGCTTCAGTCTTGTTTCACCTTCCTGTGATACTAGAACTATTTTTTCTTGAGGGATGACAACAGACTTCATTTTGACCAGATCTCAAATTATAGATGAGCTGAATAAAATTTGATTTGGCCCAAATCTTTCTTTATATGCTATGTCTGTGAAACCAACACAGTGCTGTCTGCTTAGTCTGAGACTCTGATAAATGACGATATAATTTCAACAATATCGCATTAGAGTGATGCATTCGAAAACCATCAGACTTCCAGTTCAACTTAGTGTATGATGTATCTCAGAATTCAGACAATACAAGATAGAACCACAGAATAGTTATTTCTTTTGACTTATGATTGGTGTTGGCTCATTACATTCTGGTTCCTGACCCTTAGTTCTCTTCGATTTTCATTGTGCAGGCTCAAGGTTACAAGATGAAGTCGGCATCACTGAAGGAAATTCTAACAAGGAGCAAGCCAAGGGAAGCCAAATTGATTGGATTCGACGAGACACCTTCTTGTAAAACTGTCAAATCTAGTGGACAACAATTGCTAAAAGATTCTGACAGCTTTTGTGAAGCTAAAGTTTATCGTCTCAAAAGCAAGTCGCCCCCTACGCGACCCACAAAGAGCAACAGTCGCGTAACTGATTCACCACCACCTAAGACCAATCTAAGTAATGGCTTGAGCATCGACTCTAATGGAAAAGGTACCGGTGTGAGGTTTCTTAAAGTTCTGTTTTCAGGTCCTGTTACATTCTCTTACCCTGAAATAATTCTGTTAGGTTCTCCCTCCACCGTCTCGGCAAAATCACGTCTATATGAATTATGCACTGCTAACTGCTGGAAACCGCCTGTTTTCGAATGCTACCAAGAAAGTGGACCCAGCCACTTAAAAGAGTAAGTTGCACACTTTCCTGTTTCCTTAGTAGAATTATCAACTTTCTTTGTGGTGAAAGATGAACTTTCTTTGTGGTGAAAGATGATATCAAATAGAAACAGTCTCGTTCGATTGGGTCACCGGGGCATGCATCCTTTAGTTATCTCCTGCTTCTGTTTGTTTGTGTATGAGTCAGTGCTATTTCGTCTTAACGCTTTTTGTCCAACCTCCTCTCCTCCTGTAGATTCATGTTCAAGGTGGTGTTGGAGATCGAAGAAATGCGAAACGAGACGTTCGAGTTTCATGGAGAGCCTCGGGCCAGGAAGAAGGATGCATCTGAGCATGCAGCAGATGCAGCACTTTGGTTCCTGGAAAAGGAAGGATACATTTGGGATAAAAAGAGAGACAAGTGAAACCAAATCATGTACATGTTCTGCCTGGATCTATATATTAAATGTATGTATATATTATATATATGTGTGTATATTATTTAACCAAGCATTTAGCTTTCTTAGCAAACAGCATGCTGTTTATGACATACATTTTGTCTTGGTTCTATCTACAGCTTTGTTCATGCAAGCTCTGATGCAAATGTCCTTAGTTTTGTTTCCTCAAAATATTTATTGATATTGCAAGTGACAAATACAAATGAAATATTATATGATTGCAATTTTTGTCTCTCTTTTGGGGATAATTTCAAAAGAAAAGAATATGATTGCAGTTTATGAAATATTTTTATTTTGTGTTTAATTTATTCGTATGTGATTTTGAATACTTCTTTTTTAAATCGAGATACTTAATTTAAATAGGGATTGTGGTAGATTTTTTTTTTTTTTTGGGATTGTGGTAGATTTAATACTAGGTCTTTATTTATTTTTAAATAGTAATACATTAATTTAAAATTCACATATCCTTCAAACCTAAGACATCTTGGTTTTCATCGGTATATACCGCGAGCACCAAGTTTTTCATTTTGCTACAATGTATCTAAACAAATGACTGCAATGAAATTAAAAAATTAATTCTTTTTATTTTATTTTTTAAAAAAAGAATGCATTAATTTAAATTTCACATTGAGAAAAAAAATGATTCATTTTGTATACTATAATGGGCGCAGATAAATTAATCTATTTTTATATATTTTTGGTTGATGAATATAATAACTAAACGATTTTTTAACACAAACATTTTAATCTGATACAATTTGTAAAAACTAACCCTAAAATTCGATTTCCATTCAAACTATATAATCTATTTTTCCCTTTCCTTCTTTAATATATTTAAGTTCCTCAACCCCGCACGTGGTAGTCACGTGATCAGTTCTTCCCGCCAATTCGTTCCCGCCAAAAGACTCGCTCCTTCGCAGATTTCTTCAAACCCTCGGCTTCTCCTCACAACCGCACACGCTGAGAAACATACACAGGATGTCTGGTTGGGACGAGGGAGGAGTTTACTACAGCGACCAGGCGCAGTTCCCCCATGGCGGCGGAGACCAGGCGGAGACGGCAAACCGCCACCAAGCACTCCAGAAATTTAAAGAATTCATTCGGAACTTCCAGCACAAGAGCCAGCCGAATGTGTTCCCTTACAGAGAGGCCCTTTTGTCGAACCCCAAGTTCCTGCTCATCGGTCTCGCCGACCTCATCTCCTACGATCCCGACCTAATCCTCCCTCAGCTACTTCGGGACAACCCTGCCGACTATCTCCCCCTCGTAAGCAAATTTGTCCATCGTTTTAACAATTTATTTTCTTCATTTCCCGCATATTTAGTAGTCATATTTAGGCAATTTCAGCCGCAAGCATATTATTGCTGTTCGTCAGTTAATTGGATTTCCAACTTGATAGAATTATGTATATCTGGTTGAAAGCAATTTCATTTATAGAAGAAAGTGCGAAATCTCGATTTCTTTTGATGGATAGGATTATGAATATATCAACTTTCCAACGGATTGTCTATTAATATTCAGCATTTAGCTCGCGTATATGATCAGGAGGGGCGGCACTATGTGGTGGCTCAAGGGGGTCGGCCACGCTTTTCGAATTTTTTTTATATACATGTATTTTTTTAAAAAAAAATAAAAGTATATAGTGTCCCCAATAAAATTATTATCGAGCCCCCACAATATTCGGGTTCTACATCCGCCCCTGTCATATTATCAAAAGTTTATATTGGTGTACTGACATTTCACTTTCTCATTTTATTTCTGAAAAACAAATCAGTTTGAGAATGCAGCAGCAGAAGTTCTGGCAGGCCTCAGAGCTAAGACTCCAGGAGAGGGTGGGGAAATGGAAGAGCCGGTGCCTGGGGAAGTGCACGTGCTCTTGAGGTCAGATCAGGATCCTATTTCAATACGATCGCTTGGGGTAAGTTGATCAGCTCAAGTTATTTTATTATTATTATTATCTGTTTTGTTTTGAGGGTTCTGGTTGCAATCTTTTTTACCTGTTTGGAGGTTGGATTTTACTGAAAAGATAAATCTCTTGTCGAAATGGCTTGCAGGCACAGTATATTTCAAAGCTGGTAAAGATATCTGGGATTGTCATAGCTGCCTCGAGGACTAAGGCTAAAGCTACATACGTGACATTGTTGTGTAAGAATTGCAAGAATGTGAAGCTTGTACCATGTCGTCCAGGACTTGGTGGAGCAGTTGTCCCACGGTCTTGTGACCATGCACCTCAGGTTTTTCACAAACACATTGTTAGCATTTTATAATTTTCATTGTAATGGAAACTTAACGTCGGACTCCTGTTTTAGCCTGGGGAAGAGCCGTGTCCAATTGATCCTTGGATTGTGGTTCCTGATAAAAGCAAATATGTGGATCAACAGACACTAAAACTGCAGGAGAATCCAGAGGTGAGAAATTAATTTCATTTAATGCAAGCTGTAAATTTCTTAAGATAGTTTCTGAAGTTTTATTCTAGTGGAACTTACATCTTCAATACCCTTGTAATTTAAGGATGTCCCAACTGGAGAGCTGCCAAGGAACATGCTTCTATCTATTGATCGACATCTTGTGCAAACAATTGTTCCTGGAACAAGATTGACCCTCATGGGGATATACAGTGTGTTTCAAGCTGGAAACTCATCAACTTCGTAAGAATTTGTAATGTTTATGTGAGAATTAGATTAACCTGGTTGATTGTTCATCAATGTACTTTGAATTGTTTGAGCAGTCATAAAGGAGCAGTAGCAGTTAGGCAGCCCTATATCCGGGTTGTTGGATTAGAGGAAACTACTGAGGCTAATGCACGAGGTCCTACCAACTTCAGCAGGGATGAGGTAACTACAAGAAAGTTTGCCTTGCTCTATAATTTGATCGACACTAAATCTGGAACTGAAACTTGTTTCTGAATTACTTTTATGTAGACCATGGAAATGATCTTATGCTAACAAACTCTACCTCTCAGATTGAAGAATTCAAGAAATTTGCATCAGAGAATAATGCATATGAACAGATATGCTCCAAGATTGCCCCCTCAATATTTGGCCATAATGACGTGAAAAAGGCTGTTGCGTGTCTTCTGTTTGGAGGTTCAAGAAAGGTGGTCTATATTAGGTTATTTTTTTCTATTAGTGTTGCTTTATTTGTTCAATTACTTGAGAATGGTACTTTGATAAATACAGGTCTTGCCAGATGGTGTAAAATTAAGAGGTGATATCAATGTGTTGCTCTTGGGGGATCCATCCACAGCCAAGTCTCAGGTTAGTGAGTATAACCTAACTAAATATATTTGTAGTATAGCACTGTAAATAAATTGCTGAAGTATGTTTTATTACATTGTAGTTTCTCAAGTTTGTTGAGAAGACAGCTCCAGTGGCCATTTATACTTCTGGAAAAGGTTCATCTGCTGCTGGTCTGACTGCTTCTGTAATTCGAGATAATAGTACAGTAAGTTCTGTAGCTAAGTTTATGAAGTTACATAGATTGACTGAGTTGTTGTTTCTTTCATTTTATTTAATTTGCATGTTTTTCTGTTAAATACAGAGGGAGTTTTATCTGGAAGGAGGTGCCATGGTCCTGGCAGATGGAGGAGTTGTTTGCATTGATGAATTTGACAAAATGAGGGCAGAAGACAGGTGATTGATTGACCTCAGAATCCCACATCTCATTTTATGACTCCACTTTCTAGTGAGAGTTCAAATATTTGATTCTGTTGTGTAGGGTTGCCATCCATGAAGCTATGGAACAACAAACTATTTCCATTGCTAAAGCAGGAATAACAACAGTACTCAACTCAAGGACCTCTGTGCTTGCAGCGGCCAACCCTCCCTCTGGCCGTTATGATGATCTCATGGTTAGTTATTTCAAATTCTCAATTGATTGTGTATGTTATCATTTTTTTCAACTCATATAATATATTTAGTTAAACTAATAGGCCTCCTTTTTCATTTTCAGACAGCTCAAGACAACATTGATTTGCAGACAACAATTCTTTCAAGATTTGATTTAATTTTTATAGTGAAAGATATCAAAATGTATGCACAAGACAAGGTACAAAATTATTGATTGATTTAATCCATGAATATGTGTATGTTTGATTGGTTTTCTTTATAAATGGATTGACTCTGATATGTGTTGTTTCTAAGAAATTAGAATTTTATAAAGAAATGTCTGAGAAGCTCAAATGAAAATAATGTAATCCTAACAAGATGTTATGTGTTGGTAGAATATTGCCAGCCACATCATTAAACTTCATGCGTCAGCTGATGGAACCACAAGCGACAGAAGGACTACCAAAGAAGACAACTGGCTCAAAAGGTGTAAATTAAGATCATTTTCCCCTTAGAAAAAGATTCTTTGCTTTTTTGTCATGATGGTTGCTTAGGTGATGTTCATTACATCTTAAGTGTTTTTAATTTCCTTTGCAGGTACATAAACTATTGCCGTACTGAGTGCCACCCTCGTCTTTCAGAGTCTGCAGCATCTAGATTGCAGGAGAGTTACGTGAAAATCAGACAGGTATTTGAGATTGTTCTTAATTATGCTATCAAGATACTTTTATTTGTCCATTTTAGCTTATCACCATCCCTGATAAATCATGTCCAGTGGTTCTTTGGTTTTCTGTCTGGACAAAAATTGTAGGCCCGGCAATCTTTTTATGCAAATGATACAAACTATGCAGTCTTGTAAGTTTCTCTTTCTGGAATTTTTCTTGCAGGACATGAGAAAGCAAGCAAATGAAACTGGTGAGACTCCTCCAATTCCAATTACAGTGAGGCAGTTGGAAGCTATAGTTAGGCTAAGTGAATCACTTGCCAAAATGAATCTGTAAGTTGACCTTGCGTGATGCCCCTTATAGTTTATAACGTGGTGAATTTCACTCGAGTGAAGAATACTAGTTTTTACCCAATCAGATGTCTATGATTCATTGGTGAATGCTGTTGTGAGGATGAAATGAGAGTCATAAACTCCTAGGTTTCCCATTGCACCTTCTGATTACATGGATACTGCCTTTGCTGGGATGTCACCATGATTATTATCCTTACTCTAAAGATTCCTGTAGCTATACCATAGCTCTGGAATTACATACTGTGTTTCATCATTCCCAGTTTCTTTTAGCCTGCCTAGTCCTAGTGTACAGGTGTGTGATATGTCAGTGTCAACCATGGGATACCTCTTTTTTCATGTTTCACTTAGGTGTGTATAATCATACTCCTCAGAGCGCAATTGATATTTTGCGTTCAGTCTAAACGTATGCTTTGGAATTGGATATATATGTATTTGGTGTTATTACAGTATGAGATTGAACAGAAATATCCGGTCATGGTTACATGCATGTATAAATACATATTTGGAATAGACGACGTTAAACTGATGTGGGTATCCAACGCTTACAGGTCTCATGTTGCAAATGATAACCACGTCTCGGAAGCCCTGAGGCTTTTCAACAACTCTACAATGGATGCTGCACGTTCTGGGATAAATCAGCATATAAACGTGACTCCAGAGGTGGCAAATGAGATCAAGGTAAGCGCATGTCCATTTTCATCTTCCAACTAATTCATGCAGCCATGCCATGTCATGCTAACTAACAATTTCAAAATATGGTGGGGCAGCAAGCGGAAACACAGATAAAGAGGCGGATGGGAATTGGAAGCCATATATCAGAGAGGCGGCTGATCGACGAGCTCACTAGAATGGGCTTGAACGAATCCATTGTAGGGTCACTCACAGTCACAGCCTTTAATAATACAACCTACATCTTAGTATATATATATATGTCTGATACTGATATGGTGGTGGATTTGTGGCAGGTTCGAAGAGCTCTACTGATAATGCATCAAAGAGAAGAAGTAGAATACAAACGAGAAAGGCGAGTGATTGTCCGTAAAGCTTGAATTGAATAGAACCGCTTCTTTGTTTTTTTTAAGGTTTGTATTCTAATACCATATATTCATGTAATGTTTGTATACATTTCATGATCGACAATCAATGCACTTACTTTAATTATCACTTCATTTCTCGCTCCTTCCCATCTCACTCTTCTTCATCTGGAAAATATTATTGAGGTTCAATTAGGTATGAATTTGGGGCCCAAGGAATCATGTGGAATAATAACAAGAAATAATTTGAGATAATGAGAATAATATGCGTAAATGTGATAGACAATGAATAACAATTAGTAAGCGATTGGATTGAAAATGAGATCAAGTAATTGCTTATTAACAAGAAATAATTGGTGTGTAGAGTTTCAGCTAAGTCAAATGAGCGTTGAGTCAATAAGTAGTAAAATAAAGTTGTAGTTTATAGGGCATGTCTCCTAAGATTACAAATAACAACCTTGTAACTAAATGGATATGTACAATCAAAAGAGTAGCGGTCAAAATTTAACAAATAAAAAAATTAAAAAATATTCTAAATCCTCTCTCATCTATCGATCACAACCTTAAAAGGTTCCCTAATTCACATATATATCTTTTCCAATATTTTATTTTTGAACCAATAAAATTGTGATGTATACTTTCATTTTATATAAATACAATGCTAAGATTCATATATTTTTTAAAATTATAAAATAAAAATAAATAAAAAATATACCAAAATTTATAATTTTTAATTTTTTACGAATAGAGACTAATTTGGATATATATATATTTATTTTTAAATTGAGATGTATATATGTACACTAAATTATTTTTAAATTGATATACATACACTATATTATATTTGCATTACTCTCGATAATTAAATGTTTATTGCAATCAATTGTCCATTATTTAATCGTTTTATAATTTGTGTATTTTCTTAATTTAATTATAAGTAATATTTTTATTTTAAAATTAAAATCAAATAAAAGAATTATATATATAATGGTGTGATTGGATGGTTGGGTGGTCATGGATAAACTTTGCAAAATAATTATGGTTGAGTTGGATGATATGGAAGACAGAAAAATTAATTAAATATTAATGGTGGGTAGTTGGATGGTTTGCTAATAAACATAATCTAATGACCTAAACTCCACCATTTTAGGGGTTGTTGGAGCTGCTGCAATTGCCGACGCTTTTTTTTGCAATTGTTGGGCCTTATCCGCGAGCTACGATCTTATCCGGAGCTTTTTTTGCAATTGTTGTTATGTGCCATCTTGCTTGAGGTCATCTTGGGAAACTGCACACATCTCCTGAGCTAGTTCAGGTGCTTGGGCTGAGCCCGCATGCCTTTTTAATGGGTTCCGACAGATCCGTTTAGGTCTTAGCTCCAACAAATATATAAAATAAAGATAATTTTATTTATTTATTTTTGTCATTGACGGATAATTTATCTTTTGGATACTTAGATTGTTATAAAATATAATGATTTATCTTAATGATTTGATTGGAACTTGGAAGTTAAACTTGATAAAAATTGTGTGATCGAATTATTCGCTCCTTTTGGATATATTTGCTTTTAGATTATTCAAATATAGTTTTTGAGCGTTCTACATTATCATTGTCATTTCGTGGAAGGTCCAACCAGACATAAACTTCCACACTTCTTGCATCAGAGAAACAATACTAATCATATTTCATTATCTAAGTCAATAAATCAGCAAAACTCCTAAAATGTGTCATTACACATTTATAAAATATTTAAAGTTAAAAAAGTCATCCAAGCATTCGCAGACAATGTACCAAAATTTATAAAATATTTCTCAATTATGAATTCATCCAAACAATGGATACTACTATACAGGTACAAAATAGTACTCCTACATCAAAAAAAACTCAGCCTAAATGCTAGTAAGGAAAATAGGAATTCTGATTGCTGAGAGTGTAATAAAGTTTTGCAGTAAGATGAAATCAACCTGCTTTTGATGTTCTAGCTACAGGTGGTAACACAACCGAATCTAGATCTCCTGGATATGGTGTCCACAACCCTAATCCACCCCTGCTCTCTATCAACTCTGGGTGTTTCCTCAGCTCCTCCATGGTTTTTGCCCACTCTATTTTAGACGAATGTTCGCGTATGTGCGGGTGCAACACGAAGATGGAGTTGTATTCACAGTTGGGAAACATAAAGAATTTGAACAAACCACCTAACCTATAAACTACATATCCAAAGCTCAGCTGATCTCTTGGTGTGAAGAGGTGGACCTCATTGAACCACAAGCAACTAACCAGATTACTCAGTGCCGTATGTTCGCGTATGATAATTGCTCCTTCAGGCACATCTGCAATCAGGGAAATTTTCTTTCAGCACTGTCAAAGGGTATCCCTACATACATCTTGAGCCTCTCAGCAGGAAAAGTGCAAGTAACAGAGATGAGAGAGAAATATGTATAGTGAGAGGTGATGATCTTACCACTCCAGGTGCTTTTTTGTGGATTCCAAGGTTCCACTCTTTCATAGCGATATATTTTCATATGTAGATCAATAAGAGGGCGAGCATATCGCTTCCTACGTTTGTTTGAATCAGCCTCTTCAAATATACTTCGGTGATGTTTATGCTGAGCAATCGCAAATGTGTGCTTGCCACGCCATAAATATCTGCAACTCAGAAACAAAGTTGGCTTACTGAGTCACCCCATTTTTCGTGTTGTACAACCTGCAGAGATGGTTAAGACAGAAAATATACGACTCCAGGGTTTTCACGAAGAAGGCCTCACATGTGAAACAAGAATCAACCTCGAGGATATGCAAACAGTGTATCCCTAATATCCCTAGGCTTAAAGAATCCGAATAGGCCAGTAACAAAATTTTAAACTGAAATAGTTTTGACACTAACAAAAAAATTCTTACAAGTTTTAGAGGTACCAAAGAAATTATGTGTCTTGTTCAAGATATTGCGATAAAAGTATCATACCTCTCTAATAGAAGCAATGGGTCAACTATAAGCTCCATTTTACCATCAATCCAGATGCTGTATCGTGCTTGGGGGAACAGCCTATGGGTTAATATCTTAGGAACCTTCCCGTTTCTTCTAGGTTCATCATAGGGCTGGTTCTTAAGCAGAATCAGGCGCCAGATACCCACCCATTGACCTCCAACAGTATCTTCTTTGACACTGGCATTATTTTTTATAAACTCAAGGGACACTTCATCAACCACCATAAGAAAACAAAATAGACTTTGTGATCGTTTACTAATATTGGATGGCTGGTGGGGCGTATCATATGCATCAAAAATGCCAGTTGCAACAACAAATTCACATTTCTTCACATATTCGACGTCGATTGGAGCCATTTCTTCCCCACCACCTTTCATAAATCCACAATGGACCTGAAGGTACCATAGAACAGTAGTTCTTAACACCATAAAGGTAATGGCTAATCAATGTTACATCATCTATGCAAATAAAAATCAAGCAAACAATAAGTGCCCTTTGCTTTGTCACCCAAGCAACGTATTTCCTTACATATCCAGCACTTATGTGTTGTGATATAACAAAAAAATCAAAAATAACTTAAACAAAATTGTTACTTAATTTCATAGCACAATAATTCATTGTCCAAATACAACAGAATCTACAATTGAATAACGTTAATACCAGAACTCAACTCCTTTTCAGGAAAGGCAATTGCAATGTCTCATTGAGTTAAAAAGATTGTGAAACTGCTTGGAGATTTCAATTATCTTTTACATCAAATCTCCCTACAAGATGCTTAGTGTTCTAATAAAGATATTATGTAAATTGATTATTGAAAAGTATACACGCACAAACACTATAATGTTCTGTTAGTAATAATATAAGGAAACAAAGATATGTTAATGAAAAGAGAAGCCTATCACCTCCATGGTCGGTTTGATCTTGAAGCTATCCTCTCTTTGCTGCCAAGTCTGATGCCCACCAAAGAGAGGAGTAGATTGAGATCCATTGATAGCAGTTCTATAGAGAGGAGAAGATTGAGACCCATCGTTTATAGGATTATCTTCCATGATATATGATAGTCTTCGAATCAGCTTTTCAGGCGATCTTTTCTTTGGAATGACTATTTTGTTTGGGTCATCAGCAACAGGGATAGGACAACCTTATATAAATGAGAAGTAAATTGCTCAAAGTCAATTGACTAAATGTAAGCAGAAAAAAAGAGACTAGGAAGAAAAGTTTATGGCCTTACGATGTGGTGGTGTCACAAGCCCCATTGTATTTAACATGCCATATACCTTGCTATCTTTGTTACAAAGAGCTGCACATCAGAAAGGTTGAAGTTGAAAAGGTGAGAAATCATTTGTATTCAAGGAGAAGAAATGTAATACACCACAACCAAATTACAGCCTCACTTTAAAAATTAAATCCTGCATACAAAAGTTTATAATGCAAATTCTTGTCATAAGTCCGAGCTCCTACAACCCCACCCCATGAAAAAAAAAAAAAAGTCCCTAATACACCACTTGTTTCATGGGAATGGCAAGCATCATCCAGTTCTTCACTAATTACTTAAACCTTCTTTAGGAGAATGATAGGGAGAACACTAATATATAAGTGGTTTAAGAAATTGACACATTAATGCCCCTCTCCCCCAAGAAGCACCAGCAGGGCCTTGCTTTAGTATCGCTTAGATAGTAGCTTAATCAATCCCTATTAAACTAATTACCATCATTAAACGAATACTAAGGCAGTCTAGGAATCCTTTCCCAACCACTGTAGGATGAGAGTGCCACACGTAACGCACATTTTAGAAGAGACAAGTTCTTACCAGCTAGGGTCAGACAATCTAATTCTCTCTAACTTTCCAACACCAAACTCATTCTTCAATTTATCACAATAGGTTTCTGCCAATAATGTACTTGAAAAAATAGTACCACAGCGCATTGCAGCAAGGAATTAACTACAAAATTATTGCCACAAAAAATCTTTTTTATTAGAATAATGGCTCTACATGATAGGGTTTCATAATTGTATGTAGTGCAATACTCCACATGTAAAAATATAACCCATTCTTAGTATAATGAAATTTTACAAGAAGTTATTACTTGGAGAACAGCCAATCATCAATACCATAGTCCATAGTCATTAAGAAGAAAAGAAAAATAATTATTTTCCACATTTATTTCAATAATCTTCACAAGGACTAACACACTCACACTACCACAATGAACTGAAATCTCTTTTATACAAGATTTTAACGTGCTCCCAAAACTAGAACCCAAACAGCTTCAAATTGATCAATGCATCAAAAACACCCCAAAAATCTGCGATAAAACTAAAATCTGTAAAACTCACCGGAGAAAAAAGCAACAGAAGATTGGCAAGACCAAATATGAAACATTAAAACGGTGAGAATAATCAACATCCAAATAATGCCTCCCGTCAAAATCAGCCGAATGAAACCCCTTTTCCATGTAACCCTCATTGTGTATTCCGGCGACAATTTCTCACTGTACAAAAATCCTCCACCATCTGCATTCACAATAACATCAAATCTAAAAAAAAACCCTAATCACCCACAGGAAAAAAATGCAGTAGCGAGCAAAAGAGGAGAATTACACGTAACCTTTAGTTTGCTGGTACTGAGCTCTTCGAGTTGCCCGTGAAGAAACGGACCGGAGAAAATCATTTTCCATTAATTTAAATGCTTATTTTATATTTTTCCACAACAATGATAGCACTTATATGATCAAAGCGATGGGGAGTAATTGAATCACAAAGAAAGATCTAATTTTGATCGCTGTTTCGGTTGGTTTGTTGAAAGGTGATGAGTAGAAGTTGCAAGTGAAGTGCTTGTAGATCTGCTAAGCAAATTCAATTTTGTGATTCTTGAAATTTTTAATTATATTTAAATTCTTGAAATAAATGTGTTGTTTTCTAATTTCTTGGATCCAGGTGAGAAAGAGACAAGATGATTCATCCACCCCGAATTAATTGCTTGATTTCTAATCGGGTCTGGTCATGGCCCGGTCCCCAGTCTCTACCCATTTATAGTGTTTTTGTTGGGTGTCGGTGCCCGACCCGGTACATAATAATTTTTTTTTTAACTATTCAATTTCAATGGGATGGGGATGAGGTACTCCAAATATATGATTAATTGATTATGGGATAAATATCATCTAATTAAAATTATGTATTTATTTAAATTTATATGTTCAAGTAAGAAGTTCTCACTATTATTTGATTATTTCTGGAGTAGAAGACTTAACAAATATAAATTTTTTAATATTAATATATTTATTAAATACACATATTTAGATATTCTCAAAAAAGTTCGAACTTATGAACTTTTGATCACGTACAATATGCTTTGATCATTTATTATACCCGGAAAACGAAGGAGTAAGTGTAAACTTTAAAACCCCTTATGTAGTTATGTTTAAAGCCATTTCTCAGCTTAGAGATTTGGAAATATTCTTATTTTATTAAATTGATTCATATTAATGTTTTAGAATGTTCCAATTTATGTATTATAAAGTTTTTTGTTTGTAATTTATAATTTAGCCATTAAATTTTTTTTTAAAGTATATTAAAATTTTTTATCCCAAAATAGATTAATTAGTGTTTAAAATATATATGAAATTAAATGAGCAACAATAGAAGTGGGTGTGTGGGTCTCATGTAAAACTCTTAAAAATATATTTTGAGAGATACTTAGTTGGAATTAATTTTATGATAAAAATAAAAATGAGATAATATTAGTAATTAAAGAGTAATTTATATGACCAAGATAAATCAACAGCGCAAACTAACGGCGAAGAGAGGTAAGAGGGAGGGAGAAGCTGATGTTGGCGCAAAATCCGGCTATTATTTCTTCGATTTGGAAATGGCCGAAACCGAAGCGCACTTCTAATACTTCTACTTCACTGCCTTATCGCTTCTCGCTTTCTTCTTCTGTATTCCCACGATCCCTTAGGTGCGCTCTCTCTCCCCTTGTGTGTGTGTATATATACTGTGTGCACGCGCGGGTTTGAGAGGTCATTGTTTTTTGTGTTTATTTTCATGGTTAATTTGCAGGTTCGCAGTTCTTGGCGCTGGCTTTGCTGGCTTATCCGTGGCTTGGAATTTACTTCTGGTACTATTTATTGGTTATTTAGTTTAAATGGCTCGAGCTTATGATTCATTTCTGATTCAAATGAAGTATTTTTCAAACTTCAAGTGATGTGTTTAGTGTTCAAGAATGAGTGCCAGAAAAGAGATTGGGGTCCATGCATTAGGGCTCATGATTTGAACTACCTTTTTTTGTATACTGTGAGCCCAAAGATTCTTACAGCAAAAAAAGGACTTGTGTTGTATGAAATGATTTGTTTTATGTGTTCAAGCTTCTAATATTGCTTGTTAGTGTATTAATTGTTGGAAGCATGTATTTGCAGCATGGTTCTAAGGACTCGCATCTGTGTATTGATATTTATGATGAAGCCGGCATTGGTGGAGGGGCGTCTGGGATTGCTGGTGGACTTCTGCATCCATACTCCCCAAAAGGTCCATATTTTCATTCAGCTAATTTTTTGCTCTTTACTGCTGTGGCACCTGATAAATGACTTCAGACATTATATAAAAGAGACTTAAATGGTTGAAATTTGACCTGGCTGAGTTAGTTCACTATACATTTTTGCAGTGAAGCCTCTTTGGCAAGGCGCAGAGTGTTGGGAAGAGAGTTTGAGTCTCTTAGATATTGCTGAACAGGCACTTCTTAAGCTAGTAAAACATGGAAAAGGTGAAATTCCTGATAATGGCGAATCTGTTATAGTTAGGAGAAGGTCTGTTCTTCCTCGTATGTTTTCTTTCATGTTTAACTTGCTCCTGAACTGATACTTACTTGTGCGGTGCAGGGGGATCTTGAGGCCAGCTGTCAATGTAAAGAACATGAATATAATGTCAGAAGTAAGACCCTCTGAGCTGCCAAATTGAGAGTGTTTGGCTTAGGTTGTTTAAGAGATCTTATAAACTCGTACATATTAGGATGATGTTTGATCAATTAGAGTATTTCTTGTAATAGCATTTGTATCAAAACTTAGCCAGTTGGTTAGCATTTTAAAGACTAGATCAAACCCCTGCGTTTAGATATTTTTGCCTTCGAGTTCAGTTTTTTTCCTTTAAATCCTACTTTGCATTTCTGGAAATGTTGAACCTTTAAGATGTTGTAGAGAGCTTATAAGTTCAGTCAAGCACCTTCTATCTATGAATGTTAATTTTACTTCTCACTGATGGAATGTCTTGTTTTCATGAGTAGAATGCTCAGAACTGTGTTGCCAATTGCAGAATAGAGCTCATCAACGAGGATGCTGCGCAAAAGCTAATCCCAAATTTATCAGTGCCATTAAACATGGCATTTTATATGCCTGAGGCTCTGAATGTTAATGCTCAAAGTTACCTCAAGGTGAGACAACAATACAATTGAAATGTTTGAATTCCACACACACACATAGACATGTATATATGGGATTGGGGGAACATTATGATTTAACACTGGTACTGCCCCTATATATGAATGTATGTATCTTATTTCAGTTTTTGAGGTTTTCATATGTTCTCTCTTCTAGGGTCTTTACTTAGCATGTGAAAATCTAGCTAATGGCATGTCAACCGTGGGCTATGTAAACCGAGAATTGAATTTTCACCAGAATTCAGTCCAGTCTCTGTGTGAACTTGCTGGTAAATATTTCTAGAATGCTTTTCCTCAAAGAAAGTCATGTTTTATTTTACATTGACTCTGCACAATGTTTTTGTTTTTCTTCCTCTATGGAATAATGGAAAGCACTTATGAAATTTACTAGATAGAGCCTTGACAACTTACAATAACAACTTGTTTCTTTCGAATTTGATCCACCTAAAGAGCTGGTTGTATAATATTCAGGGGACTACGATGCAGTGATAATCTGCTTTGGAGCCAGGGCAGCCTTTCTGCCTGAGCTCTCTGGAAAACTGCCTCTGAGACCGTGTCGAGGCATCATTGCTCAGCTGCAACTTGGTGATGATCATAGGTAGGTTTAATTCTACTCCATGTTATGCTTTGATGGATGGCCCCCAGTGAAGGAAATCTGATTTTAGTCTTCATATCAGGGAAGAATATCCGCAACACGGTCCATCTATTCTATCAGATGCCTGGCTTGCTGTGCATGGAGCTCGCCACCTGGATTTAGGATCAACATGGGACTGGGAATCGAAGAATTACTCGAGACACGTTACTGATGATGAAGCTTCTGAGGCAATTAAACGGCTTCTCCCCAAAGCATGTTCAGTGTATCCAGCCATAGAAAACTGGACTGTAGCCGGAACAGTTGGAGGGCTGAGGGGGATGCCGCCTCTCACTGCCAATGGATCACTTCCTCTTCTGGGTTGTGTTGATGAATTCATGGATGGAAGAAGCCATTGCTGCAAATATTGGTTGTTTACAGGTCTTGGTGCGAGGGGTCTGTTGTACCATGCTTGGCTCGGAAAACTGTTGGCCCAGGCTGTTCTTTCCTGCAACGAAGATTTGCTTCCTGGGGAGTTAACTTCATGGAAGCATAAGATGCACCCACAACTATATATATAAGAAAGATGCATGGAGTTTCAAATCTTCTTGCAAATTACTCGAGATTCACTCTAATTGATTGAGTCGAGCTTGAGCTCAATTGTACACACATAAACCTGATTGTATTTATTATGTTTCTAATAAGGAAACAGATCTTACCACAATTTGTGCATTTTTTTTCTTGTTTCTCACAAGTCAAATGAGAATCATGCTTGAGGTTCATATTTATCCCGTTGAGTTAGACTTGCTCGACTCATGGTCACCCCTCTCTGTTTAAGTTAGGTTTACGTGCATTTTTTAGAATGAGCATGAGCGTTGACATCAAAAGACTTAACTAATCACCGCATAAAATTGGCACTGAAATGCAGTTGCAAACCATCTCATGAGGTAACAAATTAAAGAATCCTAACAAGGATAACAAAAATATACCTTTCCTCACTGTGATGTTCTCACAACTTGTTACGGCTGAGTCCAGATGTAAACCTGACCTTGACTTGTGGCGCCTGCAAGCATGCCGATGCTGTATGGATGTGCATCAAAGCGCCATGGAACTGAAGACACGAGATCACTCTCTAAAGTTGCAACAACTCCTTTCCCAGCAACAGAGATCACATCCACTCCTCTCTTCATACTACCAATGCAGATGGATGAGTCGTCCCAACCCCATATGCCTCTGCGCACATGGCATGATTATATGCCGGTATTAGTTTAAAGTTTGCAACCACTGAAATCCATATGTATCATACCTGAATGTGGAAATCCATCTGCCACTCTGGTTGTAGAGGGGTACCATAGAAGTGTTTTCATAATTAGCTCCACTTGACACACCAATGTTGTCATCCAGACTGCAAAAACCGATGAAAACAACATCATTTAAACATATCTTTGCACAATTAAATGGCAAAGCCACAAAAATGAGCTATGCTGAAGCCCAAAACACACCTCGTTGTTGCAAGAAACTTCCCTGAGGGTGAAAAGTAAGCAGAGTACACAGCTCTTCTATGACGTACAGTTGTCAATGGGGTGGTGTTATCTGTGTTCATGAGCCTCAGATCCCAGATACAAGCAGTGCCATCTGTGGAGCTTGTAGCCATAAGATTCTCATTATCTGAGTTGAAGTCTATGGTGTTGATTCTATTTTCATGTAAATCACATGATAAAGAAGATTTTCCTGCTCGCAGATCCCACTTATTGTATCCCCCCCTATCCTCGCTAAAGTATAAAGACTTTCTATCATGGGGACTCAGGGACATAGAGTAGATACGATACTCGCTGTGACATACCGTAGCAAATACCTCTTTCTCCACCTCCATCAACCTGATAAACCCATCATAGCATGAGCTGTAAACCTGCATAAAGAAAGGAATGTTGCTCCATCAACAGTGATTATGAGCAAGACTGTACAAAATGAAGATGCAGTACCAAATTAAGCTTAGTTTGTCCTGAAAATAGAATAGTACTTCTCTGTATAAGTAAGCAGGTATACACATACAAATTATACCAACCTTTGATATGGAAAACGGGTCTATCACAATTTCAGAAACATGTCCTGAATGTGGGTGGTACAGATGGATCCCATTACCATCCTCTTCCTTGCCATTGACATGCCAAAACCCGACATCTCCCAAATTGTTTCCAGCAGCTATCATTTGAATGTCCCGAGCAGGGAAAAACCTCAAACTCATAATTCCCCCCGGAACCAACCATGCTACATTCTCGGACTTCAATTTCAATGTCTCCAAGTTGACCGAACCCCACACTTTCATTCCAGGTTTAGACGTCTCAGAGCCTTCAGCATTGACCAAACTATCAATGGAATCACGTGCAACTGCATCACCCTCATTCAGTAGGCCACCCCGGGAACGTCCCAAAATAATATCTACGAGTTTGCTGCCCATTCCGTCATCACCTCTATATGCATCTTTCATTGTCAGATGTCCCTGCTTGTTGAAATTCATCTTTGCGGATTTACCAATCTGCTTGCCAATATCGACACCATCGTCCAAACCATTCGCAGTAGCGGCATCAGGTGGCACGCCACGTGCCCTTAGCGATCGGCGTAGTACTACCGGACTTTCAGTTTTAAGCTTCTTTTCCGGAATGCGTTTATACGGCTTGCTCTGGACGCTGCCAAATCATAATTCATCAAGAGTAAGCAACATATCTAAAAGCACCAAAACATCCGGAAATAAGCTTCTTTTTTTTTTTTTTTTTTTTTAAACTCAGCTGAGATTCTATCGCACAATGATAAAAAAGGTAATCCGCCACCAAATCAATTTGCAACTAACCCTAATTAAAATCATTATTTCGAAAAAAAATGCGGAAATAGACAACCAATAAAGTGGAAACGTAGCAAGAGAACCTCTGGCGTTTAGCGGAGGCGGCGGAGAGGTCGCTTAGCTTTGAGCGGATCTTAAGAGCTGCCAACATTTCGCCATTCCGTTTGATGTTTTCCAGCCTCCGCCGCTCGTACTCAGTCATCTCCGCCTGGCTTCCCATCACGAACACCGGAGAAGCAATGTGACGGTTACTGCCTGACGCCTGAGAATTTTATCAAATGATCGGGAACTGGAAGAATGTCGCGGCGGCGTAATTTTATTGCACGCCGGCGGGAGATTACAAATTGGCGCGAAATCCAAATAGGGGGGACGTGGCATATTCGCGCTTGTGCGCTTCATTATATAATATCTTATTCAATTTAGAACTTAGAGCAATTAAATATTGATTTAAATTTTGAAAAATCAAATTATTCTTGATCAATGACCTTCATATTTAACGCGATTAAAAAATATCCAACAAAAATTTATATGACGGTTACACATCAATCTCATTAACATATCATTTAATTCACGATTAATTTTTTTTTAAAAAAAAAGTCATGATATGGATTCTCACACGTTGTCGCCGTTCGCAGCATTTCATTCTTTCAATTCTTCACTAGTTAGCAATTAAATTAGTAAAAAAACTAATTTATTCATTCAGTATGCCACTTTCAATAGTTTTTGAAGTTAAAACATTTTTTAAAATTTTGATTAGACATAGAATAGGAGTTAATTTTGATTTAGACATAGAATAGGAGAGCACTATGAACTAGTGAATTGCAAATCTATATATACCTAAAAGCAAAACCCCACCCAAAATATTTTCCCCCCAAAATATATTACCAAAAATAAACTCAATTTATATTAGGTAAGTAAAATTAAATATGGTAAGTATGTAAAATAATAATATGTAATTGCTAATTGTTTTATTAGAATGTATATAATAATAGTGATATAGTATATTAGGTTAATAAAATCAAATAAATTAAGTTTTAGATAATTAGAATAATAAATATATTGTGTGTGTGTGTATATATATATATATAAAGACATGTTTATAATATTTTTTATATAGTTAAATATATTATCTATATATTAAGTAAATAAAATCAAATATATTAAATTTTAGAAAATTAAAAATAAATAATATATTAGATATATAGATATATATATAATACTTAAAATACTTACAACTTTTAATTAAATAAAAGAAGGGGAAATGGAGAGGAAAAAATATGTTTTAAATAATATTTTTATGTTTTTATCTAATTCTATACTGTTTGTAAAAGTAAGATTTCTAAAAAAATAACAATTTTTTCCCTAAATATAATTTCCGAAAAAATTATGAAAAAAAATATTGTTATAGTGAATTTAACATTAAAATTTGCAATGAATGGTATTATCAAACAATTTAATGAGTTAAATTACTAATAGTAAAATCAATTTATTTATGTAATCAATCATCATTACTAAGATTAATGGTTGTTTGAGAATTTTCTAAATTAATTAAAAATGCAAAATGTTAGGCATTTTTTATGCAATTTATCATTAAAATCCTATAACTATTCAAAAATTATGAGTACTATAAATATAAGTAATTTTTCTTAATTTTATCACTTCATCATTTCTTCTCCATGTAAAATCTAGGCAATGATTTTTTTTTTCTCTCTAACTGATGGAATAGTCCATTTTTTTTATGTAGCAATTCATTTATTTTATAATATAAATGTCAACGTGGGAAGAAGACAACTTTGATCTATAATTTTATATTGTATTATTTAATATTTACATTTATTAATTTATTTCTTTATATTTTTCTTCTTCAATATTCTAATCTTGGCATTACATTCATATTAATGTAATATTGTTCTTGGTTTTATTATGTTACTTTTTTTTCATTTTAACATATATTGTCAATTAGTATTGATGTTCTTCATTGTTTTCCACCAAATTAGATGTAAAAAATGAGTTCATTGTCATTTGTTCTTAATTGAGTGTATTGTATACCACTATCATGCCATGTCAGATCTAATTTTATATTATATATTTAAGAAATACCATATTTTTGTTCTTATTATACTTATCACTAGTGTTGCACCCACGCCTTGCGTGGAAAATTTAATTACTTGTATTAAATTTGATGATTTATTTGTAGGTGAACAATATGAATATTTAAAATGTATAAATTATAAAATTGTAATGATAATATATAAAATTTATTTATATATAGTATATATGTCATATATTTACAATGATTAATTTTTAGGTTTTATTTCATAAGTCCAAATATCACTTTTTAATTTAAACAATATTTATGCATTAATTTTTTTAAGTTGTAATTCACTATTCAAATTGGGAGGTAGTGTCTCCACACAAATCAAATATATGACCAAATAATTATAAGCAAAGTGATTATCGCTTTTGCTCATAAATCGATATATGTATGAAAAACTTTCAATATTTTATTAATGAAATATTTTACATTTCCAACATTATATTTTTTCTTTCCTATTTTTAAAATGAACTTTCATAGATGTATCATAAAATTATTTATTACATCATTAGATAGCTTTATTTTTTATAAATAGAATGCATTGATATAAAATTCGCACGCCCAGATATTTAAATATTTGTATTGGTGAATGCTTTATACATATTAAACTATCAATCTCAAATTGTTTGAAGTACAATTTCACCCGAACTATATCTGCTTAGTATATTAACTTCAATAACATGATTGTCTAACTTAGTGATAATTAGGGCAGTTTTGTTGCATAATCCAATTTAATGAACTATATTTCTCAATAATATAATTGGAATTACCACCTTGGGTATCTCATGCTTCTACAATCTTGTACATTTGAAAATTTTTAAATATTAGTCCATCGAATTTACACATATTGTATTAACATAAATATAACATACTGTGTTACGATCCATCATGTGTTGATTCACCGAATCATGCAACAATATCATTATTGGAGCCAACATGGCTCTGTCTTGCAAATATGAAAAATATTATTGCTAGAAAATATAGTGGGGTACATGTTTTTGGCAATTACCTCAATAGGTCCACAAAAAGATTTAGGTGAATATCATTATCACCACTCAGATCATTATCTCCAATTGATGCAACCCACCTTGGAAATGCTCTTAATTTAAAGTCTTCAACTTTGGAGCTCAAGAAAGAAAATGAGGTTAATATTTCTCACCGTATTTTAATAGACTAATAGGACTGGTGTATTATAAATATTGTATTTTTATTTAAACTCACACACTAAGATATTTCTTGAAAATCTCGAACTCATGTCTTATTGGTCAAAGCATTTTGATCACTGCGTCTTTAATTGTAGAAATATTAAATACTCACTTAGTTATAACATTGTCGATAAATTAACATATATTTAGACTTTCATAAAGACAAATCTATGATTAATTTTTAGTTATTCTTTGTTATTTAAGAAATAAGACATATTTGATCATAATAAAGATTACTACAAATCTTTTATAGTGATTCTAATAAAAATATAAATAAAAACTAAGTATAGTTAAAAAATGGATATAATTAAGGGGGTGGTAAAAAAAATGGAAATACCAATAATGAGATTGAACCAAAATTATTTTGATTTGATTAGTTTTAATTTATGGATGATATCTTGGTTCTCAATTTTTTCATTAATTTATTTATTACGTTAATTAAGATTAATCTTTATATTCAAACATATAAGACTTGTTTTATATCATGGATGTAAAATAAAAAATATAATACACTCAAACAATAAAAATTAAAAATAATTTTTGAATAATTAATTATTTGTACTTACTATATTCCTCAATATAAATTAATGGGAAAATAGGGAAATATATCACATTCTTTTACATATTAGGGGATTTTATCCCACTCTTTTGCTGTTAGGGAATTATATCCCACACTTTCATTCTGTTAGGGAATTTTGTCCCATATCGCTGACTAAGCCGTTAAGTGCCACGTGGCATTGATGTGGTGTTGATTCATTGCCACATATTTGCCACGTGGCATTTGTAATAATTTTTTTAATATTAATTTAATTTTTAAAAAAAATTTAATTTCATAATTAATATATATATTTTTTTATATTTCATTTTTTATAATATTTTAATAATAATAATAAGATATATAAAAATAATAATACTTTAAATAAATATAAAAATATTATTGAAAATTAAAAAAATAAGCATTAATTATTTAATTATAATATATTAAAAAAACTTAATTCTCATTAAAAACTGAAAATTAATATCAATGAAAGTATTTACAAAACTAATAAATATTTTTTAAGCAAGTGTTGGCCATAGAAAAAATTATTGATGATAAAACTAAACAAAATTAATTCTAGACATTGAATGATTATTTTACTTTATTTTTTAATATATTATAATTTAATATTTAATGTGTTTTTATTTTTATATGTTTGCCTTTTTAATAATATTTTAATTTTTTTAAAAAATAAATATTGTTTACATACGCATATATATATATATATATATATATATATATATATATATATTAAAATATTATTAAGAAACATCAACTAAAAAATATTAAAAAAATCAAATATATAAATAAAAAACACGTTGAATATAAAATAAAAATATAGAAGAAATAAAAATATTATTTAAAAATTAAATTAATTAATATATGAAAATTTAAAAATGTCATATGACAAATATATGGCAGCGAGTCAGCGCCACATCAATGCTATGTGGCAGTTAACGGCTTAGTCAGCGCTATGAGACAAAATTCCCTAACATAATTAAAGTGTGGGATATAATTCCCTAATAACAAAAAAGTGGTTATTGTAACGCCCCCATCTGACCTTCCCAATACGGGGCCACGTTACATTGATGTTTCAGGTTTTTATGAGCATTTCCAAAATATTTAAATAAGAAGAAGACTTAATTTCAAATAAAAGCAGTTTATCAGAAGTACAAATCCTTCGAGTCTAGAAAATTAAACATAACTTCAGTCTTTAAAACATTCAAAAGGGAAGGGTTTTCAGAGAGCGGTGCAGCTGTGTGTAACGTGATGGTGACATGTATATGATGATACATGTCACAGGATCTTATTCTTTGCAAAACTCTTCACATCTCCAGCTTACACCCCGCTACCTCCATCCAAGCTGCTTAACCTGCACGTTTTAGAAATAACGCGAGGGCTGAGTACTTTCGTACCCAGTGAGAAACATGCCAAAAACATACATTATATAGGAAATATGCTATGCAACTCACACAGCTAAACACGGGGTTTTGTTGAAAAGAACCGTGTTAGCCAAAACATTTTCTTCCACACGTGTGTTATTTTAGATGTTATCATATCTGTGTCAGGGTTGTAACTGGAAGTTGGCCGACTTCCAAGTTACGATGATCAGTTAGGAATGAATAAACACTCAACCTACTGTCATCTAGAGTGCACTAGTCTCAGAAATCCTTGTTGAGACCCGATCGCTTATTAATCATAATTCACAATCAATCATCAACATTCTCATTCACAATTCCACATTCCTGTATAACAAATTCCACCTTATAACTTTCAAATTCCCATCATATGGAGTCGCTACGCCATATGTACTAATTGAGTTCTAGCGCAGTTATGAGAACCTGGTTCCAAACTCATTAGTTATTCTCTCTTGTCGTTGGGAAACGACAGAGAACAGATAATGATAACACAAAATAAGCATAGCAATTTCAATTTAAAAGCAAAACATTTTATCACGCATTTTGAAAAGAAAACACGCATTTTGTTTTTTTTTTATAGATTTGAAATAGTTTCCCACCTCGTTTACTTGGCTTATTTAGATGCTTGAGCTCAATGATCCTCGTTCTCAAATTCCTACAATTAATCACGGTGTACCCAATTAGGATAAGCGATCTAGGACAACGGTAAACCTCAACAAAACTAAATTTCCACATATTTTCCATAATTTTCTTTCGATCCAAATCATTAATATCTATGCATGTGTTGCGCCCAACATGCTCCCAAAATCATATATTTAACTCAAAAATTCCCAATCAACATGTCACATGCTTCCCCTTTAATTTAACATGCTTCAACCTCTCTTAATCAAAATAGAATTTAATCCGACTCTCGATTATAATAACCTACACCTTAAATATGTTTAACATGCTCGGATAAACATATATTAAACTCAAAAATTGAGAATAACTTAAATCAGATCGAGACAAACACGAAAAATCAAGTTTTCCCCTTTCAGCCTGCCCATATCGACCTGGAACAGAGGGCATATCGACCACTTTCAAGTCGATATGGATCTTCTTTCAGGTCGATATGGATCTTCCTCTTCGGCAGAAACGCACCCCCGACCTGCAACTCGCTGTTTCTCACAATCCAACCACCCATAACCACATGAAATCACATATATAAGGTCCTAGACTCAAGGGGACACGAATACATGCTTCAAAGCAAGGAAAACGACGTAAAATTGGAGATGTGCGAAGCTCACCGGAGTTGGAAAGTGACGGCGGTGGCGATGTGGTTTTTCCGGCGAGGAAACTCGCACTTCTTGGTACCAAAATGCTCCTTAGGGACTAGGGAACACGAAAATATGAGTCTTTGTTCGAGAAAATCGCATTCAAACAAGATATAAAAATCTGAAAATCGGATTCTCACCACTCCGGCGGCCTTACTTCTCTCTACGATAACTTTCTTGTTCCTCGTCCTCTCGAAGCCCACGAGTACTCAAATCGAAGCTTGGAGAACGATCTTTCAGATGGAGGTGGTGGCTCGTCAAATTGTTGTCGGAGTTGGCCGGAATCGCGCTGGGAACAGGGCAGCGTGGAGAGAGAAATGGGTGGGGGTGCTGGAATGGTTTGGGAGTGGAGTGACTTCTCTCTTCCGTATCTCCTTCGACACTTAGTCTCACGACGCGTACTTTAGCTTCACGGAAACCTTGAAGAACAAGCTTCAAGATGGTGGTAGTTGTGTGGCCGACGGCGGTCTGTGGTAGCCGGAATATGGACGGAAAGATGGGGCAGCGAGGCTGGCTGGGCTGGGAAGGATTCGTCACAGTCCAGCGACCCTCCTTCTCTCCTCGATATCTCGCTCGATACTCCACCTCACGAGCTCCACCTTATCTCAATTTGAAGCTAGAAGAGAGGGCTATTTGAGGGTGGTGGTGGTTCGTCGAGCGGTGGTCGGATGCGGCCGAAAAAGTAGAGAGAAAGTGGCAGCTATGGGAGGGTGTGGGGAGAGGGTTAGGGGATGGTGTCGGGATGGTGTTGAAAAATTGGAGTAATAACTCCTTTTTTTTTTACATTTAAATAAACCCATCAAAAATTTCCCCCACCTACCATTCAAAAATTTCCCCCACCTACCACTTCAAATACTCCGCCTTAACTCGTGTATAAATTCCTCCGATAATTAATATTCTCGGGTTTGATTTAAATTGCATTCTCCCGATTAATTATGCAATTATAAATAAATGCTCGCTTTAATTAACCCATCTCGTTAAATTTCGTCTCAAAAGCAAACAATAATTAAATTTGCAAAAATAATATCCTTTTTATTTAATTTAATTAAGCATTAATCAGCTTAATTAAAATCGGGATATTACAGATAAAATCCCCTAATTTGTTAAAGATTGCGATATATTTCACTATTTACCCTAAATTAATAATCTTTAAGAATTAAGGGCAGTTTAAATTGAGTAAATCTTAAAAATTAAAGGAATTTGATTAACTTAAATAGTTAACAAATAATTTAATTTATGTATAATATTATTATGGTATTTATGTATTATATCATTGAGAAATATAAAAGTATGTTTGGTACTAATGTCAAACTTTTAGTTTATGTTAAATTTTTTTCTTAGATTTTGCTTCCAATATTTTTAATCAGTAATTATACTAAACGCTCAAAATAATGCATAAGATCTTATTCTTTTTCGTTGTAAACTTGTATAACAATACAACCTAACAACATCAACAACAAAATAATAACACAAAAAAATATAAAATTAACAGATATAAGAAATTTTTACATTCTTTTCCCCTAAAATCGTTATAACTACATATAATAATAAGCAATAGGTAATATAAAAGAGATTGGTAAACAGAACAATAATTAAAAAAAATAAGTGACATTAATGAATTTTTATTTTTTATTTCATCTCCTTTGACAATTACATTGGTTTTCTTCTAGAAGGCTGCAAAATGAGACATGGATATTAAAAATAAAAATATAACAAAGATCTTGACTATTAAAATATAAAATTATAAGTATCTGCAATTTTGATCACCCCTACAATTTGTAATATAACCTGCAAAATAATATTGCATTTCATCTCATATTCGCATCTTTCATCTCCACAATAAAGATATTATACTCGAAGTAGAGCATTATTCTATTCACCTCTAATTCTAAAAGCACCATCCTAAAGCCATAAGAAAAAGTAAAATGATTTTTCATATTCTCAATATATTATCTAGTATTTATAGTGATGCTTGTTTAATAATGTACTAGTGTTGCACCCACGCGATGCGTGGGAACTTTAATTATTTATATTAAAATAATATTAAATTTATTATTTTTGGTGAATAATATGAATTTTAAAAAAAGTTTAAAGTCATTGTTATATGATAGTTATTGAGGTTTAAAATTAATTTGGTCCAAGAACGAATTAAGTCCAGCCCATCACGTTGGTTTAGTGCCAAGATTATGCACTTCGGAGTTTTCTATTTTCGGATATCATAGGTCAACGAAAGTATTCTTAAGCTGCTTTCTCTAGAACACTAATGACCCTAAATGATCACAGGCAAGGACTATCAATCCACTCCAAAGTACTAAGCTCATTCGGACTATGACAGACTTGGCCCACTTCGAAATGATCTTATAAGATGCTCCAGAGGTTATCATCCTACAATGTAAAATACGAAGTACCTTACAGGATAAAATCCCTGCTCCTACATCGGATCAGAATCCGAATATTTGAGCATGGACATCAATGTTTCGATCCTCACCAGGGCTCAATCGTTGATTCCTTCCACCCACCGAATCCTACTATCTGCCACAACGTGCATAGCATGACTTTCTACTGTCATTTGCCACAAATGCACTGGTCCTACCTCCCTAACCAAGTGTCTTCATTTTGGAGCAGGTGACTTTCTCTAAGAATCATCAAGGATGATTTGTAAACTTTTTCCTCACCATGACCCATCTTCTTACTCTCAATTGATGTCTTTTGTGAGAGAATATCATATCTTGTAATAGAAATTCCATGAAAAAAATAAATTTATTGTTGAAAATCTACCTACCAATAATAACACATTCATCATAAATTTATGTATTATTTATAATATGTATGTTAGTCGTTTTCTTTACTTTAATTTACTTTTAAATTTTATTTTATAATTTTTAGTGCTAGATAATTTCCATTATTTTTAAATGTTTGACAACTTTTACTATTGTATTCCTAAAAAATATTGAATTTTCAACCTTTTACTTATCTTTTTTCTACCTTTTTAGAACCAAAATGACATTTGGTAACTAATATATTATTTGTTGCATCATTACATAAACTTTTAACTACGTTCATGCTTTATACATACGAAACTTGAATCTCCAATTGCTTGATATGCAATTTGATTTATAATTCTCAAATATATTGGGAATTTATAAATTAGCTAATAATTTTAATATTATTTTGCAATACATATAACTTAAAATAGAAAAATATTAAAACCACATTTAAAAAATGACAACTTTTGTAAATAAATGCACAAAATAGCAAAAAAACCTAGTACAAAGTCTAATTTAACCTTAATGAAGTATATCAAAACATATCTAATCTCTAAATTTCATTGGGAATTATAACAAATTGGATATTTAATTCATTTCCACATTTACAGAATTAAATCAAATAATTGAATGTATTATAACATATTTAATATAGAAATAATCATATTACATGCTAAAATGTAAATTAAATAAATTTAAAGTTAATTGATTAAATGTGAATTCATGCAAACATTAATTAATTGAATTTACATCCTCATTTTTAATTATAAAAATTTCAAAATTCACGCCCCCCCTAAAAAAAACTAATAATAATAATAATTTTAATTCACAACCCTTATTTGTATTATAAAAATATTAGCCACCTTTTAGTAATTCAAATTTATACAAAATGAATTAACAATTTCTCTAAAATAATTAAAATTGACGATTAATTTGAAATGAATCCAAATTTACGCCTATAATTATTTAAGTTTTTACTCCAATTACCTTAACAATTTGAAATAATAGCAATTTCAACTTACACCCTCAAATTTTGATTAAAATCCAAATTCACACCCAAAATGATTTAAATTGCAATAAAACATAATTAAAAGAAAAACTTTAATAAAATTGGTCAACTGAAATATTTACATGTAAATAAATTAAATAATTTATATAACTTTTAAAACCAGTAAGATGAGAGAAGTTTTGCTTTTTTTAAAAAAACAATAAATTGACTACTAAATGGGTTGAAATTTTGAAAAGTAGGGGTATTTGCACAATTTTTGCTATATTGTGCATTTTTTTATAAGAGTTGTTATTTTTTTATGTGAAATAGTAAAACTTGATATTTCAGAATTTTCCTCTTTATAATAATTCAATAATAAATATCTAATTATTGATTTTATCTATATATTTATATCAAGTATTAAAATTATAAAAATCAATTATTAATTAAGGAAGTAAATAGTTAATTAATGAACTATTAATGCAACTCCATTTTCCATATATAGTTTGCGGTTTTGTTTTAATATATATATAGATTGCATACAACTTTAATTTTTATGGAATCTAAATCAAATTCCATGATTTGAGTTTATGATTTTACGAAAATCACGCCTAAATATGAATTCTTGAATATATGGATTAATGTATTGGATCGTCTACTTTAATGTCATTCAATGTTTCCAAAACAAAATAAATTATCCTATTTTATCCGTCAATTTTATCATTTCATTAGGTAAGCTTTATTTTTATAATTAATTTATGTATTAAGATTTTATGAACTATCCTCTTATTTGTGGGAGTGTGTAATGTACCATAATGAATATATATTGAGAATAACTATAAGGATAATAATAATCTTCACCTAATAAGCACAGTATTGTTGTACGCTAATTTCCAAAAGATGGATCTAATTCAATTTCTTACATATTTCGTTGAAGATTAAAATTGACGAATATTATGGAAAATAACAATTAAAAAACATTAATCTAATTAATTTATATATATCTCCTCAAAATATATAATTTAATTTTAGGAAAATAATAATTAAGAAAATTCAATCTAATTTATTTTTATATATTCTCCTAAAATATATAGATTAATTCAAAGACTTAGTTTGTGTACCCCTAATTTTTTTATATTATGATATTATATTTATAATTATTTGCATAAAAATAATAATAAAAGATTTTGTCTATGAGAAATAATAATTCACACATATATTGTTTTATGATCTAATTCCCTTACGATTCATTTAGGAAATAATAATGTGTACACTAATTACCTAAAATCAATCTAATACAATTTAATACATATTTCCCTAAACTTGAAAATTGACGCATGTAATTGGAAATAATAATTAATTAAAATTAATATAATTGATTTCTAATTCATGTATACATCTTTTTCTAAAAATGTATAGATTGATTCTAGAATATTAATAATTAAGGAAAAAATCAATCTAATTGATTTATAAATATTTTCTAATGTATAGTTAAAATCTTACTTATTTCCTATCATGAAATTAAATTTAATAAAAACATAATTATAGAATATTTAATACAATAATTAATGAACTGAGTACTTAAATTAATGAACATTTATTGTAAGTGAATATTTCCATATATATATCCGGTATTGTTTTAATATATATATAGATTACTATATTCTTTTTAAAAAAATAAGCAAGACTCTCGAAACAAATGTATACACATCTATATCTATATGTATCTATATAATACTAAAAGCAAGACCCCTAAGAAATTTTTTTCCCTTCCAAATTACTTTCCAAAATTAAATGTATAACATATTAGGCAACCATTCATAAATATGGTAAGTATGTAATTATTAAATTTTCAATTAATTATCAATAATACACATTACAATTAGCAAACAAAGATTACGAAACTTAAAATATGTGACGTTTTATATATTAATAAAATATTTAAGTTAAGGCGAGACTATAGGCATGATAGGTTGATTTTAATCAATTAGGAGTATTAATTTGATTTTAAAAGTCTATAAATAGTGTACATCTATTTCTCAGTCGCTCCCACTGTCTATTATCTTGATTGAGGTATGAAATATTTTTTTTTAGCTTTCAATTATTTTGAGTGCATTTTAGTGAATTTGTTTGCTAATAATATTATTTCTTGAATTCACAGCACATATTAGGAGATTAACTTAACTCGAGGAGAACACACAAGACGATATTTGAAGATATTTTATTATCTTCAACCAATTGGAGCAATTTTCTTCCTTGAGAAAAAATATTTGATTTTATTATTATTTTTAAGCTTCGGAAAAGTATTTTAGTTAGTGTGTAATTCCACTCATTTCTTAATTCGTACATATGATATATTTCTATCATTTTGTATTGAATAGCTAGATTAATTATTTTACTTTTTTTTCTCACTATATATTGTTGCAGTTAAACTACATGTTTTACAATTTATCATTCAATTTGTTTTAGTCTCAATTTATTTATTTGAGAATTATTGAATATTAACAACTAATTGCTATATAGTTAAGTACGAGAAGGTTAATACACAATCTTACTTGATATTGTAGGGTAATAAAATATTATATACAACTCATATATATGTGTATTAATTAAACTGAGCAATGAACATTCTCTTCTATTTGTTTGTGAGTATTTATTTGAATATAATATTACACGAACTCTTATTTGTATATTATTCAGTATATATATATATATATATATATATATATAGACTTTATTATAATAATGATATATAAAAAATCAAGAAATTCTATTCGTCATTTTAATCATCTTTTTAAAATATATTTTTTATTATTTTAAATTTACGAATGTGGGCATAAAAGCATTAATAACTCATTTTTAAAAATTTAATGATTACGATAAAAAATAAAAAAATTCTATTTGCCATTTTAATCATCTTTTAAAAATATATTTTTATTATTTTTTAAATTTACGGAAGTGGGCATAAAAGCATTATCAACTCATTTTTTAAAATGTAATGATTACATTAAAATGATTTGAGATCGATTCAAGTTAATTGGATATATTTTATAAAAAAATTCTATGATATTAATGTATATGAGCATTAATGTCTAGCATAAATTTGAATTAGGTATCCAATTATCTTGAAATGATCATAAAGTTAAATAATAATGTTACAATAGCTAATAAAATTGGTATGAGTATGAAATAATTGCTGTCGAAGCTGCTATTTTTTTTTTAATAATATGTGTTTAAAATTAATTTTATATATTTATATTTTGTTTAAGTATGTTATAAAGAAAACACGTGATTCTCACAATGGTACAATTTAGAATAATGACGAATCAACTGCAAGGGATGGACAAAGAAATGCATGCATAGTTTAAAGTATATTTAAATAATGGTTCCTAGGGGCGAATACAGACATTGATTATCGTGGGGTTCGACTATTTTCGGTATCGACACTTAATATATACATAAATCTTTTAAAAAATAAAGTATATGTAAAAAGAAAATTAAAATTCTTGTGAGCGCTCCAGTCCATAAGCCCTATGCTGACTTCGCCAGTGCATATTCCTAAATACATAATGTTATTATTTTAATTAATTTTGTCGAAAATCATTCAACGGGGCAAATATTAGTTTCAAACCAAATATTAATTAAAACAATAAGTATATTTTATTATATAAGATTAATGTTATGTTAAATATAAAATAAAATATAATATATTACTATAAATTCATTTGTTTAATACATTATTAAATACTGTATATACATATTATGCGTGTATATAGTGCATTTATGAACATTAATGAAATATATTAATAAAATACAAATCAATTAAAAGTAGAGAAAATTAAAAATACTAAAGTGTATATAAGATAAAGAAAGAGGGGAGACAATGTTCAAATGAATATATCTTTAAACGAGATATTATAAAATAGTTATAAAATATGTTGTGTTTGTAGAGTTAGAAGAGAGGAGACAAAGGAAAATAAATATGGATGTAAGCATCCTAGCTTGGGATGCTGATGGCTTAATTAAGTGTATTGTATGTATCTAATGGGTTATGGATTTGAGTTTCAATAGGAATAATTGGGTCGAGTAAGTGTTAAGATTAATGCATTATAGAAAAATTTTAAACATTCGATCTCAATTATATCAATTTTTAATATTATCGCATATACAAAGCTCAAAAAATGAAGTTTAGTACATCAACATGCATAATAAGACTTCCCTCCAAGAGAAAAATGATGAGAGTGCATGTAAATACAACATCCAATATATATATATATATATATATATGAATTGGATCCAGTGATAAAAATTATCGTTATGATAAAATGATAAAGCCGTTTGATTACGTTTACAATGTTGCTTTATTGTGTTTTAATTGTTGCTTGATTACAATGTTGCTTGATTGTATTTCAGTTGTTGCTTGATCATTTATTGTTTGATTGTGTTTTAATTGTTTGATTAGATATCAACCATTGATTTAATTAGATCCAATGGATGAGATTAAGTCTTATTTTTAATATAATTATTTATTATCATATGATCTCATATCTCTCTCTCTCTCTCTATATATATATATATATATATATATAGAGAGAGAGAGAGAGAGGAGAAAACGAGACTAATATAGTGAGACGGAAGGAGTATAAACCAATTGTGATTAGTTGAGTAATATGATATATGTATTCAATTAACTTATAAATCTTAAAATTTGAGCTAAATTTGATCGAATTTTAATATTTTACTGCTATAGATCCAAATAAGAAATAAATTAAATATAATTAAATAATAAATAATATTAAAAGTATATACGCGCCGCGCATCGCGCGGGATCAACACTAGTTAAATTTGAGTGAAAATTATGTGTATGTTAATATATTTCATAACGTATTCTTCATCATTTCTTTGGACTATTCGAATTACTAAATGTGAAAATGAATTCGATTATTTGGCGTATGCTAAATGTTCAATGACAATTTTGGACATAAATTTAACCGATGAATGAGTATTGATTCAATGGTTTTTTCTCCTCTACTCAGGATACGGCGTTTTCTTCTTTTGTCTGGAACTTCTTCAATTTACTCGACTCGTGGTTACCCCACCCCTATTCTTAAAGGGAAACAATCATTGACATCAAAGACTAACTCATCACCGCACAAATTTGCCACTAAAATGCAGTTGCAAACCATCTCATAAGGTAAAACAAGAGTCCTAAAAAATGAGAAACCCATCTCCAACCCGAAACACCAAACTCAAACCCAAAATGCAGTAAATATCAAATCAAGCAGTAATTTATCTCCAACCCAAAACACCAAACTCAAACCCAAAAGAATATTCTCAGCATATTCTTTCTTTTTTCAACTTTTTATACTTTTCAAATACTACCAATATATTTATCAAATTTACAACTTAATCCCTTTATTAAATTCAATGAAATAAGTTATTAAAGATAACAATTCAATAATAAAATTAAAATTACAAAACACACTTAATAAATTAAACAACTCAACAATGGAATTAATCAATTTTGATATCATTAGCTTTATTTTAAAGTTTTTATATATTTTCTTAATTTCCATTGTAATGACTTTTCTTGTACCTTTAATTATTGTATGATAGTTGATATCTATTTGCATTCTACATTTTTAATTATGTAATTATTATTTTAATATCTATTTTAATAAAAAAGAAAATTATTTTAACATTTATTTAAAAATCAAAATTAAAAATCAACTTATAAAAGGCAAAAAGGTAAAATTGAAAGAAAAAGAAATTCACAACTAAATAGCAAAGAGAACATCAAACAATTACAAACAAAATGAGAAAGTAATGAAAAGAAAAGTTTAACAATAAAAGGACTAAGAATGTAAATTTAAAGAATTTTTGCAGTATGTACAGTGACTACCCATATTTGAGGTGAGATGGGAAAAAAACTCAATTTGGGTTGAGTTTTGGGGTTGGGTTGGAGGTGGAAAAACTGCAAATTGGAGTTTGGTGTTGGATTTTGGTGTTGGGCTGGAGAAGCTCTTACAACGTTCACAACTTCCCAAGGATCAAAATCCAACTTTCCTCACGTCTGCCGAAATTGATTGATATACAACACACTATATGATCCTCACAAGTTAACTTATTACTGCTGATTCCAGATGTAAACCTGACCTCCACTTGTGGCGCCTGCAAGCATGCCCACGTTGTATGGATGTGCATCAAAACGGCATGGAATTGCAGACAACAGATCACTCTCTAAAGTTGCAACAACTCTTTTCTTCGCAACAGAAATCACATCCACTCCTCTCTTCATATTACCAATGCAGATGGATGAGTCGTCCCAACCCCATATACCTCTGCAAACATGGCATAATCAGATACCGGAACGAAAATCAAGTTTGCAACACCTGAAACTCCATATGTACCATACCTGAATGTGGAAATCCATCTGCCAGTCTGGTTGTAGTGGTGAACCATAGAAGTGTTTTCATAGTTAGCTCCACTTGAAAAACCAACTTTGTCATCAAGACTACAACAATGTAGAAAAGAATTATCATAAAGGGCACAAAAAAGAGTTATATACTGTACAGTGTGCATGAAGGCCAAAACAGACCTTGTTGTTGCCAGAAACTTCCCTGAGGATGAAAAGTAAGCAGAATGCACAGCTCTTTTATGACGAATAGTTGTCAATGGGGTGTTGTTATCTGTGTTCATGATTCTCAGATCCCAGATACAAGCAGTGCCATCTGTGGAACTTGTAGCCATGAGATTCTCATTCTCTGAGTTGAAGTCTATGGTGTTGATTCTATCTTCATGTAAATCACATGATACAGAAGATTTCCCTGCTCGCAGATCCCACTTATTGAATCCCCCCTTACCCTCGCTAAAGCACAAGGTATTTCTTTCATGGGGATTCAGGGACATAGAGTATATACAATATTCAGTGTGATGTACCAAAGCAAATACTCCTTTCTCTACATCCATCAACCGGATAAAACCATCATAGCATGAGCTGTACATCTGCATGAACAAAAGGAATTGCTCCATCAACAGTGTATTACAACCAAAATCTTGAAATATTATGAGCAAGACATACAAAATGAAGATGCAGTAGACAATGCATGTATCACACCAGGACAACTATACATAGTACAAATTATACGAACCTTTGATATGGAAAAGGGGTCTATCACAATTCCTGAAACAGGTGCTGGATGTGGGTGGTACAGATGAATCCCATCACCATCCTCTTCCTTGCCATTAACATGCCAAAACCCAATGTCTCCGAATTTGTTTCCAACAGCTATCATTTGCATGTCCCGAGTAGGGAAAAACTTCAAGCTCATAATTCTCCCAGGAACCACCCGCGCTATATTCTCCGAGTTCAATTTCAATGCTTTCATATCGACTGAACCCCATACTTTCTTTCCAATTTTAGAGGTCTCAGAGCCTTCAGTCTTTACCGAACTATCAACGGAATCAAATGAAATTGCATCAATCTCATTCAGTAGGCCACCCCCAGAACTTCCCAAAATTATTTCAGCGAGTTTACTGTCCAATCCGTCATCACCTCTACATGCATCTTTCATTGCCAGAGGTCCCAGCTCTCGAGAGGATTTGTTGAAATTCAAGTTTGTGGATTTATCAATCTGCTTCCCAACATCGACATCATCGTCCAAACCATTCGCAGTAGCGGCATCAGGTTGCACGCCACGTGCCCTTAGCGACCGGCGCAGTACTACCGGACCTTCAATTTTAGGCTTCTTTTCCGGACTGCGTTTATACGACTTGCTCTGAACGCTGCCAATTCATAAATCCACTAAGAGTAAGCAAAACATATAAACCGCGCAAAAACATCCAGAAAGAAACTTATTTTAAACCCGGCAGATATTCTATCGGACAATTAATCAAACAGGTTATCTGCACCAAACTACTCTGCAACTAACCCTGTTTAAAATCATTATTTTGAAAAAGGAAAAAAAAAAAAAAAGGCGGAAACAGACATAAACAATAAAGTGGAACAGTAGGAAGACAACCTCTGGCGTTTGGCGGAGGCGGCGGTGAGATCGCTTAGCTTGGAGCGGATCTTGAGCGCCGCCAACATTTCGTCATTCCGCTTGATGTTTTCCAGCCTCCGCCGCTCGTACTCCGTCATTGCCGCCTGGCTCCCCATCACGAACGCCGGAGAATCAATGTGACGGATACAGCCTGCAAATTTTGTCGAATGATCGGGAAAAGTGTCGCGGCGGGTTAGAGCGGCGCGTAGTTTTATAGGACGCGGGCGGGAGATTACGAATTGGCGCGAAATCCAAATAGGGATGACGTGGCATATGCGCGCCCATGTGTTTCTTTTCAGCGACGCCCTAGGTTTTTTCTTCGTACCAACTGTAATGCAATTCCCTACCTTGAAATCTTTAATTTATAATAGCAATATATAGCAAATTTATGATATATTTTTATTATAAATTAAAGATTTATTGGGGTGTGGATAATTTGACCCGTAATAATTTAGATTGAGATTTTTTGAGAATTAAAAATATTGCCAATAATTTAATTATTTAGTTTTCGGGTTAGCTCATTGAACCAAAAAAAAAAAAAGAATTATTTTTACGTTTAAATTTTCATAAAAATTTTATGCCATCTAACCTTTTGCTCTCACGCTTGAAATTACTAACATAAAAATATTTACTCTCTGTTATAAAAAATCTAAAACACATTAAGATTTTTATGTATTTATCAATTTTGAATAATACTCCCTCCGTCCCACGAAATTAGTCCCATTTGCCTTTTTTGTCCGTCCCATCTAATTGTCCCATTTCCTAAAATGGCAAACTTTTTTACACTCATCAATAAAATATTAATTTCACTACACTCACTAACATTGGTTATCGTGCCAAACCCAAATGGGACTAATTACATGGGACGGAGGGAGTAGTATTGTTTTATTTCATCAACATTTGACTAATTTTCGATTTTATTGTTAAAAATTATTTATATAACTTTAAATATTCAAAATGTGGTATTCAATATTAGAAGTTTGTTTTAATAGTATAATTATTATAAAAAAATACTAATAAAAATATTACTCTGGGTCAGCGAATTTAACCTATCGAGTTTGGGGCTATTTGGATTGAACTCTTTATTTTTTTTCATTAGATATTTTTACGATGATCCTAGTTTTGATTTGCGTCAAGGTTTCAGAAAGAAAGACGCCAAATTATTTTAATTGGAATCCATTTTTTTTAATTTATTATGTTAATTTAAACACACATATCCTATATGTCCGGATATGTTCCCATGAAAACTCAAACTCATAACCTCTTGATTATAGATAAAATATTTTTATTAATGCATCCCGAACAAGGAACTCGGAAACCCTTTTTTGATTCGGTTTAGTCGGATCATTCCCCTCCCTAACGCCATTTTATGATGCAATTCTCTGTTATTTAAATATTATATATTGAAAACTAAAATACAATACATGAAAGGAAATTGCTACTCTTTATATACATTGGAGAGAAAATATATTGAAAATTAAAATACAATACATGAAAGGCTGGTATTAAAAAAAATGATTATTGTCCCCAGCCTTAATTAATTTATGTCTTGAATCTCAATTTCCATTGATTTTTATACACAATCATAATACATTTTTTTTCCCTCCAAAACTAAAATAATTCCATCCAAAACTAGCATGTTTGAAACATAATTTTCTCTCTAACATCCAAACCCCATATCTCCTTGTAAATGTTCCCTATTTGATGAAGCCCACTTTCTTGAATGTTGAACTTCTTTTTTTTGCAAGATCAAGAATCCTGCAATTTGAGCTAGTTTGAGGAGGCGCGGCCATGGAGGGCACGCCGCGCTTCCATGTCAGCCTCATCGTAGTCACTCTTCTGTTTCAGAGGGATTTAGATTTAGTTTTGCATTTTCTGTTTCATTGTAATGCATGATTGAGAGTTAGAGTATGCATATGGCTAAAAATCAAATTGAATCGTTCAAATCATTTAAAAAAAAAGATTTGATTGGAATTAACCATTCAAAAATATTAAAACTTAATTGAATCAAAGCTTCGGTTTCAATTTTGACGGCACTCTTATCATTATTTTTTAATAAATTATTATAATATATAATTCATAATTATAAATCATAAATTTCTAATAATAAAAATTAGAAAATAATAATATAATAAAAAAAATATATTAGGTCAGGTGAATTTAGTTTGGACCAAACCCAAAACCTATAAAACCAAGTTGAATCTTATCTAAGTTTGATTTCAAAGTTTTCAAACCAAATTCTATTCTCATGTGAATTGTAACTGTCTGAAATCGTATCTAAGTTCAGACATACCTTGTCGGAGGAGGAAGCCAAAGCAGAGCGGATGATGAATTTGAGGATGTCGAGAGGAAAATAGGTGACAATGCTGTAGATCCAGATGGCTCCCGCCCACCCCCATCCGATCCCTTCCATTCTCGCGAAATCCCAATCTGCGTATACTGCGATCATCGTTGCCACCTGAAAAATACGAAAAACAAAAATCCCACAATCTCAAAAACTATTTGATCCAAAAAGAAATGTTTAATGTCGCACTCACCAGCTGAGCAATCAAGAACGCAATGATGAGCAGGAACCCAGGCCTTTCCACAAACGACCAGCTCCTCGATCTCGTCACGAAAATGAGAGCCTGGCTAATAATGCTCACTTGCAAGTAGAGTGCTGCAGTCAGCTCATCATCGTTGCCTCTGATCGACCTCAAATGGAAGGTATCCTACAATCAAGAATTTGAATGTGTCATCACTTTGAATGAAGAGAGATGGGAAGTGAGAGAAGGGGTTTTTTTTTTTTTACAGGGAAGAAATCTGTGTCGGCGACAAGGTGGAAGAAGGCGACGGTGGTGAGAGCCATGTAGGTTCCAAGAACTATGCCGGTGGCGAAGATCTCGTTGAGCTTCCACGAATCCGGCATGGGAGACGGCTTCACTCTGTCCTTGGAGATGGTCATGATGGTCCCGTCGTTGAGGAGGGCGATGATGAGCACCATGAACGGCGAGAAGTCGAATTTCCAGATGAGGGCAACCAGCATGAACCCCATCACGATTCTGATGGTGATGGAGACGGCGTAGATGGTGTAGTTCTTCATCCTCTGGAAAATCGCCCTGCTCGTCAGCACCGAGCTCACGATCACGCTCAGCCCCGGCTCGGTCAACACGATGTCCGACGCGCCCCGAGCAGCGTCCGTCGCGTCGGCCACAGCGATGCCGATGTCGGCCTTCTTCAGCGCCGGCGCGTCGTTCACTCCGTCTCCCGTCATTCCGCAGATGTGGTTCCTCTCTTGCAGCCTCTTCACGATCTCGTACTTGTGCTCTGAAGTTGGAAGTCTTGTGTTGTCAGTCTTGGTCGGAAATATGATTGAATGAGTCGGAGATTGTTGGGATATATACCTGGGAAGACGCCGGCGAAGCCGTCTGCCTGCTCGATGAGCTCGTCGATTTCCTCATCTTTGCTCTGGCCGAGTAGGGAAGAAGATGGATACATGTTGCTGCCCATGCCGAGCCTGCGGCCGGTCTCTTTGCCGATGGCGAGCTGATCGCCGGTGATCATCTTCACACTGACTCCGAGCTCGATGGCTCTTTTGATGGTCTCTGCACTGTCGTGCCTTGGCGGGTCGAATAATGGCAGCAAACCAACAAACTCCCACGGTCCGCCATTGCTCTCCTTCGTCTTCTCCGGTATAGTCTGCGCATATATGTGATAAAACCAGTTTTAAGTATCAATCAATCAATTCAAAAATCTTTTTCTCAAAAAAAAAAAAAAAATCAATTCAAAAATCTCACAAACCAAATCGATCAAATCTCCAACTATAGACAAAGGAGAAGCTAGCTCTCACCTGGCGCGCAACACCAAGAGAGCGAAGACCGCGTTCCGCAAAGCTGTCAATAATCTGTTGAGCCTTCTTCAGCTCATCTCCTTTCAGTTGACACAGCTCAATGATCTATGCAAATTCATCACATATTTTTTTATAAATAAAAAAACTTATGCAAATATGTATGGTACAAATAAATTGCAAAAATTCTTCTTATTACTTGCTCTGGAGCGCCTTTGCTGCAGCGATGCCAGTTCCCATCCGAGTCATAATAAGTGATTGCAGTGCGCTTCTCCACCGGATTAAACGGCAAGAAATGCACCTCCGTGATGCCGGCTCTCGCCTGAAAACGCCACGCATGTCATCACAACCAAGATAATGATCACAAAAAAAAAAAAAAAAAAAAAAAAAGTGGGGGTTCATGTGATTTGTGAAAACCACCTGTTTGGAATCAGGGAGCATGTTAACAATGGAGGCATCAATGGCGTCTTGGTTCTCGAGTCTGGAGGCTCTGGCAGCTAGCAAGAGGAGGGCATCGGCATCCAGATTCTTGGGGAACAGCTCGATCAAGGACTTGTCGACTGTGAGCTTGTTGAGAGTGAGAGTGCCGGTTTTGTCACTGCACAGCACGTCCATTCCGGCCATCTCCTCGATCGCAGTCATCCTCTTCGTGATGGCGCCCTGCTGGGATAGCCGGTGGGACCCGATCGCCATCGTCACTGACAGAACTGTCGGCATGGCGATCGGGATCCCACCGATGAGTAGAACCAGCAGATTGTCGATTCCTTGCCTGTATGGCCTCTTCTGGATGGGGTACATTACTATGATCTCAATCGCCATCCCCAAAGCTATGGAGCAGATGCAGAAGTTCCCAATAGAAGTTAATACCTGATCACAGCAACAAACACTCAAAAATCAAGAAGATATATATTCCACAACAACTCAACTAGAGATTGATCCATGGGTGAGCATGAGTGAAGTCCGCTCGCGAGATACTCGGGATCGGTTCGAAAATTTTTCAAAATTGAGCTCGAGCTTTATGACATTCTATTCAATAAGCTCGCGAGCTTTATCGAGCCCAAGTTAAGCTTGGGTTCCAACTACACTTACTAACCTTATCAAGTTTATTAGAATTTAAATTTGTTATTTTTTAATAATAAATAATTTAAAATAAATCAAAACAATCTAGTTCCATCGAGCTGAGTCGAGCTTTGACACCGAGTCAATAGAAGTCAACACCTGACCACTCAACAAACATTTAAAATCAAGAACATATATATTCCATAACAACTCAACTAGAGATTGATCGATGGGTGAGCATGAGTCAAACCGACTCACGAACTACTCAGATTAACTCGATATTTATCGAGTCGAGCTCGAGCTACTTGAGTAGTTGTCGAGCTTTATGATATTCGATTCGATGGGCTCGCGAGCCTTATCAAACCCAATCTTAAATCGAGCACTGGTCAAACTTGAGTTCAAGCTAGGCTCACTAGCCATATAATTGAGTTTATTGTAATTTTAATTTTTTAATTTTTAAAATAAATTAAAACAATTGAGCTCCATCAAGCCGAGTCGAGTTAACACCAAGTCGAGCTCGATTTAAGCTCAAACTTTAAATTTTACCTTTTGGAAATGTCCCACATTGTTGGTGCTGTCAACAAGATGAGCAGCCTTTCCAAAGAAGGTGTTGATGCCGGTGGCAATGACGACGGCCTCGATTTCGCCCTGCTTGCAAGTGGAGCCGGAGAAGGCTTGATCGCCGGGGTTCTTGGTGACGGGCACAGACTCGCCGGTGAGAGCTGACTGATCTATCTTGAGAGGGTCGCCCTCCAAGAGACGCACGTCGGCCGGGATGATATCTCCGAGCTTCACATTGATCATGTCTCCGGGGACTAAAATGCTTGCCTCCTCCTCACTCCATTTCCCATCTCTCAAAACCTTAAAACAAAATCATGTGTGAGTTGATGATGGTGAAGAAAATCATCAAGAAAATGCATGTATCATGTATGTACCTTGGTTTTGGGAGCAAGGCCAGCCATGAGAGAAGCTGCGGCGTTTCCGGCGTTGTTTTCTTCCACAAAACTAATGGTGGAGTTGATGATCAGCAGCACCGTTATGCCGAGGAAATCTTGCCAGTCCGGAGGCTTCCCCTGCAAATCATCATCATCATCATCATCATCTCATTCTTGATTAATATTTGAAGCAAAAATTGTGTAATTACCCCTCCATTGGCCAAAACAATGGCCATTAAAGCAGCACATTCCATGACCCAAGAAAGAGGATTCCACATGAATCCAAAAAACTTGAGAAGCTTGCTCTCATTCTTCTCCTCGAGTTTATTGGCCCCAAAAAGCTCAAGCCTTTTTTCTCCTTCTGTTGATGTCAAACCCTCCCTCGAGCATTTCAGATGTCTGAAGACTTCATCAACAGGGATTTTATCCTGCACAACACCAAGAATTAATTAATAATCCCATCACATCACATCACATCACGTGGAAGATTAATTAATTTGATGAAGAAAAAGCCGTGCAATCTTACAAGTTCAACATTCTCGAGGGCTTCCAAGGACAGTTCAGACATCTTTTTGTTAAGATTAATTAATTTGTCGAAATTACGAGGAGACCGGAGTTGGAGAAGAAAGATCAAAATCTCCTCCTCCCTGCAAAATACTTTACGTAGTGGGATTAAATTGAATTGTATATGTGCAGGCCTCCCATGCAAAAATAACCTCAAACAAGATGAAGAAATTTTGGATGAGAGGGACAACCCCGGTGTTGGATGCCCCATCATGTGTTATTATATGCTTAATTTCAGCTGTTGCTTCACCTCTCTACAATGCCGCTCCATCCACTGTTTTTTTTTTTACCTATTTTTACCTCCGTAAAATTTATCTTCTTTTTGACTGTTTGTCAACAGAATTAGGCTCAAGCATTTTGGCCTCAAATTTTTAAGAAATATACAAATATTACTCCCTCCGTCCCGGTCAAATTGTCCACATTTGACCGAGCACGATAACTAATGCATGTGAGTGGTAGTGGAGTTAGTGGGTTGAATATTTTATTGATGAGTGTAGAGAATTTGCTATTTTAGGAAAATGGACTAATATTGTGGGACAGACGAAAAAGAAAATGTGGACAATTTACTTGGGACGAAGGGAGTATAAATTAAACTATAATTCCATAAATTCTAATCATATTTAAAAATCAAGCAAACATTAAAATTATAGTATAACTGTGCTTTAAAAATTAAATCAATAATTATAATTTTTTTAAAAAAAGGAATAATAATATTTAATATATAAAGCCAATATTTATGTGGGCCAGAAATATTTGGCCCACCTCAATGAGTATATTTAAAAAAACCCAACTTCTCTACCTAGTGTTCATCATTGCTGCTCCGATCAAGATTCCGTCGTTCCACATCTGAATTTTCATCATAAGAAAATGGTGCTCTCTCTCTCTCTCTATACAGTATCTGTTTGTGGTGTGCGAGCGGTTGAGCGGAGCTTAAATTGATCCTCCATTCTGTGATTAACCGAACGAAATTGTAAACAGCCGTCGCACAAGACGTTCATGAAGCTGGCGAAGAAGCAGAGGCAAAACCGGCCAATTCCCTACTGGATTCGCATGCGCACAGACAATACCATCAGGTATTCTACTTTACCTAATTTTTATTTGAAATGAGTTTGTAGTGAAGTACGCCGCCGTTATCCCCCTTTTAGGTATAACGCGAAGCGCAGGCATTGGCGCCGCACGAAGCTAGGATTCTGAGGCCTGCATCACTGTAATTATTTTAAGCTTTACACATTTAGTTTTAGGTTTGTTGCTTCAGTGTCCAGACATTAGGTTGTTTTGGATTTTAAAATTAAAAGTGGTTTGAAATTATGGATTACATCTGTTAGGAACCGAGACTCCGACATTAGTATGATATTGTCCGCTTTG